>JAYKAV010000556.1:1046582-1395086 GCA_035582835.1 Phoebastria nigripes | reverse complement strand
TTTTTTTTTTTTCCTCTTTCTCCTTTCCTTGTGCTACTTCCCATTCATGTTATCTAGCATATTGATTTCTCTGTGTTCATTGCTCTGGAAGACTTCCCATACTACTGTCTAACTGGCTCTTGCTCTCTTTCTGTAGCTCTTGAGGTGCCTATTCTTATTTCCTTTGTAGCTTCCTTTTTCAGTATTCTCTGTTGCCCAACACTTGTCTATATAACTTACCTGCTGCCTCTCTCTTCCCACCATCTGTTAACTTTTTTATGAGACCTGCTATAATTTTTTAATCTGGGCAGAGGCCCCCAAGTCTTCCCAATTGATACAGACATTATAGGAGTGACAAGATACAAACTAAAAGGTGTATCACTGTTCATCTCAAATGATTTGTATTARAAGTATAAGTATGCCAAAGCAGCTTTTTTCTACATGTGAGTTTACTTTAGAGTATGTTAGGGTATATGTACTTCTCTGGCTTGCATACTACATAGTGTAACAGTTTTTCATGCAAAATCTTGAAAAATTCTTGTGTAAGCTAACATATCCTATTTTATATGCACCTATACCAAATAATACAAAACTGGCCATGAGTAACGAATTGTCAGATGTCTTCAAATACCTGAAATGTAGGATTGAGCAGAAAGGTATGATTTTTCATGGTTAGCTTGGAGAAGTAATACAGGTCATATTTTTCAGGTGCTCTCAATGTGCAATTGGGCTAGACTTCAAAAAAAAGTTCAGCAATCAGTCATTACCCTGTAACATCTAAAATGTTGTGAGATGTAGGAATTCATACCCAGCCAACCCAGCTTGAAAATCTGGCCCTGAATATACGCAGATGGTTGTTATAAGAAGCATTAGCTTGTTAAGAATGAATGTCCACCTCTTTGTGTGTCATAACTGGAATTATGTGTTAGTACCTTTTGTATTACTATATTTACTATCTGGAAAATACCTATTGCATTTTGAATTATATCACAATAAATACATATAATGAGAGCAAAAATTTTTCAGTGGATGTCTGACAAGACTGTGAGTCCCGCTTAGAAGAGTCCAAGAGTCAAGCTGTTTTGTTCTGAGAATTTTGTTCTGTCAAGAAGGAGACAGAGACTGAGTATTTCCAGATACACAAGTGGATATTATCAGCCCAGGCTTCTTTTGGCTAGCTTCCTGGTGAAGGTTAATTTTAGCATTAAGTTCCAGCTCTTTCTCAGCTGGAGTCTGGCAACAGAAGCCAAGCTTTCAGTCCAGGAGCTCCTTTCTGTGTGACAGCCTTCTCCTCTCTTGGCTCAGTTTGCCCACTGACCTGCTTTTATAGCCCTGTAAAAGTATCAGCTGACTTGAGGGCAGATCCCTTCCCTAAGCAGCCCTAGGGGAGTTTTCTTCTCTCTGTATGAAAACTCAGCACACATGTCTTCTTTCTTAATGCTTGTTGATTCCTCTGAATCCTTCCTGTTACCTGTACATTTGAATTCTGTATAACGGAAGGAATCTAGAATCTCACCGTAAGTAAAAATGGGTGAAATATTTCCTGTAGTGATTGCACAATAAAMCAAACATGCTTGTTTTGGAAGAAGAAGAAAAGATATTTATCGCTTTTGATCCCCAGTTTTAGTTGCGTTTACTTCTATTTATTGATGCAATAGGATGCTCTCAGTCTCTACGTGTACATGAGATAATAGGCTGATGTTTCCAATTATAACAAAATTTTTTTTCTAGTCACATGTAATAGCACTTTATTGCAGGTACTGACCAGAGAATATGGCTGCATATGCCCAGTAAATGATACACATTTTCTCTTAGTGATCAACAGTTAATAGGTTCTTTGCCTTCTTTATACCTTTGTTTCTGTCCCAAATTAAGGGGCACATATATTTTCTTTTTTTCTTTAGGTAAACTTCCAATCCTATTGGATTTTCTTTAGACACCATAATGATATTTTATGCTTCTGTACTGTTTTCCTTAAGATTTTATTAATGCTCAGTTGATACTCTATATGTTTAACAAACTGAATCATAAAGAACATATAATGACATGGGAATTACTTGTACATTATGTGAGTAGATCTCTTGATTCTACCACTGAGTTATTTGCTTTCCTCAGCCTACTTCAGGAAAGTTTAATTACTGTGTAACATCTGTTCAGAAGCTTGATATCAATGTAAATTTCATGTCTTCATTAATCATATCCTTTTTGTTCTTTGCATCTTTACAACCATACTGTGGTGAATGTGTTGAGTGGACTATCAAATGGATGGATAGGCAGAGTGAACATACGGGACTAAACAGTTTAGTAGGAAGAATGACTTCTAGACCTTAAAATACCCCTGTATTCCTAAATCACTTGCTCCTTAGGACAGAGATTTAGCGTAAGCAAACCTGACAAAACACTTGTAGTAAGTTACAGTATAAAAGCAACTATTAGTCCTGTTCAGGTGACAGACCCCTGCAGCTCTGTGTTTTTGTGACAGCTAAGAGGGGTTCAAGGGTGGAAATTTTGTTTGTAGAGCTTCTGTGGAAAGTGGGCTTCTGGTACTGCAAATCTGTGAAGACCTTATTTCTTTTCAGGTTACTGTACCTGTGAAGTATTTGAGAGTTTTGAAAACAGTTCATTTAGTTATCAACTAATGGGAAAAGGAAATGTAAGAAATGTGTTTCCCTATTATTTTACGGAGTTCTGATAAAGTATTTGCAATCAAGTTCAATATATTACTGCAATCATACTATATTCAGACATTGTAAAAATACAAAAAATAAATAAAAGTACGAATTCTTCTGTTTTCCCTTTCCAGAATAACAATTAAGTATTGGGGCCAATTAATAATATTTCATAGAATCATAGAATCATTTAGGTTGTAAAAGACCCTTAAGATCATTGAGTCCAACTGTTAACCTAGGTATAAAAATTGTATATGACATTTTAAGCCTTATTTGTTTCTTTAAAATGAAAGAAAAAAGCAAATCAGAACTGAAAGCCACATTGGAAAATAAGTATCTGAATTCTCATTAATGGCTTTGAAAATATCTCAAACTTTGCAGTTTGAGAGAAAAAGATATGAAAGATATTTATGCAGAGCTTGCTGCTATTACTAATAATTCAAACAGGAAGTATAACATCTACAAGCAGAGGAATAACCTGTCCTGGTTATTCTGCACTCTCTTCCTGGAGGCCTTGTTGGTGCTAGTGGGGAATTCAGCATGAAACAGAAGAATTGGTAGAGTTCTGGTGACAGACTTGGGAGTTTATTGGTGACATAGCTGCTTCTGGTACTGCCATCTTCTTCTAGTTTTTATCTTCATGGTTGTTRGAAATTTATGCATCCATTTGATATTTTTTTCTGGGCAGTCTTTTGTTGAGTATCTCTTATTTAGAGATGATGATACTAATTTTTTGCAGTAAAGGCATTTGATGACATAGTGGTGGAAGCGGCTGAAGTATTTCATACTTCAGTTTTCAAAAACATATGCATGCTGACTTTGAAATTATTTTAGTTCTCTGTTTGGATTGTAGGTTTTGGTTTTGTTCATACAAAAAAAGTTGTGTATATCTTGAAGTAGAACTAAATTTAATCCCAAGAAGGCTTGAATACACCATTTCTCATATTTTTCTTAGAAATGTTTTTTGACCTGATTGTAATTAGGTACGTAATGTTGATCCTTCTGATCAAATCAAATTATAACTGCCCTTTACTTTTTCTTTTGTGTTTGATGCTGCTGCCAATGTTTGTTACTTACTTCTTCATAGCTTCTATACCTCTCCCTTCCTGTCTCCTATTCTTTTTTTTCTTCATTCCTTGAAAATTCCCACCTCCAGATGTCAGCATCTGTGTAAACTCTTGTTTTTTGTTTGTCTGGTATTTTATTTACGTTTGGTTGCTACTACAGCTTTAATGTTCAGTAGTAAGAGCATAATTTTTTCCATCCAAAGTACTGTTTTCTGTATTTTGGTCTTTGTTCGCATATTTGTTATCATTTCCAACTTTCTCTTTTAGAGGTGTGATGTCATCTTTGTGTCTCATCTTGCATGTCCACTTTCTCTCTAATGGAGTATCTTCAGATATTTTTCTTCCTTATTCAATCGCATAAGGAGTTAGCCATACACGCTGCATAGCTTATTTCTTTTGAAAAGTGTATGCAGTTCATAATCTCTGTCTCATGTCCTGTTGACACTACTGTAATTTTACACATTTAGCTTCAGAAGTTGTTGCTTGTGAATAAACAAAAATGAGTTGCCCTCTCTTTTCTGCATTATTTCATACCAGGTGCAAACATATAATATGCATCTCCATTATATCAATTTGTTTTTCCACTAACTTTTTATGTGGGTTAATTTGCAGTATGCATTTTAATCCTTTATTTAGTACGTTAGTGACAGTTTTTGCAGGTTAACAAGAAATTGGAGATAAATATGTGAGTGAATAGTTTTCATAAAATCTTGGATAGTCCTGGAATACAAGTGGTAACAAACACGAAGCAAGCACTCTTTTCTCTAGCTCAGAATTTCAGCTGAATTCACAGTGCTTATTTTTGAAGAGAATTTATTCTAGCCATTGAGCAAGGCAGAGATCAAATTCTCATGCAGTCTTTCACGACTGTCTTTACACAGAACCTTGCCTAACAAAATTAGTCGTACTTAGTATGTCATCCCAAGACTTGACATTTGTTCTCTATGAAATGGCTTACTTATCATGTCAAGGGACAGGGTAAATCCATGGGGTATAGTTTCCCCATAAGTTCTTGGTTGGCAGTGTTAATACTGGATAATAGCATTTTGTAAGTATGGAGAAAGGTATGTCTTAAGTTATTGGTTTGTGTTGTTTTGTTGGAGCTATTTTATACAGAATTGTTTTAAAATGGCATTATATACATTAGTACAATAAATAACACAATAACATTACCCAACAGAATGTGATGAAAAATAGAGATGAATTGATTTCACTGAGGAAAAAAATAATGTCACAAATGCTTCAATTTCATTTGTGAAATKATGTAGTATTTTTATATTGTAGTATTTCTGCAAGGACACCAATTAGAATTTGAAGCCTTAACTTGCTTAAACACTGTATAAACTAACATCCTCCTGACCCAAAGCACTTGCTACTTCATTAGAGACAAGTTTGCATGTAAAGATTAGCAACTTAAAATGAAGCAAAAGGAAAGATGATTCTGTTATAATGGATAAAATGGCCATGACCAGGTGGTTCTTAATAATGTAAATGTAGTGGGTAAAAAAAAAAAAAAGTCTTTGATGGTGTAAGAATAATGAACAACCATAAAAGTAAGTTTTCAAACCACAGTGTTAATGTGATCAGCTGTGTAATCCTAACGGCAAAAACTCAATGAGCTTGAAGAAGCAGAAAATGTGTTGTATAGAAATGCTGTAACTTTGGAGGGAAACAATGTAAGTGTACCTCAGGAAAAATATTCTGTTTAACTTTTTTTCTGGTTTCTTATTATGGCCTTATGTCGTCTTCTGTTTTTTAAGCTTGTCAAGTAGAGCAAAATTCTGAAGGATTATTTTCTTTCCTGCTTGGATTATATGAGTTGGGAAGGTAGCAATAGGGTAATTACTAGCTCATGCCACTTCTCTATTGCTCTTGTCATCAGGTTAATGTGAGGGCTGATGTCTGAAGCAGCACTTGCTTCATTAGCTCCTTTGTGACAGTCGCTGTGCAGCCGCGCTTTACTACTTTGAACTGTAGTCCTGAAGGAAGTTTGAGGTAAAAACTGTTCAGACAGATCAATCGTCTTTTGTGAAAACCTTACAGACCCATTGATTTGGAGACTGCTTTCTCCTTGGGCACACGCCGTATCCATCGTTGGAAATGTTTTACATAACCTAAAGGGTTCTGTAAAATTTATGGACAGCTTTACAAATGCCTTTACTGTCTCTGATTTAGTAATCCACTATCATATTGACCGTGTAGGATTGAGCTGCTCATATGCTTTGGACCATCTAAAATCTCTGATGTTTAAGAAAGTTGTGTGGGGCAAAATAATGAAAGAACATAAAGCTAAAAGATACTATTGAACCATGAGCTATGTTGTAATCTGAAGTAAGTACAATGCTGCTGTATTACTCCAATTTGGCAAATATAAATTTGGAAGGTAGTAACAGGAAGGCACTCTGGAAATATTTTAGATTGAGTACATACAGTGCAATAGGCAACTATAGGTAAGAAGCTTTATTCTATTGAGAAATAATCAAGCTATTGGAACTGCTTATGATATCCAAGAGTATTTTATCATGACATGATAAGATTAGCGAGCTTTTTTTCAGTTACCTAGGTAAAGCCAAAGATTAGTGCAAATCTTACACTTTAATGAATGTATTTAGTTGCAAGCAGCAAAACCCCATTTTATAATATTTTAAAGAGTTTTATTACTCTTTACTTACTACTATTATAGCATAATTTTTCAATATAACGTTTGTTTTAATTTTTAGAATCTAAATGTATATGTATTTTGACTTTTGAAAAAAAAAAAATTCCTAATTAATGCCTGTCCGTCTACCTACTTAAAAGGAAGCAAAACAAAGTGAAAGGTAGTGGTATTGAATGATGAAGCACTTTTGGGGCTAGTCTCTTTCAAAACAAAAGACAATTCTGCAATGTCAAACTATTGAAGCAGAAGTTGCCCTTCAATGAACTCATTTTGTTAATTGAAATTGGGCTTAAACTGAAAAATGTATATAGGTCATATAATGAATGTTAATGGAAAGCTATGGAGCCATAGCTTCCCYCTCTCGCCCCACAGACTGAAACTTCAAATAGCTGCTGTTAAGCCTGTTAATGTAGTTTTTAAAATACATTGACTGACTTGATATTTAATAACTGTACATCATTCGTTAAAAATTTCTGGCTAAAAATCTATGGTGCTTTCCAAAAACTATACCTCTGCATATTGAGCTTTCAGGTAGTAATATTTTTACAGTCATAGTAGGGAAAAATTACTTCAGTTTTTTCTTTCTAACTGGTCATTCAGGCTAAGGATAGGTATTTCATTACAAATTACACATGCACCCACACACACACGTAAACGAACGGAGATGTTGGGACATCTGTAGATACATCTATTTTACTGAGTCACTACCAAAGCTGGTTTCATGTTCTGGGGTATACTGAGATGTGTCTGAAAAGGGCCATATGAGACAGAACATTTATCATGAGTCTTACTAATAAAAATAAATTGTGTGTAAGTACACATTTCATGTATTTGCCTTTGAACTATCCCTAACTATTTTATTCTGTTTTGATTAATAGTTACATTTTTTTGTCTGTTGTTATGTATATCTATGAGGCAGCAGCTAAAGTCTGAGAATGAATACTAAGGTTTAAAGTAGGCATAGTTAATGCTCATGTTGAATGAATGCTGTTGTTTATTAAATCTCTTTGTCTCGAAGTTCCATTAACTGTTAAAAGTAGAATGTAACAGTTCTTAGGAAATTGTTCAGTAGAATTTGTTGTCTTAAAATATTAAGGTTTTTTTTTTAGTAAATAATGAAAATGATATATACAAAAGTTCTGTTTCCTCACTTGTGTTTCAATTTTAAATTTAAATTAAACTAATCTTTAATCTCATATTATTGATCTACTTCACTGGAACAGACATGACCTGTGTTTTAATATGAAACAAATCTCAAGGAGTTCTTGAAATTTAGAATAGAGCAAAATGAATTTTAGGATTAAAAAAGCCAGTGTTACAAAATACTTGTTGTCTGAGTTATTTAAAACTCAAATACAGAGCAGAGAGGAAAATATATGGAGCTAAGTTTATGTATATGACTTCATGGTTTCACTAGCTAGGCCTAGGAAGTCTCTGATAAATTCTCTCTTACACTGTCTTAAACTCTCTTATACTTCAGTGCATATCTCTAAAGGCAAATTGTTATAGCATGGAACGTTTTCTTTGATTATATAATTTTCTTGCAAATTCCAGAGTACAGTACCTTAATTTTCATAATGAAAGTAATTTTCTTTTGAGAACTTGGGTTGCTGTAGAATTCTAAAGCCTGTCTGCGGGTGAGATTTAATTTAATCCCTTGAGTATTTAAGAAGCATTCCTGATACCGTCACCAAAACCGGGCAAGATTAGCACTTGCAGTTTATTGACAGGATGCCTCATAGGAAAGACGTTTATCTGTAAGGGTATTGTTTTTTAAAAAGGAATAAAGCCTGTCTTAAGCTCTGGGAATATACACACTTTCTGAAATACAGAAAGAATGGAGCAGTTTCTTTTCATACAGATTATGGCACAGGGACATAGCAGTTTACAGAGGTAAGAATTACATGTTGACAAAACTACACAGTAACTAATTTCCTATCAGATAAAATTATAAGTGCTTGAGGATTAAGAAAGTCTGAGCAGTCCCTGTCATAGATTGAATTCAGGCATGCTCAAAAGTCAGTCATTATTCAGCAATAAAATTGTATCCTTACATATATGCCGGTACCCAAATGTATGTTGGATGATAGAGGTTACCAGAGGGTTTGTTGTTCTTTCTGGGTTTAAAAAACCCAGGAAGAACTAAATGATGTCTTGTGTTCCAAGATTTTAGCATGTGAGAAATTTAGCTCAATCTCTTTGCCTCCTGTAATCTTTTTGAGAGAAGTCTTTGTGATTAACTGGTCATAAAATCTTGCCTGCCTTAGCAGATCTTTACTAATCCCATGCCCATCCCAGCAAACAAACAAACAGATACTCTGCGGTACTGATTCTACTTTCACATACCCCAGTGTGGTCCTGTTCCCATCAAAGTATTTCCTTCAGATTTATATAGCACAAATAGAAGAATAATCAGATCCTTTCCTCTTATTTTATCTATGGACTATGCATTGAATGACTTATTTTAAAGCAGTTGTGATTCAATAGGGATGTTTTTAATTTGCTGCCTGTTCTCTTTACCTCTGAGGAAAGAATTTTGTAAATGCTGAATAATTTTAGAACATGTTTTCTTGGTTAAGGGTTGGATCATATTTTAAATTAGTTTTAAGAGGAAGGAAATCGTGTAAATGCTGTGGAATTCAGATAAGCACTGTGCATAGGAAATAAGTACTTTAATTTAGGGTGCCTAGAATTGGTAGGTCAAGCTGATGATAATAAAGGACCAGATCTTAACTTTGTTTCAAAGAACATGTAATCAATATTCTCTCTTCTATTTTATTTCCTTTTTGCTTGAGAAATTATTTTGGTGAAGCTGAAATGTGCAATTGCTTAAGTATTCCACAGGGTGTCATGAGGTATTTGTTGGAATCAATACTTGGATGAAAGTGAAGAAAGAAACATAGTGTGCAGTCCTCTGAATGCCAGTTAATGTAATTTTAGATGTGACTAATACACATGCCATAAAATAAAAAGTTCTTAACTCATTAACACATGTATCTTATTTCTGTATCTGTATAAAATATACACACGAAGAAAAATATTACGAGAGGTCGTTTACAAGAGTGAGCTATTCTATGTCAGGTCTTCCCAAAAAAACTTTCTATATATACCTTAGCATTTTATAATTTACTGCGCAAGTGGAATCTTTGGCCCATAGCGGTAATCTGACATACCAAACTATGTCTATAAAAAAGAAAGGAAAAAAAAAAAAAAAAAAGAAAAAAAGAAAAAAGGTACAATATTTGTATTTGCCATACTGTGATAAAGAATTTCTAATTGGAGTGTGCTCCTCCAAATTTACTTTCAAATTTTATTTTACTTTTCTTTTAATTTTTATTTAAGTTCTTTTAAAATTTACATTTATTTAAACAGACTTTATACAGTGCACACAGCTGTACTGTGGATTTTATGATTTGTTAATTATAGATATATATGATGTCAAAACTTAACTTCAGGCTTTTTTTCCTGCACATATATAATGTAGTAGGAGAATTTTTACCAAAGTATGCCCAAAATTAAAGTGTATTTGATTATGGTGATACATTTTTGCATATGGAGACCAAATTTTTATTGACATAACTGTTGACTTCTGTGGATATGCACATGCATTGAATTCAGCTTCAGGTTTGTGAAAGAATCTTTAAATACAGTTTAACAGTAATTATGAAGGATCCTGCTTCTGTTACAATCTGAATTGCTTTAAATGGAAATGAATTGGCCATGAGAAAAATTACATTGCTTTATGAAATGAATGGCAAAACTTCATTTCAGTAGCAACAGAACGTGATCCAAAGTGTAAAATCACTGATGAAGGTAAGAATTTGAATCTCTGTTGACAGTAATAATTTGTGTAATTTTTAACAGCATATTTAAAAGCAGTTTTGAACAAATGATACCTTATGGATTTAGGCATATTTTGTCGTATTATATAAAGTGGCATACTGAAATAATAGACTAGTTAATTTTCTTGTTACTATTTATTTGTGCTAAGTAGTATGGAACAAATTTTGGTTTTATGCCAGTGGCATAATAGTGAGTGGCACTGAGAGCATAGGATGAAGGGAGGTTGATTCTTCTGACAGACAGTAAGATTTTACACATATGACATACCACACGTCCTCTCTGCATCATGCCCAGAAGGTCATAGTGCCTTACAGCCATAGAAGGTGATTGCCATGACAATCAGAAGCTGAGTGCTTTTATTCAGATTTACTTCCAAAATCCACATGGTCCTGTGGACAATTGTTTGTGCAAAACTTTTCTGACTTAACCAGAAGTTAACAAACCAGTGTGTTTATAGGTACCTTAGCAGTATGTTTAAATACTTGCTAGAGGAAGAACTACACCTGTTTAAAGCACTTTTAATATCTAAAATAGAGTGACATACCTTAAATCTTCACAGAGATGAAGAAAGTGAATGGAAATGGTGGCCTTTGGGCTTTTGGGTTGTTTGGTTTTTTTTGTTTCTGGGTTTGGCTTTTTGAAATATAAACATCCTGATGTCTGTCCAGGTGAGTTTCCTTCACAGCAGGGCATTATGGAAGAAGAGGTTTTTAGATAGGTAGGTTATCATCTTTCTTCTTCCTCAGATAAGGCTCACTGAACTCGCTTTGCCTCTCCCTTTCTTTGTCCTTCTTATTGCAACTAGAATAATCTAAAGAGGTAATTCCACACATACTTTGAATTACTGAGATAATGCAGTACCTTAAACTAAAGTGATTAATATCAGAAAATATTTACCGGACTGCACTGAGATTTTTCCTTTAATTTATTAGAAAATGATACTTTTTAGCGAAAGAAAACAAAATAGAAAGGACAGAAGTTAAAAACTGTTGATTTTATACCGTGTAAAAACTTGGCAGTATACTGAGGCATATGTATCATATATGTGATATGTATACATTCAGTTGATCCTAGCACCTGAGTCCCTCTTTGAATGTTAAGACAAGGTTGATGAATATTATCATCTGTTTTTATTTTCAGATTGAAAATCTACAGGAACAACTTAGGGACAAAGACAAACAACTAACTAATCTAAAAGACAGAGTGAAGTCATTGCAGACGGATTCTAGTAACACAGACACAGCACTAGCAACCTTAGAAGAAGCTCTATCAGAAAAGGTAATGTTTTCTCCTGGAACAGCATTAYGTGCTGCTCTTGTGCATTAAGTGTGTCCAGAAAATGTCTTTTTAAGTTGGTCTGGCACCTGTAACAAAGCCTATGGGCCTTGTCAGGAAAGCAGGTGGCTCTGTTCTGGTAGGATGAGCAGGGGGTGAATCCCGGCTGATGAACTGAAACAGGACTCTGAGGTGAAGAAGGATGTCCTTTTAAGTGGGGACGGAGTAAATGGCCCAGGACACGGGAAGATTTTCCCTTAGTCAATGGGATGAGTGGTTGTTCCCTGAAAGAACCGGAAGTCATGGACACCTGACTTAAAGAAGGTAGAGTTTTGGGTATTTTTATGGCTTTGTGATCTTGATTATCCTGTTCTTTTGTCTGTTAAGGAGAGCCTAACTGAAGAGCCAACAGCAAGTGACTGTACCAACTGTTACCTTGGCTTGCTGTTAGCACTATTGGTTTCCTACACTTAATTTATAAGAGAAACTGTATTTCATAAAAAAATGGAGAATTACTTTTTTTTCTTTAAAAACTATATGCCTTTAATTTGAAAATACCTAGCAGAAGGGATAAATATGGACTGTTTAAATTAGTGGAAACATTCCTGCCACTTCCAGTGAGGTCAGGGTTTTTCTTCCAGTTAACTTTGAATACGAGATAATCCAAGTGAATTTCTATACCAAAAAAATTAGTACAAATATCCACTTTTTGCAGCTCATAGATCTTGAAGTATATAATTTAAATGTGCACAGGTGAGTGCAACTAATTAAATTATGTGCCATTCTGCAGTGTGTAATCCTAGGAAGGTATTTATGACTGTATATGACTTTAAAATGCCACTGTGCTGTTGGCACTAACACCTAAAATGCTAATGTTGGATTTTTATTTCTTTGTATGTTTAATCACCTTACTAACATTTGCTTGGTCAACAGCAATGAAAAAAGTTGGCATTACTATTACTTCTGTGGCTTCATATGGATAAATTTACAGCATTTACGCAGTAAAGAAAGTACACGCATTTTGTTAATCTTGCACTGCTAATCTGGACACAGTGCTCAGCAATCTCACAGCATATTATTAAAAAATGACATGAAGTATTTTTTAATCTGTTTTTTCTCTTTGTAAACTGTCTTTTCTGGATTAGTCTACATTATCACTTTCCTAAAATGTGCGTAGAGGCAGCTGAGAGTTTAAAACAGTCCTTTAACCATCATGCTACTGTTGTCAATGTAGAAAGCAGAGTGAGCGTCACACTGCAAATTTGCCAGTTCTCCTGTGCAACTGAGCTTGAAGCAGAATTGTCAAAAGCCAAAGAAATCCTGTATTCCATTTTCTGCCTCAGCTATATCTGCAGCACTTCAGAGAAAAAGCACTTATRCAATACTACTTAGCTCGGGTAATTTGCTAAGTTGCAATCTGTCTTCAATTGTAATGTATTTCTCTGATGAAAATATTAAATTAATGACAGTTTGCAGGGGTTCATAGTAGAAGCAGCAAGTGTGGAGGTATTGAATAGAACATGTATAGTCGTCTTCTCACAACCAGAAATACAAAAGGTTAAGAAGTACTGGGTTAAAACCTAACCCAAATTAATGAGTGGCAATTAGTTGTTTTCAAGTCATTTTGTACCAGTACCATTCTAAAATCTGTTGAAATAAATGTAAACTAATAAATAAATAAATAAATGTAAAAGTTTGTATAACTTTGAAGAAGTTTTGTATGTATCTGAAAAKAAAATATTCTATTATTCTCAGACATAAATTGTAAAATTTTACTAAACTCAGGATGCATTATTTTTGAATATCGTAGTGAGGATTTTTCCCAGAGTTTGTTTAAAAATTGTGCTATAGAATTTCTTTGTGTATATGATAACTTGAAATGTGACAACACTAGAGACCCTGAGGGTATGGAAATTTTGTGTCAAGCTTAATTTGATTGCTGTAATAAAAGTTCAAAGTCTGATAAATGATGCTAGTTTTAATGTTTTGAAAAAGTTAGATAAACTTAGATCCTTCTCTGAAATGTATTTTTGCAATTCATGTCTACTTCAGTTGGAATTGCATGGATATATACGAACAGACATTTTTTAAAAGAATCAGTGTGATTAGTGGTTTTTCCAAGTGGAATTGATTAGAACTCACATGGGATCCCTAAGGTTGAGTTCTGTACAAAGTAGTCACTTTGCTTACGTACAGTCAGCTGAGAATGGCATCTTTTCTGCAGTGTTTGCAGGCTACTCTGAGACACATATACAATGAATACTATGGGATGTTTTCCTCTGCCACAGAGATTTCTGTCTTTTTGCAGCTGATGAAGGCAATGGTATCTTTTGTAAGCCGATGCTTTTGAGAAGCGGCATGAAGTTGACTTGTGCTATGGTGTCTGGTGACTGTTTCAATCACTTATGGAGAGACTGTTACTTATAAAAGTTAGGTGGCAATATATAAGGGGAAGAACTCTATATGTAAATATGTTTATCGTTCTATATTATTTCAGAAATACTACTTTGTTAACCTAAGGAAAAGATACACAGAATTACTAAATAATAACCTTTTACTACAAATGAGCTTTATAGCTGAGAGTTTCAATTATTTTATGATGTGCCCAAATCATTATGCAAATTAGTGTCTGTGTTAGAATAGGAACATACGGGTTGAATTTTAACAGAAAATTTTCATTTGTTTGAATTTGTGTTATTTTCCTATGACTATTTTTCTGTATTTTTAGATCTGTAAGCTTAATTAAATTATTAATTAAATCATTAATATTTATCCAGTTTCTGAACAGATATATAACAGTATAGCTCCTACATAGTTACTGGATGATTTACAGTGGCTGGCATTCTAGGTAGCAATATTGATGATAAACTTTAAAATCTAGAATATAGAATACCAGTTCTAAAAGACTTAAAATATTGCCCTGCCCTTTAAGTTCTTTGGCTAAATTTGCTTATGAGAGAATCATGTTATAAAACTTCAACTTCATGATGATTCTGATGGATTTTTTTTTTTTTTTTTTTTTTTTTTTTAAAATGTGTGAACAGTCACTGTGTGCTAGTGGGAAATCTTTTTACAGTTGGGGAATGATTAATATATTAGATAAAAAAGAGGAGAAAAGCAACACTGCAGAGTAGAATTAATATGAGCTTTTGAGAAACAGGGTACTTGATCTTAGAGCATTAGACACAATGAGGAGGAAGTTTCCAAGGTAAAAGCATCTCTCTGTATGATTTTGATTTTTTATTGTACAGAGAAATCACGCACAATTTCTTTCCCATTGTAAGTTTCTTGAAGGCCATGCTTTCAAGGGTAGGTTTCTCAGTCTTAAGTGTAGTCTCTGGGTTGTACTTATACATTGAAAGAAGCCAGTAGGCATCTTCTAGAAGTTCCAAATGAACTATTATGTGTAGCTTGCTTGTGTCTTCTGGCAGCTAAATACCTTGACTGTTTACATACATATCCCATTCCTATTTGTGGCCAGCTTTCTAATTCATCCTAACTGCTCTCAGTGAGTAACCTTTCTTATCCCTATTTCTGTCTGCAGTAGCATTCTTAAGACCCTCAGACTTTATCAATAGTTATTAACTTTTTCCACTGCAAATACTGGTAGAAATATGGAATAGATTTTTGTCCAAATGGGACAAAACTAAGAACCCTTAGTAATAGTTTCTTATTAACAAGTGCATCAATATAAGTATTTTTACCAAATTAAATTTGTAATGCTGTCAAGAAAGGATGTTGATTTCATTCAAGAATACCTGATTTCCATGGAAATACATTGTTTGTTTGTGGTTTTTTTTTTTTTTTTTTTTTTTGTTTTTCCTAGAAATTATATCAGGCCTACTTTGCAACTCTATCATCTTGTTTTATACTCTGAGATTAGGCACAATTTTTGGCTTTACCTTAATTCTTTGTCAATTCAATAGTTTTTAGAATTTTAATTAAAAAAAAAAAAAATGAAGAAAGTATTCCGCGAGCATCATGGGAAGATCTTTTCAAATAGAAATTAAATTTATTTATACCAGTTTAGTTAACCACAATTCACTAAAATTGAATTTAAATGCTTTTCTTAGTTTCTATAGGAAGAAAAAAACATTAAAACATGATCATATGATATGATTGAATTATGAAGCTATTTTTAAAGTCCAAAACTCAGATGTTTGAGCATTTATGTTTTTCCTGCATTGTTCTTGAAAATACTCAGATTGAGGTTTTGGCTCTGAATTAGAAAATATGGCTCCTTATTCTTCATGAAAATAGATTTTTCCAAGTATCTGTCTCTGATTTTCTTTTTCTTTCATATTTAGTGATTAGGTAGCTTGGTAACACTAAATGAGAAATTACTGTAGACACCATAAAACAGTATCAAAATTTCCTGAAATGGACTCCTTTTAATCTTTGTATTTTTCCAGCAATATTGCTGATAAAATTTGTTCTTTTGTCAGGAATCGGAAATGAATCAGCACAACTTTAGGCACTTTTGAGTGCATTTTAGAACTTAACTGAAAAAGGTATTCATTCAATTGTTTACCCCTAAGTTTGGAGCCTCTCCTAAGCACTGAAAGTTCTTAACAACAATAAAGCTTACATTGCAATAAACAAAAAATAAGTTTACTCCTTTTAAAATAAAAAAGTTTGAAAATCAGAATATGCAAAACTGCTATCAGCTTCCTTGATGTTTTAACAAGAAACTTTTCAAAGAATATCTCAGCTCTTGGACTGGCCCAAAGCAGCTCAAGAGGTTGCTTTCATGAAGCTGATATTTATAAAGTTGGTCCTACTGTAGCAGCATATAGCAGATAAGCAATTGAGTATGTCTGATAATAGAGCTATATGCTGTGGCAATTCAGTTCCTGCTTCTGTGATAAAGTGCAAATAGATTAGACCTGTGAGGTCCTAGATTAGTGCGTAAGGAAAGCTTGCCAATGCAAATAAGACTGAAACAAGAACACATTGTTGGGATTTCTGCAAGTTAGCTGTTAATCAAGTAAAACATGGTATATTAGGGCCTTTTAACACGTTTTTGACATTTAGCCTTATGCAGCTGACAGATAAATTAGTCTTCTTTTGTGATTGACTGAGAAAAAATTTATACTGTTCATTAATAAGATGAAATAGTGTTATGTTTAATTTGTTGTAGAAGGAAAAAAAAAATCATTTAGGTAAATAAATCTTCAAGAAGGAATTGGTATAAAACTAACCCTGAATTAACTAAGTTAATAACTGAATGGTTATTAAACTATTCCACTTAGTGGAGGCTGGCATTTTAACGTTAATATTCAAGGAATTAAGAATTTATATTATTTGTTGCTAGGAATAAACTTGAAGTTATTTTAGTATCCCATATTCCTTTCTTGCACAATCTATATGACAAAAGCCAGCTAATGTACTAGTTTTTTTTTTTAAATTTTACTATTTGCTGGTTTGTCATTTGTGTAACACTCAACAATGTTGCTGTTGAAGGACCTTCATTCTATATGAACGCGTTTCTACCTGAAATCCTGCCAGGTATGAGTCAAAGGGAGATTTTGCCATTGGGCTGAATGAAGCCAGGAGTTGTATACATCTGCAGTGCCAGGGGTCTCAGTGCATAGACAGTTGATATTGTCTTGGAAACAGATTTAATTACACATAGCCTGCTACTTTTAGTTTTGGCCATATCTTTTTACTGTATGCTAAGTGGAACGTAGTATGTCATCAATGTGTATTTCTTTCTGAATGAAATAAGTAGGGCTATGAGTTTTATATGAGTAGTTGGCACTGTTGTCTGTGAAGATTCTTACAGTAACGCTATTTTTGGTAATATGTATGTTCAGTTAGCTAGATTGTGAAAGGGAGTCCCTGTTGTCGGGGGAATACTAGATGCAAAATGAAAGTAGGACTATGGACTTCCAGCCCTTAGGAACTGAGTAGCAAATAATAACTATACCAATATTCTTATTACAAGATTATTCAGTATAGTGCTGATTATTTTCCAATGTCTAAAAGATTCAAAATACATTTATTTACAAACTTAAATATAACTACTTATTTGGTAAAGATCTTTATCTAATTGTTTAAAACCTTCTAATAATATTTAACATTAATTTTACTAATACATATAATTACATTATAAAATACTCAGTGTGATGCATTTTTAAAAATTTTGGCTATTGGTGAAACAAATTACTACAGCTGGAAGCCAATATTATATAACTGGAAGAAAAAAAATTAGTTTATYGGAGGAACATAAATATTTGAAATGGTTCTGTAAGGAATATATTTGAAATATATCACATGTTTTTCACTTAGGCCTAGTTTCACATTCAATAATAGACTAGTCATATAGCAAGCATCTATGAAGATTAATACCCCACATCTGCTTTTGATACTTGATCTTAACAGCTCATGTTACATAATAAAATATGTTGCATCGTAGCTTACATTTGCTATATAAACATAATGCAAAAGTAAGTTAATTTTTAAATATTTAAAATAAAAATAAGGAAATATAAAAATTAAGATTTAAATTAAAATTCTAATGTGCTTACTTGCACTTACACTGAGGTCTACAATTAGCTCTGTAATAAGCAACCACAAACATTAGAGACATTCCAAATAAGTAAAGATCAATATGAGAAGCTGAATTTTTCTATTTCTTGAATTGGCATTTAAATACTTTCAGGGAAATGCATAACCCATTACAGTCAAATTGATTTAAGGGTAGCCAAGTTTTAAATCAGTAATTTAAAATAATAAAATATTTATTCAGTTCATACAGAAACTGATTATCAGTTTTAAACTTTATACATGAAGATAATATGGCGTTTAAATGATAGGAGAGTGGCTTAAATGGGAGATCTGCAACAGATGCTTAGTGAAAGGCAGATATATAGAAGCTGAAAATACAAGGGGACACTTATGGAAAACTTCCCAGTCTTCTGAAAACACTATGTGTGTTCCATTTTCTAGTAACTAGTTCCTTTGCTATGCAGTATGAAAGGAGGAACAGACAAGAAGCAGAGGCAATGGACAGTTGTCAGCAGAGTTGCTGATGTGGTCAGTGTTACAAAGGGATGAATTGTGAAAATGGGGGGAGAGAGAGAGAGCAGAAGAGAAACAACCAGCATTTGAGGTACAGAATCTAGAAAATGTCTGCCTATTCCACAGAACCAATGAGACTGGAAAAGACCTCTGGAGATTATCTAGTCCAACCTAGCTGCTCAAAGCAGGGTCAACTGGAGCAATTTGCTCAGGATGTTGTCCAGCTGGGTTTTTAATATCTCCAAGGTTGGAGACTGCTGGGATGAAAATCACAGCCTTGGGTTTAGGCTCTTTTTTATGCATATAACTGTTGACAGTTGGCTTTTTGCAAAATATGCCTTGAGCTTTAAAAAGCACAGAAGCAATCTTCAGCAGATCCTCTAGAGCTTGGAGGAACATCATACCTAGTATATGGAGAAAATGAATGAATAACCAGGATTGTCTGAACAATACATGCTTTTTAAAAGTGCTGTTACTACTTAAGCTAACTTTGATAATGAATTAACTTTTTTCTKTCCTTATAAGTTTATTATAATATTAATATAATATTCATTATAATATTAAGTTTATTACAAATCAGAATGGGATGTACAGCTGCTGAAATGTTGCTTGTATTGTAATGTTTGTTGAGATATAATAACCACAGCTGAGAGTATATTTATATGGGCAAAGGTAAACTTTAGTATGTGTGTAGTGTGTATATATATGTGTGTGTGTGTATATATACCTGTATCTCCAGTATGTGTGTTTGCATATATATGGCAGTATAAGGAATCATAGATAGAGGGAATTAGCATGAGATTTTTCTCTCTTTCTAATAATATTAGGCTTCCATCAGTCTTGTCCAGTTCTATGAAATAGTATTATAAGTATTGATCCCACTCAAACTACTTGAAGGTTTCAAGCATAAGTACAAAAGGACTTGAATAGGATCCATGAGTATGCTGATGGTTCTACCTGAGCCACGCAACTGGTAGTGTAGAACTTCATCAGTCAGGATGTAATTTTGTTCCATGTAGGTTTATCTTTCCTAAATGATGTTGCTTCTACTGCCCCCCTGAATACCACTTCCAAAATGATACTGGTAGTTTCCCTTATACTGTGCTTAAATTGACCTATTCCCAATTCAAATGCAATTCCAGTGGTTATTTTATTTTACCCTAAATATTTCTCTCTGATTAGTATTTGCATCCTTCAAGTATTGGTAGAATGTGATTTTGAAGAATGTAATCAAAGCTTAACAAAACCATACTACTGCGTCTGCTTTTTACATTTCACCCTTTGAATTCATCACCCAGTCCTTGACTGGTGATTTTCAACAATCCTTATAATAGTAACTGGAAGTCAGCAAAGCATTTAAAAACGTGGTTGAGTTTAAATGTGTGTAGGGTTACTGTTAATTAGATGGAGAAAAATCTTCCTTTGGATAATCATAAGTTGTATCAGGGTACTTTTTCTGTGTCTTGGACAACTTTTTTTTTTTTTGTCCTCTCAAAATATAATACATGCAAACTGTAAGTTACTGATAGTTAGCAAGTGATTGATTTCTAATTAGATTTGGAACCTTGAAAACTTCTTGCAACCACTATAGAGGCTACTAGCATTCAAAAACCATAACCAAATTCAAGCTCAGTAAACCAGTCGTGGCCTCTCTGTTTTGAACTTTTATTCAAGACTTCAATCACTTATGAATACAGGAAGTACATTACTGAGATGAATAACTTTCCATATCTATCACAAGACTAAAAATATTTGTATCAGTATAGATATTTAATGAAGCTTCTGTACTATGTTACTCTTATCAAGTATTTAAAACCTTGATTTGATGCTTTTGAAATCAGGAGAAATCTTGCATTGACTTTAATACCATTAACTCAATCATCCTCTGCTTCTGAAGGTTGATTTTTCTAAGTACTACTTAATGTAAAGAAATTTTATTCTGTCTTTTCTTAAAATGATTCCCAGCTTTTCCATTTTGCAATTCTTTCCCTTGTTAGGAAAGAATTATAGAGCGCTTGAAGGAGCAAAGGGAGCGAGATGACAGAGAAAGACTTGAAGAAATTGAATCTTATAAAAAGGAAAACAAAGACCTGAAGGAGAAAGTTAATGCTTTACAAGCTGAACTGACAGAAAAAGAGGTCAGTCTTTTCAGTAAAATCTATGTTCTTCTATCTATGTCATTATGATGAAAGTAAGTGCATTAGGATTACTCTTGAATCATTTTAAGTACTGAAATTCTGCCACTTCAGTGCTCAGCTTCTGAACTGCTATTTTCTTAAGCATTCTTCATAGTCTTCACTTTTGTACATAAAATATTGCTTCAGTTTTTGCATAGTTGTGTGTCATTATCTCTATTTTTTTCCTTTACATAAGCCTCCAGTAGGCTCAAATATTTCATTGTTGCTCCTGTTTTCATTTGTCAGTTAGAGCAATAGACTTCAAAGTCCTTGTACGTCCAGAATATAATGTCAACTTGTCTGTATTATGAACGTTTCTATGTTTCACTGCATGCCAGCTCCTGTAGTTCCAATTGGTTGTATTCTCAAAACGGTGTCTTTTGCTATCAATGCTTATCTTTGTGTCAACTCTTTTTGGGGAAGGGGAGGGGGAACAGGATCCAAGTGATTACTAAGTTGGCAATAAGTTAGTGTCCTGGTGACTAGGAATTAACTTTTTACTCTTGGTCATTTTTCAGTCTAGTTTAATCGATCTCAAAGAACATGCATCTTCATTGGCATCAGCAGGGCTGAAAAGAGACTCCAAACTTAAGTCTTTAGAAATAGCCATAGAACAAAAGAAAGAAGAGTGTAGTAAGTTGGAAGCACAGTTGAAAAAGGTAAGTTCCATCTTCAAACAAACAAACAACAACAATCAGAAAAACAAAAATCAACATCCCACACCCTCATTTTGAAAGGATGAGCTTATTTACTCTTCTGGAGTAAATCTAAAATCTACCCATCTTATGCTGTTTGCTGATGCTTGCATCAAATACTGCTTTTTCTTAAGAGGCTTGTACCAAAACCACTAGTGAGCTGCAGAAATTATCTTGAATACCTATATGAGGGAATTCTGAGAAGCTGCTACAAATAGATGAACTGGGAGCAGGACATTGGAGGGAAAGTAGAAAGGCAGAAAGAAATTATCAAACCAGCAATTTGTATGTATATGAATTTATACCGCTATTAGAAGTAGACTGAAATTTTTGTACCATGGGAAAAAATTAAAGGCTCGTCCAAGAAATGCTCTACTTCCTAATCAAAAAAATTCTGCTTCCAAAATGGAAACTCTAGCTAGGTTTTATTTTGGCATTTTTTTGGCTTTGTTGGTGAACACATGTTTGGGATAATTAAGCAAAATAATGTGTAGTTTATCTCAGCTAGCAATTCAGTATTTCTGTTCAGCAAGTAGTGAAAGCAAGTATTTAAAGGAAAACATACAAATCCTATATTTTATAACATGGTTTTATTTAAATTGATGCATTAAAATAGTTTTTGCTTAAATGATTTGCAAGTTTGTTGATGGTTTTTCTACCGCACATTGTTTCTTTGACCTTTTTCTGTGTCATTTGGTAATGTCTGCTCTCATTGTTTGAACACCAATCTCATGACTTATTTGATGGGTTTAGGCATTATGTTTGCCTTCTGCAATTCATGACTAAGTGTATGTCAAACATTAATTTTTTATATTGATATCTAATGTTTCATTTTCTAGAAGAGAATATTTATTTGTTCTATGAATGTTACCACCGTTAGGATAATATTCTGACACTCTTTTTACCCAGGTTGAGTAGTATCCTGCTCTGTGTTTAAGCAGTGTTTCAATAGCCTTACCTGTGAAGAAGGTATTGCAAAGTGTAAAGGATACCAGAGTGTAAACCTTATACTTCTATTATTTTTTWAATTCAGAACAAATATGTGCAATTAGGTGCCTGTGTTGCATGTTTATTTGTGGAGAGGAAGGAAGGGAATCTTTTTCAATAAACATATACAAAAGCTTTTAATGGAAACACAACTACTTTAAATGTTTGATAACTTATCAATGCTATTGATGTCAGAATGAAAATATCCAAAGCAGCTATTTCTCTGGAAGTCCTTTATTTTGTTTTCTTTTGTTAGAAAATGTGTTTGTTTACTTTGCACTTCACTACAAAATATACTTCGTTAAAATCTGAAATATCTGATTTTTTTTCATTTAAGAAACCAGTTAAAAACCCTAAAAGCACAGATCACTCAAACAAACAAACAAACAAACAAAAAACAACAACAAAAACCCCCCAAAATCCTCTTGAAGGACTTGAAATCCTAAGTCAATCTTTTATGACTGTACATATAAACACATCATATGGTCATGGAAAAATAAGCACTTATAAAAGTCAGAGAGTGTCTGGGACGTCTTTCATATAAAAAGGGAGTATGTTCCCTGTGTATAAATACAAAGGATTATTAAATGAAAGTTGAAAACATAATAGTTTTATTATATCATAAATATAGCATAAAGCCCCAATGGAAATTCACCCAACATTTGTAGGAGACCAGGTATTTCCACAATAAAATGTAGTTACAACCTTCTTTGTGGGCATGTTTAGTTGAACAGAAACAGTGACTGTTAATGATAGTAGACTCCAAACAGTAATTTTCAATTCACATTTTCTCTAATAAAATACTTTATGTTCAAACCTGTAAATATCCTGTGTTAAAAGTAATTGGTCCCCAGAAATCTACCTTCACCATGTTTTCACTCCTTAGGAAACTAACTGAAACAGAAATCTGCGTTATTCTTGCATATGTCTGAGTTGGAGTAGGAGGGAACATCAACATAGTTTGGAGTAAATTAACCTGCATGTCCCATAAGTGTGCTTATGTATGAACATTAACCACTACAGAAGCTAGAAGGAACGGGCACAGTTTGTATCGATTTTTCAAAAGTGACTCCAAAGGGCTGTCTGTTATTTTGAGAAATTTGAATGCAGCTTACACATTACTCCTCTCTAAAAATATCATAGAGAAGGCACTTTTCGTTATGGTATTGTACAATCATCATAGTTTAATGTTGATTTATATGTTTTAACAAATTATGCTAATAAATATGAAGATAGTATTCTGTGCACATTTGCTAGGAGTTAGTTTTCCATGAGCACTAATGGTAATAAGTACTATGCCTGAAAGAAAACGTGTACAAGGGGCAAGTCCAAACAAAATCTGTAAATTTTTTTAAAAAAATATTTTTAAAGTTTCTCTTCCCTTGTTTCCTCTCCTTCCTGTTTTTGGAGAGAATAAGATTCATTTACAGAGAATAAAGATGTTTTTGATTGGGTCTGATTAGATCCAAATATTTTTCAGTACTAGTTAACTGGATTGTTTGCATTTCAGCAGGAGAAAACATGCTGATTCTAAACCCATTGTTTCAGTTTTATAGAGTAGACACATTTAAAAAAGTAATAAATAGGATATTTGTAGAGAGTAATTATTCATGTGACTGTGCTATATTTTGGGGCACAAAATAATGTTTAAAACCATAGACATGCTTATTAAACTTTTTGTAACAAAGATTATGGATTGAAATTCATAAAATTAAAAAAAAAAATCATAAAACCCAGAAGAATGCTCAATGCTTTTTTTGCCAAAATTCCACAGACTTTTTGGTGACTTACTTTGTATTCCTACTAGTGAAAGAACAGCAGGAATTACCTCATAGGTAGCTAAGTGTGTTATATATATATATGTGTGTGTATATATATATAATCCTATTATCCACTCTAGAATTTCCTCCTTTTGTTGTTTTTCATTATCTTAAATTTACTTGCTTACTGACATATTTGCAGTTGCTAAAGTACTTTTTGCCAAGCTGTACTGTTTGAAAGTCATTCTGCATAGAAAATTCAGTTTTGTGTTAAACAAAAAGAAAGTAATAAATTTAATGATACAATTTAATTAATCTTTTATTATTACCATCTTTGAAGCTTTGGTGATAAATTGCAGCCTCAGCCAAAAGCACTTCTCATGATTCATTGCTTGAGACCAGCACTTAATGTATCATCAAAAGTGGACACCTTTCTTTATTTCATGGGTTATTTAACTTGAGAAAGGGAAAGTAACACAAACCTTAAATTTCTTACTCCAGCTATTCTTTTTTAGGAGCCAAAGTCAACATTTATGTTTCCCCAGTGCCTCTCACTTTCACCAAGGAATGTTTAGAATCTTAAATTTCTACTTTCTTATGACAAGTTCTTCTGTGCAAATGCACTGGTTTTGTTGAGCTAATGCTGTTTTCCTGGATCTTTCCTTCTTTTCCTGTCTGTGCTTCACTCCCTTCCAACTTTGCAATGTAGCAAGCTGAACAGTTGTTCAATCAGATGTACAATCCAGTAAGTTCTTTTTTAAAATGCCCACTGTAACATATGAAAGCATGAGGATCCATTACCTTACTGTGTTGTGCTCTTCCTCTGTGGAGCTTTGCAGAATACCTCTGATGCTCACTATGCTATATTCATTATATCCAAATAAATGAACTTTGTGGACTTCAAGGCCATTTTAAGAATATGAAATGTATTAAATAGGTACATACAGTATTTCTGAGAAAATAAACATCCTAGCCTTTAGGTCCTCAACTTCTCCATTAGAAAAAGCATGCAGATGATTTTTTTTTTTTTTTTGCTTTGCTTTGCTTTTTAATTCCTCCTTCTGCAGTACTTTATTTGATCCTTCAAACTTAAATAATTTATTCAGTTTATCTTAAGTGACTGAGTTGATTATGTGAATAATAATATCTAGGATGTGACTGGTACTATTGTCAAAAGTCCATATGATTAAATAGTTCAGATCAGTTTTACTCATAAAAGACTGTATACATTCAGCATATATATATATAAAGAATATGGAAACATTGTATTTAATAGAAGAAAATGCTGAAATATAAAATTATGAATGCAAAGGGCAGTGTTTGAAAAAGCCAAACAGTATTACTTTGGCTTGTTTAGCATTATTATTCTTGCCAATGTCTGCTTTAATTGCATAATATTGACCCTTTTGACTTGACTGTGTTCCTCTCTCAATTTGAGRAAAAGCGGTAACAAACATTCTCTCTGCAGAGAACAGTTTTCATTTTTTGTCTGAGACTGTTACATTTAATGTGCTGTGAGCATCACAGGACAGAAAAAATCATGTAACTGTAATAGCAATTTACAAGCTATAGTTTACATAGTAATCATAGTTGGAATTACCATGTAATTGGGATAGTATATATAGAAGAACTGGTTTTGTAGCTTAAGTAATGTGATACTATGCATTAGGGAAGGTATTGCCTTCACTGAAGTCAATGGGAATTTTGCCACTAATGGCAGTGGACCAGGAGTCCAGCTTTGGAGTCTATTATTGCTAAGTTTTGTAGCTTCTAACCATGTAATGGATATGTCATGACTTATGTATGGGAAAAGAGAGTCCCACAGAATGTGCTGTATTTACTTTTAAAATTATTAGTTAACTGTTTTTAGAATCCAGTCATAAACTGATTGTAAGTAGCATAAGACCTGATATTATCACCTTTACTATCCAGCACAGTACTGGTCAAAGAGCTTTTCCCTTTGAATGATAAACCCCTTTTTTCTGTATCATCTTGGATCACCTTTGTGGTAGTTATGTTTCTATTCATATCATTTGCACTCCTACTGTGCATGTCTTTTCAGACTGGAGTCTTTTTTTGTGTTAGTATTTCTYTTGATTTTCATAAATGCTTTCCAGTCATTATTTCAATATTAGTTGTTCTGCTGTATGGAATTTGTTTGTTACTACCTAGTCTATTTGTGTGTGGTATTCCAAGTCAGTCCTTTTTAAATTTTATTTTTTCTGCCTTTATGTGCTTAATTTTCAAAAGGACAGCCTGTTGGCAGTTCCGAAATAATGGGTGCAAGATCCTTTTCCTTTGGCATCAGGCAGCAATCGTAGTATATCTGTGAGACAAGTTTTCTTAAATAAACTTTTCTTGTTCATCTTCTTTCTTCTCCTACTTATATATACCAGTCTACTTTTAACAACGTAAGTAGTAATGATTCTCTTCTCTCCCCAAACCACCTAAGGTCTTGAAATGAAATCGTGATTTGATTGAAGTCAATGGCAACATATTCTTTGAATTCCACAAGGCCAAAATTTCATCTTTGTTCTTTGAGACGGCATTGTAGCAGTTAGCCRAAACATTTTTTTTTGTATTGCAAATCATTATGATGCTTTATTTAATAGAATGTTTTCTTACCTTTTTTTTTTGTTTGAGAATAGTAGTGTTATAAAAAAACAGATGGCAATCTAATCTTAAAATACTGACGTTTTAATGCTCTTTTGTTTACATGTGTCAGAGAAATAATATTCAACCTCTGAGTTAGACCTCTTTTAACMCATGCAGTAATATAGCATTTTTTTTTTGTGGTGGAATGTGTTTTTTCTACTATGTCACACAGGTATCAACTCCAAGACTTTCATTTATTGCTGAATCTAATGTTTTTAAAATACAGCAATGGATAGAAGTGTTTTATTCTTATACACATTTGGGTACTAAAGTGGAGATGATATGGAAGGGGTGCAAATCCTGCATACTCCATAGTAAATGATTGCACAATGTATTCACCTGTGTGAATAAAATGTGAACAGAATTGGGTGCACATTTCTTCTTGTTTGTTTTGAAAGGTGAACTTTTTGAAATACCCAAGGAATTCTTGTGCAAAATTGAATGTAAGAAGTTACGTGATTGTTTTTGTCCTGTAATGAAAATATAATGATGTACTTAGTTTGGAGTTCTGGTGAACCTTTTTCTGAATAGTAAAGACTTAATTTTCCAAATGAGCAAGAGCAATTCCAATTCCAGAGCAATGTCAGATTAAAATTTAAAGTACTTGCAGAATCCACTCTAAATTGCTTAGAGCAGTCCCTGAAGTTAAATAAAAAAATCTTGAACTTTAAGAAGACTACAAAAATATTAAGGTGACAGCAATTTTTTTTAGTTTATTATTGAAAGTAATAAAATTTGAAGGATCTTACAAAGTAATTTCTTGCATGTAAATTCTGCTGTTCCATTTATTTCTTTATGAAGTACTCGGTTGATTTCTGTGTATGTTTGTGTCTGAAGCTTTAAAAATGAAATACTATATCTATCCATCCATTTCTGTTATCCAGAATAATGCATGTATGATTGTATCATAAAATTTTAATAGACTAAATAATTCATGTTGCATGTCTGTACCACACTATTATGGTGTCTCTGTAGAAAATTTGTGGTTTACATAAGGAAATGTTACTTTACTTCTAAAGTATTTGTAGTACTTATTAAGCAAATATCAGAACAGATACATAATTACTGTAAGAATTAGTGAAATTCTAATAGTAGAGTGATATGCTATTTTTATTGAATTGTAAAAATAACATACAGCAATGTAGTCGCAAGATTGACAGACAAAACATCATAAACCAAGTGTGCTAGTTTGAAACGAGCATAATCTGCACACACAAGTATCATTTACAGATACAGGTTAAGAGAGCAATTATTTTRCTGCTGAAAGGTATGCATGAACCAGTCACTCTTAGCCATAAAAACCCCATAAAAACAGAAAATGTATTCTTCCCAAGAAAACAGAGAACTTAGGAAAAGGGGGACAGAAATGAAAAAAAGGATAGAAGAGAGGACAGCAGTAATAAGTAGAGACTTTCCGATTCATGTGATAACCATGCAGCTTCTGGTTAGAAGTGATCCAAGCCTGTCTCTCACAGCCTCCAAAAAAGCCAAAGAAATCTGCCCTGTCCGGGTGGGAGCAGGGTCAATATCAGCTGAGCTGCCTTTCATCTCCTTTGGGCCTACTGTTTGACCTCAAAAGTCAAGTTTCATCTGTCAACAAATCACCCCTGATCTGTATATAACGATTAAAAAAAAGTGCCTAGTTCAAATCCAAACACATCTTTCAAAGCCATAAAATATAATAGGGCACTTATAAGTAATTCTATGCCTTTGTCCTGGGAACGTCAGATGGATTGTGTTTTGCTCTCTTGTAGTATCATCAGCTTTGTTTACATTATGAGGATTCCCTTCAAGGGACTCATTGCAAGTTAGAGTACCACCTGCAGAAAACTCTTTTTTAAAAATGTTTTATGTTTTTGCTCTCCCTTTTTAGCTAACTTTCCTTTCCTTCTTCATTAAGGCAATGCCCTTGTAGGAATCTGATTCCTGCCAATAGTCCAAAAATATTCTATAGGAAGTGCTTGTAAAAGTAGAGGCAACCAACTTAATTGGTGGTTTGCAATTCTGCAATACTGGTGTGTGGGGTTTTTTGTGTGTGTGTGTGTGGGGGGGGGGGTTTTTTTTTTTTTTTTTTTTTTTTTTTTTTTTAAGATTAGAATAATCTTATACTTGTCTTTGAACTGAATGCTTATATTGATTTATATATGACGTTATGGATAACTGTGCTGCACCTCAAAACCCTGTATAGGTTGGATACTTAATCACATTGGATTTAATCATACCTTATAGGTTCCACTTCGTGTTGAAAACCATGGGGAAATACAATGACCAAGTTTGTGCTACAGAATTTTCCAAAACCACATCCCACAAATATGGAATGGCATGAGTACCACAGAAAGCACAAGAATTGAAAATACTTTTGCAACTTAACATTAATTTCCTTAGCATGCTATTGAGCAAGGATTATAGGGCTAAACTGAAGAATATAATTTATATCTATTATTTCAGGTGATGTTTTAATTATAAGCTGTGCAGTAGATAATTTGATCAGTACCTTTCTGAGCTGCTGTGTGACAGGAATATTCTATGATAGTTGAACATTTGGCACCTTTGCATTGGCGACACTGTCATGTTCTTGCCCAATTAYGTATTTTCATCATAGAAAGTCCAGTGTGGCAATGAAAAGCAAAAAAAACCCAGGCTTCTCTGTCTGTTCTGCATTGCTTCTTGTCCTGGGTTAAAACTAGGGTAGAGGTGCATGGGGGAAAAAAAAGTTTGGGCTGAAGCTGAGAGTTCCTGTATGCTAAAGTGAAGAAAAGAATGGTTAGAGGCAGGAAGGTGGGTGTTTTGCCTGTTTTTTAAATGATGGAAGCAAGGCTGGCAAATAAGTGAATTATACACTAAAATAAACAGAAGGGAAAGAAAGGTGACAGGGAGGAATATGAAAGAGTGATAGCCTCTAGAGGGGAACTGTGAAATTCTGGCTTTACCCTTAAGAGAGGAGGAGAAATCTGAAGAGCAATAGGGAACAACACGCTCTTTGCATAGGTTTCTTAGTATCTTAAAGGTGGGAGTTGGGTTGTGTGTTTTTTTTTTTTTTTTTTTCTAGAGTGAATTTACCTTTACCAACCTATGGAATTATTTTTATTCTCTGCAAAAGAACACTTCGTGTTCATTTTGGAGAGATAAAACATCGTCTAATATCTTAATAGAGCTGATGGAAAATTGAAGTGGTTTGCAGCTGGAAATTGGTAGACAGTCTCTCACATAATTGGCCCTGAGTCTGAGTATTACATTTACTTCAAAAATTACAAAGTTAGTTGAAAGTAAATTTCTTGACACAGTTAACACCTGGTATAAAATAAATTAAAGTTTATTATTAAAGCAGGAAGATTTATGAGGATGGAAAGGAATCTGTTGCTAGCATCTCACCCAAACARTAAAATCAAGATACTCTTTGGATGTTACCTTGAAATGAGCTCTGTGTCATGGAAGTCCTGTATCTGCATAGAATTCAGGGCTGGAGCATGTATTATTATCCAAAATAGAGAATTTGAAGAGCAAGGCCAGTAGGTTTAGTAGGCTTCTCGTGTCATTCCCTTGGCAATTTTGGTAAACAAATATTTCTTTTGAATAAAAATCTCACAGTAGGATAAATAACACTTAAAACCTACTATCTTTTTTCTTATTATCCTCATGCTTAAATGATATGTTACATGCAAACCCCCTAAGTTTCTTCCCTAGTAATTTCAATTTTTTAATTCTTGTATTTATACTAAACCCAGACTTGTTCTTTATTTATACAGAAAATTTTAACCATTGCAAAGAATATGAACCTTCTAGTATCTGTAGTTTATATTAATTCTTTCCAAAACACGCATGTTTCATTTTGATCTGCATTTCTTTCRTTGCTTGCTTGCATTGACTAGTCCCTGAAATTAAGAAGGATAAGTAAGTCCACGTCTTCTCTGAGTAATAAGATAGTTGGAGGACCTTCAGTTCTAAATATCCTGAATTTCTGTAAAATTCCTGTATGTTAAGTGAATGTTATCTGAATTTTCTATGTTTAATGTGCACTGCCTTAAACTACTTGTTTTTTCCTTGCCTGCTCTTTCAAGATGCCAATTAGGAATAATGGGAAGCAAGGGGTAGGCTAAGCATTGCAGTGCATTGTTGTTTCCATCTGTCTGTGATTATTCCAGCCAACAGTTTAAAGCACTTGATGCCAGATCATGCTCCCATTGAAGTTAATTGGGTTTTTGCCATTAGATTTGATGGGAGTAAGATTGGGCTCTGCACTGTTGTTGTTGTATTCATTGCGTTCTTTCTTGTCTGTGAAACTGCCACCCATCCATGCATGTGTTTGCCAGGTTTGTGCTGTTTTCACCAATGGGCTTGTTCTTCTGATGTTTCAGGTTAAGTATTAACGATAAGAGAAAAAGGATTATTGGGTAAAATGTCTGCTGAAAGCAACTTTTTAGTTTATGGGTTTGTCTTTTAAAAACAGCACTGCATAAAAACAATTCCTTCCTTTTAAATTCTTTGTATCAAACTGCATTTGAAACATCTGGTGATACAGATTACGATATGTATATATGTATCTCTGTGTGTGTATATATATACATGGACAAAGTGTGTGTGTATATATATGGGGAAAGAGAGACAGTATGCTTTATTAAGAAATTGTCTATATATTTGAAACGCTTTAAAAGCTTAATGTGAACTAAATCAATTACAAGGTGATTTTTTAAATTTTAAAAACACCCTTAAAATATGGTCACTTTAATATGTAAAAAACCTTAATAAATCCCCTCTCCCTTCAGGATGATAGCATTTGACTATAATTTTAGACTATGAAGATATTCTCATTCCTTTTTATAATGCTTCTGTAGAAAATATTGTCATCAGACAGAAATACCCATAATCCTTTTTAATGAAAATTTGAACTCCGAGACTGAAGAAGTAAAGCTCTTAAAGCTATATAAATTATTGTCATCCTTATTTTTTTTAAAATATTGATTCTGAAGGCTCATGAGGCTGAAGAGGAGGCACGGATGAATCCAGAATTTGCAGACAGAATGAAACAGCTTGACAAAGAGGCATCGTACTATAGAGAAGAATGCGGCAAAGCTCAGGCTGAGGTTGACAGACTTCTAGAAATACTCAAGGAAGTAGAGAATGAGAAGAATGACAAAGATAAGAAAATTGCTGAGTTAGAAAGGTAATTCTTGTATTATTTRTCTTACATTAAGTGGCATTTTTATTTACTTGATCTTCATTGCAGAGCAGAGAAGTTAAGAGTAGAATATGTTTTTTAACCGAATATTTGTTATGTCTTGAAAAATGGAATCAGAAATGAAAAAAATGGCTACCTGAGAACTGCATCTCCTGTCTGCTGACTTTGGAACAATTTAAGGTTTCCACTTTCTTAGTAGTCTCCATAAAAGGAACACATATAGGAAAAGCCATATGCAATTTACAGTGACAACAACCCTCCCAGAAAACCTTGTTGGGGAACAATCCTGTCTTTCTAGGAACTGGTAAATCAAAACTGTTCTCATACATGTTTCTTCAGTGTGAACAGCATCAGAGGTCCTGAAAAGTATTGGTGAGTATTTCTAAGCAGTCTCATGACTATTTAATAATAGTTGTAACTATTTCTCAGTGTTTCTGTAGTCTTTGTCTGCTTCAAATGAGTATTTTCTGACGTTGACCAGGCAGTGTTTGTCTTATTTCTGGAAGGTTGTACAATCTTTCTTTAATGGAGACAGGAGGGTTTTGGGATCCATTTGTCTCACGCCCTTCGTAATTAAATGATTCTTGGAACCTTCTCCCATACGGTATGCTGCAATTTATTTGATTGATGAGCAATTTATGTGGATCTGATTTCTTTGTTCCTTTCCTGTACTTTGCCACTTTTAGGTAAATRAAAGAAGGAATCTTATATTTTCAAATATTTTATATAATTGTTTTCTGGTGATCTAGTCAGAAGAAAAGTGCTTCATGGTTCCAAAAGAGAAGTTTAAGAGATCTCATTGTTGTGATTATTGTTATAGTTCCAGTCAAGACATAGCACTGCTCTGTCCCATTAGAGAGAATTACCATGAAAGAGGGGAAGATCGGCTGGAAATCTTGGTTACCTTATTGGGAGGAAAACAGCCAGCTTGGAAAGGAAGATGTGTAGAGTGTCTTTTACCAATGATGACTTATCAGCCTTCACAGTTGTCTGTTGCCAAAACTTATCTTTCTCTGCAGACATTTGGCAAAGGTTTAATAATGATAATAATGAATGGTATATAGTTATCAAAGTGTCATGAGAACCGAGACCTCAAATTTAAAGTGAAAAAAGAAGATTTGTACTCAAAATAGAACTGAGTGTTTACATGAGGACAACTTTAATTAGCAGTTACCTCTCTCACCACATCAGAAGTTTAGAATACTCTAGTATTTGCACCGATTTTAATGTGTAAAGTAGATACCAGAGGAAGCTAGTAATGAAGAGTGGTCACTTTGTGCACCATGACTGTGAGTTCTGCCTAAACTCTCCAAAATCCTAAAGCAGCATATTGGAAAAAGATAACATGATTAGTGAATTTGTGTGGTCAAGGAAGTGTTGTCTATTCCACCCATCGGTGCATGTACTGTAGGGGCAATTACAGACCTAGGCTTGTAATAGAGTGACTCCAGGTGTGACCAAGCTGGTGGAAACTGTGTAGTTTTTACAGAAACTGATATCCTTATTGGGCTATAAAACCTACTGAATTATTGTGTGACACTAGATGCAATAGTAGGCATGCTAAACTTTTGTTCAAAAGGATAATCTTAAGAGATTTATTAAGTAGCAATCACRTACGTGTTGAATGGTTGAATATTAAAATGACAGTTAAGATTAAGAATTGAACGTGATGAAGTAGTGAAGCTTGTGATCTAAAATTTTTAGTAAATGTTAATTTGATTTAAATATTTTATATAAAAAAGAGCTAAAGAATCGATATAGATAAGTAGATTTATTTGAATTAAATTGAGAATTATTGATTACAAAACAATGATTACAAAGAAACAAGGAACCAAGGGATGCAGAGATATTACTACGGCCTTGTCAGCATACAACCTCTTCTTATTGTCTGAAAACCCTGTAGTGGGTAATGGACAGAATTTTCTATTTTTGTATTAATTTTTTTTGAAAATTTGATGCACTTTTATCAGTGAAATTTTGGGACACCAATTTCCAGTCTGTTATTGTTGATGAGGGTGTTGATCCTGAAATAACTTTTCAGAAAATAATTTGGTACCGCTGAGTAAGCATAGACTTTTTGAACAGCATATGCTGTACTTCAAATGTGATGAAGTAGTTAAGCTCTGCTATGAACCTTTAAGTGCTTCTGTAATGCTTACAATAAGATATCTGTGGCATGACCAGCTAAGGACAGTAGTATGTTGCAATTTTTGGGAGTCGTCATGCTCTAAGATTTGTTTGTGAATTCTATTAACTTCAATGTGGTTTCTCACTTGGTTTAGCTTATGTACAGCATTCAAGATTAATTCCAAATCCCTATACACACAGTATATATAAGTTAATAATTGTAAACTAGGAAAAAAAAGGATTTACGTAAAAATTATCTATTACTGATTTCATCAACAGAAGTTTCTTCCTCTACTTGGTAATGGAGTCTTAAAGCTACTTTCCACCATGCATAAGCACAGGCACAAATTTGTTGATTAGTACAGTAAGGCTAGCAATCTGCCAGCAATATAAAGGTGTAATAGGGAAATATTTTTAGAGAGTGGGTATCTAACCCTTCTTACTAATCAGGCTCACCTTACGTTTCTCTAAAATTTAATTTATTTTCTCTCCCTCTTCCTTATTTTCTAGAAACATTGGCCTAAAGATCTAAACTGTATATAACTGTGCCACCTGTTGGTGTCCCTAGAGAGGGAACTTTGATGTTGAAATTCCCCTTTCTAGGGGGTTAGGTAGAGTGTAAATTGCTGTAACGTTTTATGAAGTGCTACTACTTTTTCAGCTTGTAATGACTACTTGATTGGCTCATTATTGAAGGGAAGAGGTGGAGCCAAAGCTCAGTTTACCCACTTTATGGGAATAAAGCATTGTGAAAATGACTGCAACTTTAACAGAAGCATATTTGAAAAATGTTCTTTCCTTCTTGTCCCGCTGTTTTGTAATTCATATAATGTGCTCTAGGTTGCTATTTTCTCTCCTTACTTTTCCTCCTCCTCTTTTTTTTTGGTTTTTTTGTTTGTTTGTTTGTTTGTTTGTTTGTTTGTTTTCTCAGAAACAGCATATCTTCAACATTTCCCCTAACTTCAGATGCAAGGCCATCTCTGGAGTTTTGTAGGAAAATGAATGCTCTTTTGAAATGTATTTGTTGGTTAATAGCTTGCTGGGATCCATGTTCACTGCTATGCCAACATCTTTACATTGCAAGATAATTGCAACAACATAAATTCTCAAAATTTATAAACATAAATTTTTGAGAGTTATCATGTAGAGTATTGCAAGCTATGGTATCTTCACAATATTTATTATATTCACATATAAATTCATCAGTGTAATAAGGTGTACTTGTATAAATCAGTTTGAAAAGTAAAAACATCTGTAATGAAGTTATGCACAAATTCAAACAAGAATTAAAACAAAATGATGAATACTAATGTTCTACTATTTGTCAGAAAGTATTGACACAGAGTGTCAAATACTCAAGGGTAGAAATATCTGCTTCAAGATATAGGCAATTAAATTTGTAAGTGTATGCTATTTGGCAGATGAACATTATTAATAATCCTGAAGAAGATTTCATATGAATTCTAATTCTTTTGGTTTTAATGTGATTTTCTTGCCTCAGAAACTATCACACTTCTGAGTTGCATCACTTAAGATTCATGATTCATGTTATTCCTCATATATAAAAACATTTTGGTCTCTTTATTAAATTACTCCATATATATTAATTTTGTATTTTATAACTTCTTATTACTACATAGGAGAACCAATTCCTGCTCCTATACTAAAGCTGTTTGATAATTTTTATTACATCTTTCATGATTTATACCTTTATAATGAGAACAGGTTAAAATTAAATGCAATGTATTGCAGCATAATGTACTTTCAGTAAACTTAGCTTGATGTTTTTCTTTGGTTTTCTTGATGAAGGAAATATGGTGTGGGTTTTTTTTGTTTGGGGTTTTGTTTGTTTGTTTGTTTTTTTTGATAATGTAAATGAAACTGGGTAAGACAGTGATCAGCTTAAATTTTAATGTGAAGGGCCTAGCCAAAGAGAGGTAACTGCAACTGAAACGGAACTGTCAGGATGGAAGGAGAATATTGTTTAATGCTTTTATTAATGGTGTTAGAATGAAAAGTATATTTATGAAATATACTAGGGAGTTTGAATAATGAAATTAAGTGAAATAGAATAGTACAAAATGCATGATTGTGAAGTTAGGACCTTTAAGACTGCCTGCTGTCAGCTAAGGATAATCCTTGATACAGTTTAGGAAGAGAAAGATTGGGTGAATTTGCTTATGGCAGTGTCATTATGGGCCATCTAAATAATGAAGCAGACATCTAAATAATGAGGTGTGAATCCTGATATGTCAGAATAAATGTCTGCAGTAAGAATAGGAAGGTATTAACGTCATCAAGCGCTAGCAAGACTCCATGTGGAACACTGCTGTATACTTCTCATCAGTCATATTTGAGAAGGTTGAATTAAAACTGGAAACAGGTGCAGAGAGGGCTGGTAGGATAATTAAAGGAATGGAGTGCTCATGTCACAGGAGGAGTCTAAACAACAGTGGTTTGTTTCTCTGGCAAAACAAAGGCTCGGTAGGGATGCTTGTTCTCTATAAATTAAGTGAACGGGTAAGCACTGCGGTGAGAGAGGAGTGATTTCAGTAAAAGAGTGTTGGCACATAATACAATGGATATAAATTACAATGGATATAAATTATCCATTAATAAATTTAGACTGAAAAGAGAAAGAAAGTGATGAGAACATAGTGTAGATTGCAAAATCTTGGATCTGCTTTTCTCCAGTGGTATGTTAGATGGTCGGTCATTTGCTTGATTGAGTGTAGCTTCTCAGCAAAGCTTGCAACAACATGAAAGTTCATTTAAAAATACTATACTAGCTATGAGACAAAACCAGTTTGTTTTTAAACATGAAGTTTGTTTTTTTGTTATCCACTTCTCATATGCAGTGGTAAGTTTTGCGTAATCACGCTATAGATGCGCATTTAAGCTCTTGGGGTGTTCAGACTACAATTAATTCATTCTGAAATGATTTGGATTTGAATTCTGATGAAAGTAAGTCCACACAGCACTGACAATTCATTGCATAAATGACAAAACATCATCATACGGAATAATTGTGTTCAAAAAAAGTAATTTTGTGGCTTTTAAAAACTTTCCTGTTCATAAGTGAATGAAAAACTGTGCACCAGTGACAGCTTTAAGGATTAGTCTAGCTGGGTGTCAGGCAGGGATTTTTTTTTGTCTTAATTGAAAGGGCATGTTAGGTATTTTTTAACAAATAAGTTATCAAGCATCAGAGTATTTTCAGTGATGAAGTATTAACCTTATTCTTCAGACTGAAGAAAAAAATTGCTGTCAGCGGTAGAAGGGGCTGTATTTCCTGGGGGAGGGGCAGAAATCTCTGTCTTTGATTATTAGGTACAGTGCTTTGTGAACTTCTAAATGATATCTTTGAACAAGCTGCCAAATTGTTTAGCTGTTTTGGCTTTCATGGGAAGACTTGATGAATGTGGGTCACCAAACCTATGTCGGTTCAAAAAAAGACTTCGTGGTATATGATGAGACATTTGTGTGGCAGCGAACACTACCGATATCCACCTAATCTATTTGTTCCATTTGGTGTGTGTTTGCATTCAGGTGGTTATAAATATGGATGGCTTTCCACAGTCCACAAATAACAAGATGCTATTTTACTTTAAAATTTCTGTTTTATTCAGTGCACAGCAAGGGTATACTGCTACAGAAATTTTATTTTACTTCTCGCTTTCCCTTCCCTTTCCTTTTCTTTTTTTTGAATAAAATCTGCTGATATAACATCTGCTTGTTATATTTTTAAAGAACTAATGTGTTCCTCCCTTTATTCTCTTTTGCTGTCTTCCTCCCTATCTGTTTTTCTCCAAACTGCTGCTTTCATCCCTACTCCAAACAGCTTGACTTCCAGGTCAGTATTTTCTGCTCTCCTACTTCGTTATTACTTCCGCAATGAAGGTTTTCATTGATGCTTCATTTATTTGGCCATTTTGATTCCATATTAATAATTTCTGTTTGTCTTTTTTTGGTTTTTGTTTTTATTCTGCTTGTCCCTATTGTGAAGTTTTTGGTCATTCCATTTCTAGATCAGAAACTTTACAGTAAATGAATGCTTTTGTCAAAAGTCTGTAAGAAAAAAATGTTTATTAATAACATATTCAATTCATATATTGTTTTGTGTGAAGATTTTTTTCTTCTTTCAGTTTTACTTTTATTATCTTTGTTTAGGGAGTTCAACATTAGGAATAACTTTTTGGTAGACAACCCAAACCGGTAGGGAGTGGATTGAACAATAACAACAGTATACAGAGAGATTTCTACCTAAGATCAGACACTTAATACTTTACCATCACCCCTTTTACTGTTATTGCAACCATAAAAGGATGAGTTGGAGTGGTTCAGCTTCTGGTTCAGAAACTTTTAGCTGTTTGTGCTGGCCAGATTCTGGACCAGCACATAACTGCAAAGGAAGTATACGTAGGTGTGTGTTTTATATGCTGTGTTTGTATATAGCATCATCTAGTCAGATTCATGTTTTTCTGTCTTCCAGATTTTAGATTAGTTTAGCTAGCGTTGGTGCTTGTGCACTGTTTTTGAGTAATCTTATCATCTTATCAAGTATTATTACATCTTGTGGTGCTTGCTGAAAGTAAAAATTGATCTAGTCAACATTTTTTTTCTCTTAGTAGGCCTTGATGTTAATTTTTCTTTCTCATGCTTATGAATGGCTGTAAAGTGCAAGGTGTAACTTAGCGAAGTCTTAGAACATCTACTTGGTATTTTAGAAACTAATAACTTTATATGGTTTGGACTACAGGTTCATCTGCTTCTTCCTTTCCCTATTCATTTCAGAGTGTGGCTTATTTTTTTTTCTTTTTCCTGTGACAGATATCTAAGACAGTTCTATACTCTTAAGCTTATCCCTTATTTTTCAATTTCTGAAATTGGTGATTGAAACTTGCACAAAGTTTTGTTTCGGGTACTGAAGGAGCTTTACTTTAGGCAGGAACGGACCTCGTTTTCAGTCGTTATCAAGGTAGAAAGTGTTTACTACTTCATAGATCAATTGGACTGGAGTAGAAAGGAGGGTGTGTACTGCAAAGACTTTCCAGGTGGATTTCGCCTACCAAAGTTTTGCATTTGCAGATATGGTTCCAGGTATCAGGTTGCCATGCAGCACATTTGACTAGAATCATGGCAAATGTCCAATCTGCCTTTATAATGTGTTCAGATCTGAAGTTTTCAGAATTTTGATGTCAATGTATACTTTTTGCACAGCATTGTTCTCTATTCATATGGAAGCAGAGCTTGCCAGTTTGGGAGAGTTTTGGTATCTTAGTCTCAAAACCAAGCACAGTTCACATTTCACGCTTCAGACATGTCAGAGAAGTTTCTGACATGGATGCCTTCGAACTGTATGGCAAAAGATGGCTCATTATGAAAAGATTGACAAGACAAGAGGTTTTTTTCCTGATGTGCCTTAATGTACATCACAATCTCAAGTTACTTTCTAGCTGGAAAATTTTGTTTCTGAAATTTGAGGCTTATTGATTACAGTGATGAATCAGATGAACACTTTCTTTTTATTGTCTGTCTACTACAAGCACATTTTAATGTGCTTCAATGGATAGTTATTACACTGAATTATAAAAATAATTAATTTATTTTCAGAATCTTTCTTTCTTCCAGAAATTAATTAAATGCATTTACTCTTGGCTATGATGAAATTATTGTCTGAATGTGACAACTCTGGCATTTCTATCAGAACATACTCAACATTGATTGAAAATCTCTCTAGCCAGAGAGAGCTTAAAGAAAGGTATTATGCTATACGGTTGTCATTATGGTTGATTTCACTGGAATTCAATGATTGGTATGCAGAAACATTTGTTCAGCAGTTGGAGGTGCAATTTCTGTTATGTTTTATTGACCTAAAAAACCATCTGACCTTGCTGAAGCAAACTATCCTTATAATCCTGCCAACTTTCATCCCTAGAGTCCTAGATAAGTTGTAGCGTATGATTAGAGTTTATTGTGGGATTTCAGTGAAGTGTTAAGTTTTCGCAGCTTGAATTGTCATTGAGGTCAAAACTTAATTTAAGAAACAGATCTATTAATTTCTTTAATTTCTGCTAATCAATATGTCCTTAGCTGTCATTTTATTAATCCTGATTTATATGGGGTTAGAATGATTAGAACAACGCTGCATCTGTTTTATAATGACAGGCTATTGATACTGATGGCAAACAAGAAAATCGAATACATTGGCATTACCCCCCCCATGTGCATCTACCTATACAATAAAAAATGTTCTGAGCACAAGAATCAGTGCAGTAACTTTTTTTTTTCATTTAGTTGACAGCAAGTTATATACTGCCCAAACTTTTCTGCCTGCAGATAAACAGGAGATGGATATTTTTTCCGTGTATAATATACTGACCAGTGCTAGAAATTTTCCCACCAGCCTCTGATGTTGGCCTTCCTAATTGTTTCCGTGGGAGGCTAGAGCTCAATGAGATGTGTAAGGCAAGGTTTAGCAGAGTTTTAAATTTAACTTATGAGCCTTCCACAGTTTTGTCAAATGTCAGTTTGATGCTTCCAAGGGCAGAGTGATATGTTGTTCAAAGATAATTTCCCTGGAGAAATTGAGATAGTGTACTAATGAAAACTGAGAGAATCTGTGATATACATTACTCTTCTGAGAGACTGGTTATTCTGAGCGAGAAACATAGTTGTCACATTGGATAACAGGCAGATTGTTGTCACGTCTTTCTGTTTTAGTCTGTTTGCTACATATACAGAATCAACATTTTAACATTGTGGACGTTTTAACATTTAAACATTTTGAAAGAGATGAAGATTTGAGAAGAGATTATTTAGATTTATCTGATTACATGTGTGGTTTTGAATTTGTGTACATTTACATTTCATTTTATTTAAGAAATAGTAAAGTAGAAAGTTTATTTCCTTGGAATTCTGCTTTCTTAAAAAAAAAAAAAGTAAAATAGTAATATATTACAAAATAAGAAGAAATCATAGTGATAAACAATAAAAAGATACAAACGGGTCCCTGGGACAGGATAATGCATTGTTGTTCATTTTTTTATCGCACTCACTTCTGCTGCTCAGTTCTACACTTTGCCCTTTCAGTTTGCTTAAAGGCATGCAAAGGTTGAGACAACTAGAAATGGATTTATTTAAATAAGGAAGGATATTTTGTAATTCCTCAGTAATGTGGGGTTCTTTTGGTTTTGATTCGGAGTGTAAATACTCTGTGGAAGTAAATGGATATGCAGCATAAACTAGATATGAGGAGAAAAGAGCTCTCTGAAGGAAAAATACCCACTTTGGAGTGGGTTGGACTTGACACCGCAATTCTGTGTTGGGAAAGAGAGAACATAAGGAACTGTTACTCTTTCCGTTTCATGGTTACTAATTTCAAGACAGAGCAATATTCCTTATGCTTCTCTAACCTGCTGCTTCCACTGGTTTTCCCCAGGGGGAAGATCCACAGAGCATATTTCTTTACCTCTTGAATGTGTGAATAAAGTAGCCATACAGCACTCCTCTGGGGAGCTTGGTGACTGCCTGACAATGCTGTCAGGATTCCCTGTGTACAGTGGAGGGGTGTGTGTGTGAAGAATCATTGTGAGATAGCACAGCTTACCCTCAAAAAGCTGTGACTGAAAAGAGACAGAGGAACTAAATTTAGGAATTGGGCTGTTTGTGGAACCACTTCTTCCACTCGCATTGTTTGCTTCCATAATGCAGGAGCAATATGCCTGGACAAAGTGATTGTGACTGGATTGAAATGCTCTGATCTGAGTTTATAATAAGGGGAAGTTAGTATGTCAAAACAAGAAATCATACAAAGTGTACCTGATTTATTTGGAGGTCTGAAGAGGTTACTGCAAAAGCATGGAAAGTTTGATTTATGTATAATGATAATGGCTGGATTGATCCTGAGAACTGCTAGGTTGAGCCAGGCGTTGTAGTTGAAAGATTTGATTCAGAAGGAAATTGCAATGAACAATTTAAAGGAAAAAAAAGAAAAAAAGCTTACCTGGACAACAGCTGGAAAGGACCTAATGAAGGAGCAGCAGGACCGCAACTCCTTGGTTGCAAATATCAGGCAACAAACTGTTTCCAGTTACTGGTTACAGTTATCGCTAATGGTATCAATTAATAAAAGAGCTGAGCAAGCAATTGCCATATTAAATCAGATCAAATAACCTTCTCATCTAGTGTCCTGTCATCAKCAGTATTTATTTTTTTTTTAAAAGAAGAACATCAGAAGAAAATGCTGAAGAATCCTTGGTGTACAAGAGAGATGTGTGACAGATGAGTCTTCTGGTATAGATTTCACACATGTTCCTATAAAGTGTCATCCAGTAAGAATGTGCTGAGAAAGACAGTAGTGCAATGCACTGTATTGGAGTTTCAGTGGTTGCAGTGCAGATATGTGTTGAAACAAAGTGATATGAACCATAGTTTGGAACAGGATTTTAGTAGGTCTTTTTCATTCATGCATTATCCTCATGTGGATATTTCTCGCATCTCTCTAGGGCTTTGGAAGGAACTGTGTCAGACTAAACACTTCTTAAACAAAGATTTTGGAAAACTTCCCAGATTGTGTGTTAGGTAAACCCTTCCTCACACGTTTTTGTCTTTGAGGTGAGAAATGTTTCAGTGACTTCTGTGACACTCGCTTTATTTCTACCAGGCAAAGTTGTTGGTTCTCTCAAGGCAACAATATTTTTTTGTGGTGTATTTGGAGGCAAAATAGTTGTCACACTGAAGCGCTGTCATAATCTGAGTATTAAGAAATCTTAAACCAGGCTTCAAACATTTGAAATAATGAGATTTAAAGGGGGGGGAGAAAGAAGAAGAAAAAAAGAATTATTTGAATTTGTGTGGTGTGGTTTTTTTTTGTTGTTGTTGTTTGGGTTTTGTGTTNAACCCAGTAATAAAATCGCCTTGTGTTTTTTGAGACCTGTAGATCTGTGTGAGCTACAAGCTTGCTCCTTTAAGTGCAACTGAAATAGCTATGTAATCCATTGGTAACAGGAGCTGGGAATGTAACAAAAACATTGAATATACTAAAATTCATTTATCTTAACTGGTAACTCTGGGCATTACAGCATTTTTGCATTCAACTGGAGATGTGGGAATCAAATTCTTTGGAGATTTTAAAATTATTGTTTGGTTTGGATGATTTTTTTTGTCCATTGTTTGCGCTCGTCATTTCGATTCCAGTCTTTTATATCAACATAGAGAAAACACTGAGTGCTTCTCAGTTCTCCTGGTGAGTAGATGGAGTATGAACTGTGACATGGAGTTTGCCATAGTCTCAGCTTCAGGTGAATGGCAGAAAGAAGACCAAGCATTCTTTTTCAGTAAGAGATGACAATATTAACTTCTTGTGATAATATTCTCTGAGGTGTATAGCAGAATACTGGCCTTTACCAAAAGATGAAATCAGTTTGGCCAAAGTTAACCAGAGAGTGTTACCTTCCTCCAAGTTCTCTTGTCCAAAAGGCAACAAATGTTTACTCAGTTGTCACAAGCTTATTTTGTAAGGGAAGGTCTTAATGTCCCCTGTTAGCTTTCCTGGCGGCAGGGGCAGTCCAGCCCCAGGGTGACAACATTTTCCTGTCTCTCCAGGAGGCATCCCCTCAAACTTTCCTTCTCATCACATATTATAATAGACATGCTAAGGAAGCTGAGCTACTCCCATTTATTTCATTGTAGAATGGATATGTTTTTCAGTTACAAGATCAGATAGCACCACTGTAAAAATGAAATTGTGTCACAAGGTCAGCCGTAGGGTGGTAGGTAATGTTGTTACACAGTTTAGGAGTTTAAACAATTATAAAGGCAATTAGTTCAGGCAGTTGAAATCTTGCCCCTGCTCCTTTTCAGTGGGAAGTAGATAGGGGAAAATGTAGTTCTTCTACAGAGAAAAGGAAAAGAGTGGGAATAAGATCTGCTAGATTTTCTGCTTTGGAATAGTGAGGGCAAGAAGGGCAAAAGTGAGACAGGATTTTTTTCTATAGGATGGTAATGGGTTAGTCAGACATGCAAAGAAAGGAATCCCTTGGGATTTGGGGATGAAGTATTCCTCTAAAATGTGGCCTTTATGATAACAGACATGGAAAAAATTCTGTTTTTTTTTCTTTTGAGTCTGTCTAAACAAAAATCAAGGAATTTTTTTTTTTTTTTTTTTTTTTTTTTTTTTTTTTTTTTTTTTTTTTTTTTTCAAAACACTTTACTCATATGTGCCTATGTAGTGGTCTGTATCAATCTCTGAGCTTTTTATGTTGGTCTGTCAAATTTTCACATTAAAAGCAGAAAGACTCCCAAATTGAAAAGCAGCAGAAGAAATGTTATTTTTAAAATGGTGTAATAGCTTTGAAATAGAGAATGGAGCTGATTTACGCCAATGTTATACATAGTTCCAGATGAATCAGTATGAGCCATGTCCTCCTTAAGGCAGACAATTATATTCTCAGAATTTGGGTGCATTGTATAGTGTTATCAAATAGAATAAAGAGGCTGTGCAGAGAAAGTATTACGAGTTTTGGTACCATTTTTAACAAAGTAACAGATATTCATAGCAGCTTCATCATCAGACTGTTGGAATAACCAGAGACAAACCCCAAATGAAATAATTACTCTGGAGGGGGTAACACATTAGAAGTGGTAAATTGCTTAATTATAGCTTTGGGACTTTCTTAGGCTCCATTCTACATATGTTGCTTGTTTTGTGGGTGGAGTATATTGTATCAGTGGTGAATATGCACTTGGTGTGGGTTGTGGATCAGTTTTGGTAGGGCATCACTGAAACAGTTCACACTGATGCATTTAGCCCTGTAACATATATACATTTTTCTGTGTTTTGAAGATTCCCTATTGGGAGAACCAGACAGCTGCTTTGTACCTTTGTTTTTCTCTTTTTGCTTTTTGGTACTGCAGTTGTGACACACCTTACTTCAATATTCTTCTTCTTTGTAGCTTTGGACATACTAATTCTTTCCTCAGTCTTAACAAATGCACTAGCAATAAGTAGTAGCATTCTGTGTTGCTGTAACATGACATGTTTGCTAGTCAGTGGATCTCACAGAAAAAAATCATTGTGTACAATGGTGAGCTGACTTTGCAGTTTTGCAGTCGGTAGATTTCATTTTACAAGGAAAAAGGCAAAATGCTTATGAAATAAAATGTTATTATTTTATATGTTAATAAATTTTAATCTATTTTCTCCCTGTGGTTATGATCATTACTCTCTGCTATTTTATATCAGGGCATAAAGCTAGATGAATGATTTGGCCTGGAATGCACAAGCACTTTAGCTTCTGAGCATCATCTATGTCATTAAAAAAAAGGATCAGTCCCAATATAATTTTTTGCCATCAAGGGAGAAAGAATAGAAGTTATTTTGAAGCTCAGCTCAGTTGGACATGCTGGCTGTGTCAAACTACTTAATTTCTTAATGGTTGGGATGATTGCTTTTGGTTTTGCATTTAAGGTATTCTTTAATTTTTTATTATCATGACAACTGTATTAGTTAACAAAAAGAAAATAAGAAAGGTTAAGAATAAGGAAAACCCCCAAATTTTAAAAGACGTTTTGGATACCAATAATGCTTTAGGTTATAGAATCCGGATTAAAAAAAAACCCAACCTGAAAGTTTTTGTAAATGCAAATGACAGCACGGGAAGATACTACTTAGTTTTTTTTATTAGCATATCATAAATCTCAAGGTGACTAGAGTCTAACTTATTTAATAAATTTAGCAGTCAAGCATGAGGGCTTTCTTTTAGAAAAATGATGGTTATTTGAGGTATGTTTTCTTTGTCATATCAAAATTTCAGCCTGTCATGGATATAGGTTTTCTTATCATGATAATACCTATTTTCCCCAGACAAATTCATCTATGGTTGTAAGTGAATAAACAGTGTCCTTGCATATTTGTGTCAGGAATGTGTCTGTCAGTAACCCTCTTAACATCTCTTGTGATGTTTACAGTTTGCTAGAGTCTAACCCATCTTTGTTTTTTAGGTTTATAGATTGRTAGTAGCAAATACATTTGTATTCCAGGAAAATGCCAGAAACAATACTTAACTTTGCTCATATCTTAATGGAAGTTCTATCTTACGGATTTCAGTGGAGTTGGATCTGAATTTTAAAGAATTACCCTTATGCTGTCGTTTTAGTCTTGACTCAATAAATCAAATGGGAACCTATGCATCCTGTCATTTTTAAGACGGTGAGAACTGTACTGCTGGAAATGTTTCTACTGAGTCTTACTGAAGTAATGTAGTTCAGAATGGACATTCACATGGACAGGATTTACAGGATCAGGTCTTCTGCATGACTAGCTACTGAGATCCAGAGTGCCTAGTAAAATGTTAAGATTCATTTTATTGCTCACATACGTGAATTGTTTGTAAAGGTGTGGACTATTTATAAAGGAGAAAGAGATGATCTGTTAAAAAAAAAAATGTATTTTTTTCAAGTAATGATGTTGGTAATAGTCTACCCAGTGCATGCCTAGAACAATAGGTGAAGATGTTTGATTATTTAAAATATGTGTACTGGATTAAATTTTAAAATGTATTTTTGAGACTTTCGTATTTTATAGAAATTACTTGTTTTGACTAAATTGTTTATTTCATAAAATATTTTTATTTTCCTGAAAACATTCTTTGGTAAGTTTATTGCACACTTTTTTTTATTTGTTGAGGAGTACAGGTTCCTAGCATACTGGAGAATTTTTTGATTGACTTGCAGACAGCTTGTCCCATTGTAATGCTGTTTGATGTAATGAAAAGCATTACAGAGACATATTCCTTTAGAAAATGTTACACGTTTTGCTCTTGGGAGTATTTTGCATGTCTGCATTTTTTGGATGTTTTGAGGAAAAAAAAAATCTTTGTGAAATAGAGTAAAGGCTATAGTAAGCATGTAACACTTATTTTTGGCTGACATTACCAACTTTTTGGCCAAGGTACCCAGGTGGCTAATTAAAGCGAGGAATTTAATGAAATAGCGTGATTTTCTATAGCTATCAGAGATGAAAGCATTGGAGTTTAGACAACAATTACACACTACTGTAAAATGAAATCTGAAAGATGCTCGCATAAATGTGGAAACTAAATGCTAATATTTGTCTTAAAAAGTTGGACTGAAGGAATTAAATGTACTGTAGTTAGAACTACGAGATCAATTTGTATGCTATTCCAGAAGAACAAGAAAAAAMCACACATGAACATGGTTAAATGTAGTCATTACAATTAGTGATATTCATACTAGCAAGAAGTGTTACTACTGTTTTGGTATTTGTCTTTCTGCTGATCAAGGGTCTGGGTCTCCATGACATTGATGTCTATTTCTTACAAAGACGTGTCAATTGAAAAAACTAAATAGAATGAACAGCTAGTGTAATTGATGTAAGGGCATCTTGCTGTTTGCACAGCAAGATTAAAGGGCTCTAGGTTCTTTGGTTTGGACTTCATAGGAGACAAAGCTATAGGGCTGTATAAGAAATTTTTGTCTTTTCCCTTCACCTGTCTTGTTCAGATCTATGATATTCTAAGTGTACCTAAATATTTAGCAGTCATAGCTTTGATGGTTCTTCAGCAGTACCAGAAATCTGAGCTGCTGCAGTCTATTGATTCCTGTGTTGGTGGTCTAAGACCATTTTTCTGAAAAAGTTGTTGGATGCTGCGGAAAACAGGTGTAGGCATTGCTGTGGTTTAGATACCTGATTTTAAGTCTAGTGCCCAGTTGAGGTGGAAATTAATGGCTGTGGAGAATTCTGTGTGTTGAGAAAGATTATTGAAAATTATCCCAGATCAGGAAGATTTAGGAAGAGGAATGGGGAATTATGGCTGGCCGATTTTTACTGGAGTAGTATAGCTGCAGTCTACAGTGTATTTACAGTTCAGAGCAATGGCTTGATCTAGGTTTAAAAAAATTCATAAACTCAAAGTTTAATGTACAGTAAGGTAGCTTGTAGAGAAGTATGTTACTTTATTTCTCTCCATTAGGAATGAGAGAATGTCTAATGTACTAGAAGAATCAAATTTTATTTAGAATTTTTTCTTATATCTAGTGTTGTTCATCTCTTCTTTATTAACTTCCAATATCATTGTCATCTAGTATTTATGTGTCATGGGTGTTTGCTGGCTACTGCTTTTCTATATTGAATGATCAAACGAGTTGGAAGATGCCCATGAAGTCCTTCAGTTTGTAACTATGGAATAGAACAGAACTTGTTTCTTTTCTTTTCTTTCTTTTTYTTTTTTTTTTTTTTCTTTTTTTTTTAAACTATTCAAGATGTGCTTACATTCTAGTTCCATTTGGAAGACAGCTTAGCTCCACTTTGAATTATTTTTTTGTCCATAGATGAAGCTGCTAGATATTTTATGACAATTGCTGACTGGCTATAACCACAGGAACACAAACAGAAATTTAAATTTGTTATCTGAAAAAGTGTCATTACCCAGCCATTTTAATGTTTGGCCAAGATTAAGCATCTTTGTTAAGTGTTAGTCATCTATGTTGCTTTTTAGACTGCTTTCTTCTTTGTTAAATGTTACGAGCTCAGAACATAATTTCTTTAAGCCAAATGTGGTATTGGCACCACTTCAGTGTGCTCTGGGCTTGGGTGCTTTAGAACTAGTTTGAAGACTGGCTTTCCAGTTATGCGAAGTTTGTAAAATTACAAACAGCATAGTGTTCTATAGTAACTAGTTTGAGATGACTGTAATGTCTAGTTCAGTGGTTAAAGAATTTAGCTCACTATCAGATAATAGATACCCAGCTTCAAAATGAACTACAACAATGTGGAAAATCAGAAAGCTGTGGATTTCATCCTACTGCTTTGGGGCAGTTACACTATCAAACAAAGAATACTTTTGTGTATATTTTAGTACCAGAGTATGATTAACGTGTGATGGTAAGATCAATTCTACTGCCCAGACCCCTGCAGCATACATTTTAGATTTCAGATTTTGAGGACATATATCTTAAACAGTAATGTTTTATTTATTTTATTCTGTCTAATGAATTTTGTGGTCTTATAGCTTTAAATTAAAACAGTGTAGCAGAACACATGAAACTAATTCCTCATGATAAAGAATAATGTAGACACAACTATGCATATCAGCATAGCTACTAGTAAACTATGTGGATATTTTATATCCTATATGGTAATAGCATATGATATTTTGTGCTGATTGTATACTGTTCCCAAATATTTTCTATTTCTCATGCATAATTTTTACTTATCCTAATCTTCTATTTTATTCAAAAGCATTTTAGAAACAGAGCCATGTGAAAAAATATCAGAGCAAGAATACTCAAAAAATATACTGGATCAAGGATTATATATGATATATTTGCTGTTTAAAAAAAAAAAAAAAAATGGTGGGGAATGTGTTCTTGTATTTATTTCCTCTATTGAACTCCTCCTGTACCTTTAACGCAGGCCTAAAAGAAAACTACTCAGCTAGGCTTTTTAACTGTAGAATTTCCTTTTCATTTCCATAGGCATGTAGTCAGTTGTGGAAGAAAGAGAGGCTATGACACAGCTTTCTTTTATTTCCTTCTCTTCAAGATTTTGCATATCACAGGCACCAGATGTTTTCCTTTACAGCTTTACCATGTTCTACTTTTCAGTGTGGCATTAGACAGAAACTGAAATGGGAAGTTGTGAGAGGGAAGGGTGATGAAAGAAGCAGTTAGCATTGGCATTAAGATTGAACTTCTTACAGAGATTAAATATAAATTAATTTATCATTTACTTAGCATTAGATTGGAAACCATTTTATATTTTAACAGCACAGAGTCATATTACACCACTAAAATTTCTGCCAAATACCACATTTATATATGAAGTTCTGAAAGTCATTTTTTCTAATATTCATTTTGGTTTTATGCTGATTAGGTCTATGCTTACAATTATGTGGCATGGACCCGTGAAAGAGAACTGATTTTCACTTGGAGTTGCACAGAGCATCTAACGTATATTTGAATACTTGATCTAGAAAGACAAAGGGCATTACTCTAAAATGCTTGAGGAACTTTAGTAAAAATTAGACGACTCAATAGCTAAACCCATTATATTCTTTAAGACCTAGAAACAAGTTTAAACTGGAACATGCAATTTCTGGTTGTTTTTTTATTAATCTGTCAGTGCAACTTTGACAGAAATATCCCTGCTGTTTTTAGCAGTATCATGTTGCTTGCTTATTATTGGTTAGCTGTGGCAGAGTGTTGTGTTTTTCAGAAAATTAACCTTTCTTAAAACTCTATGATAAAATACTGCAATACTCCCAGGCCTACTGAGGTAGGTCTTGTGTAGGCAGGTTTCTTCTGACCATCGTGTAGTGTATTTTTTTGGTCTCAAGTGAACTTAATTTGGGGATTTAAACATGATGCCAGAAATCTACCAAGAGACAGCTGTAGTGCTGTATGGGTGGTCTCTTTGAGTTGGGAAAAAGGTGTTGTTTCTCAGGAGTGTTGTCATTTTGTTAAAGGTATGTCTAAAGGGGAGAGAGCCTTAGGTGTATAGTTTATTAGAACTATATCTGGGTACTATAAAAAATATTTGAGAATATTTAAGGAAGATATAGGCTAAGGTCTCAAAGTCTCTAGCATTGCAAAATACTAACTGCTGACTAGAGTTGGTTCAACCTGGAGAAGCTCAGCTGTTCATCTTCCAGTTAGTGTTTTGTGTAATATAAAAATTATTGTACTAAAAAGAAATAAATTTTAAAAGGATGGCTTTTGGTTTTTCTTTTCCTTTGTTTTTTCTGAAACTGGTCTATTTTCTGGTAACAAAGTCTTGTTGGGGATTCTTTTAGCTTTATRGTATATACAGTCTTCACGAATTTTATTTTTAACATTAAAAACTGAGTAAAAAGACAAATGCTGTAAACAGACAATCAGTTAGGCTAATCTATCCTTTTTTTGCCTTAACAGGCTGATGCAAACACTTGAACACAACTATAGGATAAATCTGTTTTTCAAATTGAGGAATTCATACTTGTCTTTTTAAAAAATTATCTGTGAGCTTGATGTAGATTCTTTTTAAAAGCAAAGATTTTTATTTGAATTAGTTGTACCCACTTTTGGTTTTCTAGGCAAGTTGAAGTTACTTTTTTTAGTAATAGTAGATTAGCTTTTCTGTTATGTGCTGTACCTACAAACTTGTATATGAAGTGTCTTCTAAGAATTTTTAATGCCATGGCAACATTTATTGATTAGAGATTCATCGTTAATTTTTCAGTATAAATAAGTAGTGAAAAAAACAGTGGTAGGACAAAGAAACCAGTGATAGAAGTAAATATAAAATACCTAGTTTCTTTAGCATAATAAAATCAGTGCAAGAAATGTATTCTATAACTTTTTTTTTCACTGRAAGTTCTAATGTGGAAGCAACACAGACATTTTCAGTGATCCTTTTGGGCACTGAATAATATTCTCTTCATTTGCCAAAATAGGATTAGTGAGTAGATCTCATTAGGAATTTGCACATGACTTTATTTTTATATAGATAAAAGGGAGCAAATTCCTCAAAGTCAAAGAAAGTCGGGAAAATAATATCTAAGAATCCAAGCAGGTAGAAAGTGTTATGGCAAGGATATTTTTTCAGTGCCTGCCAGGCAAAATTAGCTTGCCTTTTTTCTTAAAAGGATGTATGCTAAGTATCAGAATCAGGAAAGCTTCTGATAACTTAATGAATAACATCCACAGCAAAAGATAATTAAACATTGAAACAATTTAAAAATATGTATTTTTTTTACTTGAGTACAGTCTTAACAAACAAAAATATATAACGGTGGTAAAGATTGTTTCATTTTCATTAGAAGTTACTCATAAATTTATTTGTTGATAATCTTTTGTAGAAAGAGGCCTTGTTATTAAAAAAGATAGAAATGTAATGTTTTTGTTATGTACAAAGTTATTTGTAAAGGCATCCTTTGTTCTTCATGGCATATTTATGACCTGACCTTCTACCCCATCACACTTTAATCCTCAGAAACGTTGTATTTATAGTCCAGGTTTCAAAAAATATAAGTTCACAACATACATTAGTCATCACCTTCACCTTCTGCTTCCTTTGAAATTAATGCTACTTAAAGCACCCATTAAAATTGCTCCCAAACTCACTGAGTGTGTAAGGGTTGTTGGATAATCTCCCTCTGTTACAACAGCAGTTTTTCTGCATAGTGCTTAGAACATGTATGAGTATTTGTGAGCAGATGATAAAAAAGAAAAAAACTTGTAGGCCCGAATAATTGCTTTACCATTGTATAATCTGATGGTATTAGAGCCATTTTGATATGCCAGCTTGAAAACAAGATGAAGTTTTATTGTTTACATCTGATACTTGGAATATTTGTATCTGTTGGAGAATCGATGTTCTGTGTCATAGTCACAAGTTAATTTATGGAGAAAAAGAAGTGATTGCAGTCATTAACACTAATGCATATGTGTATACGATTCTTAGACATCTGAAGGACCAAAACAAGAAGGTTGCCAATCTGAAGCACAATCAGCAAATGGAGAAAAAGAAGAATGCACAGTTGTTGGAAGAAGTTCGTAGACGAGAGGACAATATGACTGACAACTCTCAACATTTACAAGTGAGTTTATTTTTCAATTGTCTTAAAACCATCAAAGTAAGTACGCTTCTGTTTCACTGTGTGTCTTCCAGGATGTATAATGAATCTCTTCCCACAAAGAGCTGATGGCTCTCTCCTTTCCTACCAGAGGATGCACTACTGACTTCAGTTGCACCCATGAAATGTTTAATATTTAGGGCGAGGAAAAAAACAAAAGAATTTGAAGCCCTCTCCTCACAAAGACTGTATTTTACATATTTAAAAGCAAGTAAGTTGTTGTAGCTTGTTTTGAAGAGGGTCAGAAAATAGAAGAATAATTATCCTTTCTGTATTCTATTTCTGTGCTATTCACAGCTTTATATCCACAAGCCATAGTGAGGTTATATAGTGTGATTATGAATGTTCAGCATGTTTGAATATCAAATAGTAGCGTGCTGTGATTTTTTTTTTTTTTTTTTTTTTTTTTTACTGGGCAGATATTTACATATCCGAGTGATTAGCTCTGTAAAATACAATTCAGTTTTTCAAGAGCATTCAATTGTACAACAGAAATTCTGCCATATTTTCCAGTGTGGAGATTGAATGCAACAACATTTGAGACCCATGAGCCCCTTCCTGTTCTATGTTTCTAGATGTAGCTCTTCACATTAAATTCCACTATCTGGGAGTGCAATTCTATATCAGCAGGGATATCATCATCTGGTTGCATACTCAGATCATTTAATGAGTGTGATTTGATCTTATTAACTCTCTGTACATGCATATGTAGTGGGTTAAAAGGGTGAGGATAGCTTGTCTAACAGGGTAATGGTGAATTTAGAATCCTCACCAAAGATCATTTTTATCTTATGTACTTAGACGTAACACAGAGGAGCACTGGATACAGCGATAGCTGTCTGTTTTGACAGCTCTCTTATAATCATTACTGCACAGTTACTACATCAACAACCTTTTTCTTACCGTTGGAAAGAAAAGGTTCTGCTATATCTTTTTTATTTAAGATAGACTTTGAACCTTATTCTGGGAGAATTTCTATAGTTTGTAAGTTATTGAGTTCGGGCATTGAGATTTGAAAGGTAGTTAGCTGATGTGGTTAAATGATACATTACATACTAGGGAATTTATATTAAAGACCACAAAACAAGTTTGATGCTTGACTTAAAAATTATTCTCTGAGATCTGACCATGAAAAACTATGAAGAGAAGTACTGATTTCTGTCAATAACATCAATGTCTCCATAGCCAGTGTTTATAGGCAAGTCTAATTTACAGTGCAAAATATCAATTTTGCCTTGATCTGGTTAATATAATGGGTTTCTGGAAAATTTCTAATAGATGGAATTTGACCCTCACATGCTTCATACGGTACTGTATTTCTCATGTGTTCTTATATGCAAAATGGAGAAATTAACACCACACCCCTCTTCAGGCTTGTGTTGGTGAAACTGTATGTCAGAATCAAGTTCAGGAAATGATACATTATTTATGCATCTGTGTAGTGTTATGTATACTTTATAGCCTTGGTCATTACATACTGATTGCATCACCATGCATTCTACTGCACGTGATACAGTAAGAAAACCTTGTGAAGTATTTGGTTTGACAATATGATATATCAAAATTAAATTTCAGTGTTAAGCAGCTACTTGTAATTAATGTAGTTCAGTAAAGAGAATATATTAGAGCTTTATTTTTTCAGTGTTATTTTGGAAATCTATCACAGTGGTGTGATCACTAGAGAACAGAAGTAATTCCTAGGGTCTTTGATGTAACTGCTGTACTTGGAGCTTTCAAGTCACGTGATGAGAATGGGTCTACCAAATAGAAGCAGCATGGCTGAATAGCCTGAATTTAGAAAGAAAAAACCTTTTCTGGTGTATAGCTGTTCTGTGCCATTCGCTTGCTATAAAGCATTTACACACTAAGAACAGTTTATGAAAACCAGTTAACTAAGAACTGTTGTTTCTCTGTTACTATGCCTTAAAATGTTAATATTTTAATATTGTGTACTTCAACATATTACTTTCATGTGTGTATATGTTGTGGCCCATCCTACACTTGCTGAGCGGCTGGGAAAGTGAAAAAGAGAGGATCCCAGCTGCTTCTGCCTATCAGTAGGTGCTTTGCATTCCCAACTCTTCCTCCAGTAGCTGCAAGAACAACAGGAGGAAGTGAGTATTGGTTGTCTGCACTGCTGGCATGCTGGAACAGCTAATCCTGCCTTCTCTGGCATAAGCAAAACAGGCAATCTGCTGCTTTCAACAGGTTGCTACCATAACTAGTTGTTATATTTCCTGTGTCTAAAATGTTTCCTCATTTCCTTGGCTTATTTCTTCCCATGCCTTTCTTAATGTTGACCATTGTGTTCATGCAGCGCTGGATGTGTTCTCTCTTTGCAGTTTGCTTCTTTAGTGAATTAGACTGGCTGTCACTGCATGGATCATGGAGGAGGCAAATCCACCTGAATGAAAATGGCTTGTTTGACTTTACAGATTGAGCCATAAAATACCTGGAGGCAAGGCAAATAGAAGTTGACTCTACAGCACTATGATCTGTTCAAGTAAATCCCTAAGGAAACAAAGTGAATGGAGAGGGATGGAGAAAAGCTGCCAAACTTGATGAACATCTGGCAGCTTTTTTCTTCCCCAACAAATTAAGATACAGAGTTGCTTTGGTCTAGCAGGTACAGGAGACAGATACCTTCAAGGGGCCCTTTCCAAAATGGGCTTGATAACATATGTCCTTGTATGATTGCTTCTTTCATAAGATTAAGGAAGGTGGGGTAGTGGTAGTATCTGGGGCTTTTTTTTCTGTTCTTCTTGTGAGCTAAAGGAATTGTTATTCTCTGTGGAAGTTCCTTAGGGTTTGCTTTAGAAAATGAATCACAAAATTCATTGTTCCAGTAAGAGCTCATGATGGTACTACTAAATCTAATGGAAACATGTCACTGCCTCACATATTGGGAGATTGAGGTTTCCCTATCATTGCAAGATTTGGGGAGCTTTTAGTTGTTCTACATAAATGCCATAGTGAACCTTGCAAGTAAACCAAATAGTTTGACATTGAGTAGTGGAGGTGACATGACTCTGATGTGCATTTATTCTGCTGATAGGAGAGTATTTTGATTTAAAGTTTTTCACTGGTATGGTTTATTTTTTTTATATGTGTAAGGCAGTTACAAATATTAGGTGAGAGCATCAAGTCATGTTCTTACATGAATCTGGTAAGTAGGCAGTTGACTGGTTAAGAAGCCAAACAAACTCTAAAGCTCCAGTCAATTAGCCTTGGTATACAAAGGAAATTTTTTCATAAGAGTTGTTTGAAAAAACCCCTCCCCCTCCGTGGAGTTGTTTAAAGAGCAAGTATGTCTTAAAATGTAAGTTTTTCCTTTTAAAAAATTTGATCAAGAGCACTGGTGGATGCAGTTATGATTTTGATTGGCCTGTATGGCTTGTCATTTCAGGGTGATTTTGATTGAAGACTTCTGTACCTGGTCACATAAAACTATTTAATGTATTTGGCATAAGATAAACGTTTACTCCTGTAATACTTAGCCACACATGCCTGGGTGCAGGGATGGAACACACCTGCTTTCTGCAGGTCTGAGTATGCAGCTACATTAGTGAGTGTTCTAGATTTGAACTTATTTATGCATGTGTTCAAAAGGATACGTATAATGCAGTATGTAATAGGTAAATTTATTTTTTTCCTACCAACCCAAGGGTACAATACTTTCCCCAGGAAGCAAAATATCAACTGAATTTCTTCTAGTGATGTGAACATATACAGAATCCAAACTGGGGTATGAGAGTTGACTAAATGAGTAATCTGACAGAGTAGAATACTTGATCACTCTTGAAATTAAATTTCAGTTTATAAATAATAGATAGAGTTAATAAAATGTTGTAACAGTAGTGATCTAAGGATTTAAATGAGGCAGGATTCGTGGGGAGACACATGATGTGAGATACATGATACACTTTGAAAAGCAAGTTTCTGGGAGTACTATGCATCCGCTAATTAAAAATAAAATTAATTGGTATTTCAATAAATATTAAATTAACATCTTAATTAACCATAGGGATCTGACCACCTTTTCTTGTTACTGTGTATAATACCTTCTGCTATGTTTAGTAGAAACACCCTATGTTTATAGGCATTTATAACACATAGTGCTTGTGTCTATAGTGTACTTGTTAATTGTGAATGATGTATTGAGCTGTTAGGGTAAAGTATATCCTAAAATTCTCTGGCCTGATGTAATGATTGTATTTGTTGGCTAGCTGTGATAAGCTGGCTGTTGGCTAGCTGTGATAAGCTCAGCTGAGAATTGAAGAGCAATTAGAATAGTCAAATTATGTTTACTCCAGCCAAGTCTCAATCCCTTTTGCAGAAGTACTGGAAAAGATGTAATAAGAAAGCTAGTATAATTGTCCATGGACCATTCAGGGAGTCATTCAGGGCAAACTGAAGCAATCAGTTGAAGTGCCATCCATTTTGTACAGCTCAAGTAGGGGCTGAAGCTCTACCCATTCAGCTGTCCACTTGCTTTCTGGGAGGTTTGAAGAAGTTCAGAAGTCTGTAGTTTCTTTGAAGCTTCAATAGTATGTAATAGTTCCTGAGGCTTGTAGCATCATGTATAGTCGTGACACTTTTCACTATCTTCTCAGATAAAAGCCTTTCAAAGCTGGTTCATATCCTAGCATCAGCTCTTGCAGGTCAAGTTTGAGTCTCTGATGGCCCCATCTCACAGCACTCCAGGGCCACTGCTGTGATGGAGAGTGCCCTGGGATGCCTGGGGAGGGAACTCACTTTGGTCTCCCTCAGTGATCAGCTATAATTGTGAGTGATGCTTCAGGTGTGGTTTTGGAAGGTTATTTGGATCACTGTAAAATTGGAAACATCAGGGAGCCAGGCTTCAGATTAATTCTTGGGAATGAAGAATAGTTGTGAGGTTTTCTGCTTTTTCCTTCCACAAATCAAGGGCAGACCTGTGCAAATCTTGCCAAACGTGATGGTCATATATTACATAAAGCATCACAGCAGGAGGCCTGGCCCTTGAACACTTTATCATGAAATTTTTTGAGAATGGTGTATCTAACGTGCCTTCATTTTTCTCCCTTTTTTGTCTGTCTTAAAAAGATAAGCCTTTTTGAGAAAGGTTGAGCTAAGAAATATACAGGTATCGTGTCATAAAGTTGTTCATAGTTCCTCAAATCTCTTTGCAGGATCTGGAAATGTTGTAGATGTGAGATGTTTATTTCCTGAGATGCATTTTTCTTGATTCTTGTATGGAACACTGTTACCTCAATAGAATTGGGAAAGAAAACATTTGCATAACATTGAGAACTTGAGTGGGTTTGGTTTTGATTCTGATTTTCAAACCTGCTGTAATAACAACAACAACAACAACAACAAAGTCCTTTCTTTTCTCTAGAGTAAACAACAAGAATGTGCATGTAATAATATTCCCGTATGTCTCATCACATAGCCTCAAAGGAAATTAAATGTACGCTTTTGTCTGATTATACTTTTCATAAATGTAAAGTATCAATTTAATAAGTGAATCGAACCTTRTGGAATCATATCTGTACTAAGTCCAGAAACACTGCTCTGTGGAAACTTCATGCAAACTGTCCGATGCATACATGTCACAAGTGAGGTGCAGGGATGAGCCTGAAAACAAAGTTAAAAAGTTTAATACCCTATTCTGCTCTGATCTACACAGCTTCTGGGTGTTTCTGCCTTTTCCTCTGGTTTATCTGCTGGAAAAGTTTTTGACTCTCCTAATGTTTTAAATGCTTGGGTTATTTGTCACAATTCTCTTTTAGGTAGCTTGGATTTTCTTTGGGTGGAAATCCACATGCTGAAAAGAGATATTTCACTAAAAAAAAATTGGTTTTGAGTGAGACAATGTGTAGTTCTCATTGATTTCAAATATCATATACAGGCAGCTTGATCAATGCTCTGAGCCTGAAGTACTGTGAAACAGATTGTGTACACACATACATTTTCCAGGTGTAAATATCTAGCTTTTTAAAGAGGCTGGTATGTCAGCCTTGGTTTGTCACTGGACATACTGAGGCAAGGCAAGAATTCTAGTTTTTCAATAGTTTCATACTGGCTGGAAATTTAGTCTTAGGTGATGAATAAAACATGATCAGGAGAAAGTCCTATCAAAAGAGATAGAAAAACTGGGTAGTTAATATTACTGCTGTCTGATTCTTGCTGTATGAATATCTGTGGTATCTTACTCACTAAAAATAGCTCCCAAGAGATTTCACAGCTAGTCAGCATGAATCCTTAAACTTGGATTTGTTTCTTTATTTTTCACTCTGTGCTTCAGCATATAATTTTCATCTCCATAATAGTTCTAGAAATACAAAATATACTTGAAGACATAGCACATTGCCATATGTTATGTCTGTGTCTTTTAAAATAAAATAGAAGCGTGGCCTAAACAAGGGGTATACCTGACATTAATTTATTATGATTTTTCTCTTAATGCAGTGTGTTTTCTACTGCATTGTCTCAAAGACTTTGAAACTATAATATTAATAAAAAGAGGAAGCTAGGGAATGATTAAATCTTGCAAATAAAAATAAACAGAGCAGTGTAATCAGTTCAGAGGCAGAGGAAACAGTTGTGACTTATGCAGACAGGCATTAGTGTATGTAGCTGACATAAGGCAGGAGAAAATTCATTGCATAAACACACAGCTTTGTATTTATTAGTGCTGAAATACATATGTAGTGAGAAAACTCAACCTTTTAAGAGGTTAAAATCATAAGTTATTGTATTAAAAGTGAATTCTAGTTTAAGCATGCATCTGGAGGTGGACCTATACCTCTCTGGAAGGCTTTAATAATTCCGAGTGTTTAGGAGATTCTGTATGTTTCTGTCTTCAGAAGGCTGGTCATTTTGTGGGGGAAGATGGAGATAAGATTGGGATTTTGCCTTTTACACCATTCCTCTCTGACTTCCACAATGTGCATGCATGAAATGCACATTGTGGTCTAGCTCTGATGAGTAGAGTTGCTCCCTACTTCTCATTCAATTGTGGGCAGAGGATAAGGGGAAATAGGTGACCTCTCTTGATTTTCCTTTCTCAATATTACGAGCAATTAGAACACACAGATGAGATATGATGGAGATAGACTTGTGGAAATATGTACAGAGGCAAGAGAAAGGATATGGCCTGCAATGCTTGTGAAGATCTTGCCTTTTGCTAAGATTTCTGCTATCAGATACAAATATTTTGAAGCAAAAGCTGGGTTTTTTGCAAGTCTGTATAAGAGTAAGCTGCAACAAGTCTTTCAGTCTTTGTGTAAGTTAATAAAGAATTATAAGGTTTTGGAACCGGTTCAGTGACAAATTCAGAAGATGGGGTAGAATGAAATTCTCCCTTTAAAGCTCCCATGGACCTGTTTGTAGAAAATACAGAATAGAAACTTATTTTTATTATGGTTGTAGTGAGTTAAAAACTTATTTTACCAGAACTTTTCTACAATTAAAGTGGAAGCTTAATGATGCTCCTGACATTTAAGATCGAAGACTGTGATAGTCTTGTGTTGTAGATGTCCTATTTAATATTGTAGCCCATGCAGAAATATTTTCAACAACGAGCTTATTTCCGAAGTTTCACACTAAATTGTAATTTTTTTGACTGGATGCATTTGTTCAAGCTGTTGCAAATACTTTTTAACAAGTGAGTCGATTCCAAGTGCAAGTGAGCAATTTTTTGAATTTTTGACTAAGTTCTCCATATATAGTCTATTACGTTGATGAACTAACATCTGAAGAAATGTAAAAGTCAATATTTTATGCTAGTTTTCTGTAATACATCTACAGAATTCAATTTATTACTTGAAAACTAAAATATGTTCTTGTATGCTTCTGTTTTCAAACTGTAGGTTCCTTGGGGACTGTAAAGTTTCGTCTTTGAGTGGTTAAGCTGAAGTTTGGTCAATTTGTAAGAAAATTAGTGTTCATGTACATATCAAATAGTTTTACCCATATAAAGCAGGAGTTATGTACTAGCAAATGGAGATAACCTAGCACAGCAGATTACGCAATTGTGTGCGTTAGTGATATGTTCATGGGTACTTCCTTTGGCATTTCTCTGCTTCTCTAATGATAGCTGGATTTTGCCAAGATAGAGTGTAGCTAATAACTACAACCTTAAAAATGTCCAGCCTTCACCAAAATGTATAGCTTATTATAAATTTCACACATTTCAGGGAACTYTTTTTCTCTTGTGAATATCTAGGAAGAAGGCAGGAATTGCATTTTCTTGAAGCAGTCATTTTCATGTAGCTGAACATAAATTTTTAATAGACATTTTGAAAAAGTAGGACTTAACAAACTATCTTTTCTGTGACACATTGATAACCAATCTATAAAAAAATCTTGGAGTGGAGACTCAGGCAGCGGGTAATAGAAAAAATAAATAAGCCTGTGATGATGTAGTGCAATAAAAAATGATTACCAGATTAGAAGTGCATACTTACAAAAATCAGACTAATCAATTCAAACACACGTAAGACTATTGAAGACACAGCTAGTGTACTTATCTTCAGATTTCTAACATAATATAAATACAAATTCAGATTGTAAACATGTATGGACATTTAAGAATTTTCCTTCCTTGGCCTGTGGAAGTTCCGTAAGTTGTGGATAAATTCCATATGTGTTGCTGAAACGTGTGTTGAACTTCAGCCAGTAGTTTAAGATTATGTTGAAGAAAATATTTCTAAAAGGTTTCAGATGAACAAAAGTATTTGAGAGTCTACAGAGGGCAGGAAGGTTGATTGGTAGGTCTGAGGATCAATACCAGAAGTGGTTTTTTTCTTTGGGGATTTACTTTGACATTTGTTTTCATTGTGCAGTGTAATCCCCAGAAGCCAAAACTACTCTTGTTATAAAATGTCCCTATAGACAATCTCACTTGAAGGTCAGTTTCTACTAGACTCACAGTCTCTTAAACCTTTTTTCCTTTGTCACAATTGGTAGGCTGACCGAAGTGACTCAGTGTTCTGTGCTATGTTGTTCTAACCAGCTATAATATAAAAAAGAAGTTTAGTGGGTAAAACATTATTACTACAACTGTTCTATGTAGTTGTCATGTCCTTTCTTTTGTCTAGAGTATTACATTATATGAGTATGTATAAAATAACATGAATTTTATCCTTAGAACTATCCCAATTTATTACTTTTGGATTTTTAAGCAAGTACACAATATTATAGAACATTATATATAATTATTAATACAATCTTTGCACTATTACAAGGACTTCTAGAGCATCCCATATCAGAAAGTCTGAATACTGACTTTTTCATCTTTCTCAGTTTCTACAGTTAAGTCAGAAACATAATGTTTTTCGGTGTTGTCTAAGTAATGTTAATTCACTGACTTCAGTACCCAAGAATAAAACCTGGACATCTTGATTTGCAAACAAAGTTGAATTTGTATATTCTAGTATAATTATTTAGAAATCTGTGAATTGCAATTATTGACAAGTATTTTATGTTTAGATTAAATAAGTTATTTCTACTACGTGCTTTAATAAGTGCTTTGTTAGTTGAAAAGGGCATATATGGCAAGGCACTGGAAGAAAAAGATCCTGTTGGAAAAAACAACTGCAACAATAGGAAACAGGAAAAAATTTAATGTGATACACCTTCCCCGCCCCCCCCATATTTATGTAATAACTCACACATGTGGGACTCCTGTAGTCTCCAGGGGGCAATCACATTCAACATGCATCAAAAGAAATAGTTCAGTTAAACCAATTCTCCCTACACAGCAATAATTACCACAGGTTTACACTGAGATATAGTTGCAAAAGGTTAGTCAGTAGGGCATCTGCAAATCAAGTCATATGTCAACTCTACATCAATAACCTCATTATAATAGATGTTAGTATTTCAGCACATGACTGTCCAATATAGCATTCCACGTATAGTTCATTTTTAACTTTTACATTGACTTATAGCTTGTCTAATATTTTACTAACATACGTATTTAAACACTCTATATTACATAAATTATAATCAATGACAAAAACAATGATTTAGATTGAAATTCTGCAAAGTGAAATTGCAATAAAATGTCTGACCTTATTTGTGTAGCTGTCTTCAATATAAGATGAATATAGGAGGTTTAACCCTGTAACATAAAAGCAGTATAATTGAAATTTGTATTAGCTTAGAATTTCCAATTTAGGCATTGCTTAAAAATGTTACCTATACTTTTTTTATTTTCAGTTTTCACAAAAGAAAGCTGTTTTCCTATGTATAAGCTAGCAAAAAAGTAATCATGTTCTAGAAATACAACTGATTAGCTAAATTCAATGCAAACTATATCTCTATATACTTTGTTATATGCGTAGCTTATCCATGGGCTATAACGTTTTTTGTTGAAAGCTTGATAGGCTGGATGAAAATATAAAAAGGTTTTCAAAAACCTCCTTGTGGTCTGCATCAAGCTCAGATTTCTAGCTACTTTCATAATTTGGTCTTGTATTAACCTGTTTGTAACCAGTGCTAGCTATTGCTGCTGTTTGTCACTCTCCATAGATCATTTTGAATAGCATGCAAGTCTGTTACTAATACATCTGGTCAGTACCAAAAGTTCTGCTTGAGGTAAGCCTAAGTAGAATTATTTTGATTGGTTGCTAATAAGCCAGATTTACACCACTTATCTCTCATTACAAGTGTTCTGTAATAGCCTTATACACTATTACTTACAGACTACCTCGTGTTACAGACTGGAAAGAGAAGGGAGGTGAAGGTGGTGCTTTGCATAATCTTGTCTAGAACACTCCTACCTTGGAAAGTTTTCTTAAAATTATTGTAAATGYGTCTTTGCTTTGAGGAGCTTTCATGTGGTAGATTTCATTAGAAGATTTTGGGACCAAATTTCACTGTTGTACTTAGCCAATCTCTTTTTTTGAATTGTTTGGTTTCAGTGGGGCAGAATTTAGCCAACAAAATTCGTGATGGTAGAATAGGGAAAACGGAGGTGATTTTTAAATCTCAAGCTGAACCATCAGATCTTGGAGTTAAAGAAAAAAATACTTCACTTCTAATTTAAACAAATATAATGTGTTCAGATTAAACCAAATTCGAAACAAACAAGTATTGGCCACCTACATAAATTTGTAGTCACTTAGAGCAGAGTCATATTCAGATATTGACTTCTTAACCATGGAAGTATGAGAGTAAATTGTTAATATTTCAGGTTCCTAGCTGTTTTGCAATACATGCAAGTTAAAACAGTATGCACAGGCTGCCAGAAAATACTCATTTGTGACTAAAGGTAAAGGTAAAACTTTTAGTCTTCAATTAAGAAACCACACATTTGACATAGCATGCTTTATTAATAGATCTCAAAGTATTTTACAGAATAGAGGCATAAGGAATAAAGGTTACGTGCACTGTGTCCCAGATGGCTGATGGCACCATTGAGGAGCATAGACTTAGTCTTAGTCTATCCACTATTCCATTTACTGGTCTGAACTGTTAACTGATTAAGATTTTGAAGTGGTGTGTTACTCTTGATACTAAAAATGTTTGCTAATGAATTGCTACTGAATGAGGTACTTAGTGCAGGTGAATTTGATATAGTTTTTGGTCCAGTGAGTGATTGGAAGATCGGTCTTTAGCATGTGAAAGACAAGGAAGACTACATACCACGTTAACTATTTTGCAGCAACTAGGCAGTTTTACTAGTGTCTCATTTATCTGTGAATGGTCTATAATAGCTGCATATGAAGAAAAAGAAGAGAGTACTGCTATTTGCGGTTTAGATTTCTTTTACAATGGATTCAGCTTTTTTTTTAACCTGGATTATCAAGATAATCAGATAATTCAACAACAAACAACACTAGAGTGCAGTACATTAAATTTTATTGAAGGCTGATGTTTATCTGTTCTTTCAAGTTACAGCTAGGGTCCTTACTGCCTTAACAAGCATTTCTTTGATCCTCTACTTCTGTTTGTATTTTTCCATTTCTCTTTTTCCTTGGGAAACAGTCTGTTCAGCTTTCTGCATCTGAAAAAGACTCCTTCCCTAGAAATATCTTGGAGAAAGCCTGATAGGTTATGGATATTGTTGAAGTCCCAAAGTTTTCACTAAATAAATGTATTAATACAATTGGAGTTTTCTTCTGTGACACCTGTCATAATTGTCAACACGGAAAAATGAACTTAATTTAAAATATTAGTTTGATGTAGATGAACTATAAAAACGTTAACTTTGAATCTTAAACACCGAAAATATGCACAGAATGCAGAATTTTTTCATATTGCCTTCTAAAAAATACATTTTGAGTTATTCTTTCTATTTCTGTGGATATTTTAGTGACATGAATTAGAAATGCTTTTACAAATGCATTTGTTCTTCAGTRGGGTAGAGTTTTATTAAGCAATATTTTTCAGTATCAGCCAGTCATGTTTCTTTTCACAGTTGCATATTGGCATAATGAAAGAAGCATTTTACACATACTCTTTAGCTGTCACATACCTTTGTCATATTGAGAACTATCACAATTTATCCATCTAGAAACTATGACAAAGATAAAAGCCAGGTGTACGTGATCCCCCCCTCCTCTTTTTTTTTAAACTTCAAAGGGACATTATAACAATGTGAACAGTGTGTCATGAGTGCTATAGTCCCTTTGTTTTGAAGAAAGAATTTTGTGTTTTCCTGCATATGGGGTGAATTCCTGGCTCTAGTAAAGTTAATGGGAATTTTGCCACTGCCTTGTCAGGCAAAGATTTCTCACATGAAGAGAAAAATAATTAAAAAACCCTGTACAGACAAAAAATAAACTTAAAAGGTCATTGAGAAAGCAGATCTCAAGTACAAGTGGAACCAGTCCATTGTCATTCATCATTTACATCTGATCTGTTGTTGGGAGTTGTAATTTGTTAGAAAGTCCTTCCGCAGTCAGCTGTAAGGTTTGTCAAGATTTGCTTTTTTGTCTGGGTGTTCTTTTTTAAGAACATTTTGCTGCCAAGTCCTAACGAATATCATTACTTCTCTTAATACAGACATTAGAAAGACTGCTAGAAGGTTGCTGTCTGGTTCTCACGTTTTCAGCATAGGCATCGATCCTTTATGCATGATGGCTCTGTTCACCTTTTTCTTATGAAACTGATAAACACTCAAATAATTAGTGCAGGATAACTGGTATTTTAAACTCCTTTTCTTTTGTATCTTTTCTCTAAATGTGAAATAAGCATATCACAAGAATACTAGAAAGCTAGCATATAAAATATCACCTAATAGCTTCCTACCTAGAAAACTTTGGTGTGTATACGTTCATGGGATACCTGGATGAAGGTATCCTAAATCCATTGTGGAAGGATATGAATTACGAACTGTACTTAGCTGCCTGACATAAACTAACTTGTGTATTGTTGGTTCTCTAAGGTGCTCTATTCCAATTTTCAACTGCAAATTACATTCTTTCCTTACTTAATTGAAATGTACCTATCAAATTAAAACGTATTGAATTATCTAGTAGACAGTCAAGTGAAATAATTTATCTCAAATCCTGAAAATGTTTCTTAAAAATTAAAAGAGAAAGTTTCATATAATTGTTGTCCTGGATGATCCCATGAATCATGATTTCCCTGTTCACTTTGCTCTGGTACTTTGAAAAGCCAGAACATTATAGAATACATGTGAAGACATTTGAAGAATATTTATTTCTGCAACTTCCCAGTGCAGAATTATCCTGCATTAGCACTCTCCTGGTCATAGTGAGGGAAGTAGGGACCATACACAAACATTTTCATGCTATTGCTGATCATGGTAATGAGACAAGCTGCASCTGAAGTCAGAGGAGATCCAGGAGGCAGGACTGGAGATAGGAGTGGGCACAGGCGCTCCCACAGCATGGCCAGGGCTGGGGCTGAGGGCCCAGGCCTAGGGCTGAGCTGAGACAGAGGTCCAGGGCCTGTAGGCAGGGGGTGGGGGAAGGCCCCAGGTGTTGCCAGTCAGGGCCATTAAGGTCTGTTGGTGCCATCAGGGCCCTGACAGCAACCTCCCACCCTTCCCCGACCCCCTGCCTCATGGAGGTCCGGGCTCTGAGAGGACTGGCTGTGAAGTGACCTATTCGCCATGGGGTGTCAGTGGGCTGTTTCAGGGGACAGGGAGGTGGCACAGGGGACTTGGAGCTGGGTCAGCATCGTGGCAGGGACGCAGCTCAGGGGCCTGCAGCTGGTGGGGGGGAGTTGGTGTTTGAGGCTGCCACTGAGAAAAACCCCTGCCCCACCACACACTGACAGAGAGGTCCCTGAGGAGCCTGGGGCGTCGGCTGCTGAGAGATCAGAGCCCAGGGCCCTCAGGAGGAGGGACACAGGCAGGGTCTGTGGTGCAGGACTGCAGCAGGCCAGGGCTCACCACCAGGCCGCAGRGTGGGCCAGCTGCCCCCTCAGGGACTGGGAGCACAAGGCCACCCAGGCACCGGCTGTGCCCTTGCCAGCTGGTCCAGTCCCACAGGATCTCAACGTAGCAGACAGAGCTGGGTGCTGGCAACAGGGTCTGTCCACAGTCCCAGGCGTGACTAGTGATGAACTGGGTCCAAGGGCCATCGGGGAACCCAGTCAGGAGGAGCAGGAGGTGGGGCCAGAGGCCTGACTGGGGACAATAGGCTGCCAAGTACCCTCCAGGTCCACTCAAGAGATGAGATACTGACAGCCAAGGGCTGACCTCTGTCCGGGGGACAGGGATGGAGACAGGTAAACCTACAACATAGTTCTGGCAGATATCTGGTATATTATGTAAACTGTTTCCTTCATCTCACTGTTGGTTTGACCAAGTTATTTCATACAGAAAACTTAAAAAAAAAAAAAMCACCTCTTATTTTTTTTAGCCAGGCGGTGCCTACCAGAAATACCCTGTACCACAGAGGTATATCTCAATTGGAAACCACTCAAATACAAAGCAAAAGCCTCAAGATCAAAAAGGGAATATTTTACATTAATGCTTTAATTTAAAATAGTTGAATAGTAATCATTCAATGAAACCATTTTAAGTAATTGAAGTATTACTATATGGTATATTTATTTTCCCTATCTTTTACAATGAAGAGCTATCAGATTAACATTTTGACCTGAAATTTCTGAGAAAGGAATAAGTAGTTTAAATGGGTAGTCTTTAAATCTATGTTTGTGTTAGACTGCAACTATAGTAGATTTATTTAAAGGACACGACGTAAGTGCCTCTTCATTTAAATTAGCTTTCTTACAGTTCTGAATATACATCATCAAAGTTCAWATATAGGTGCAGCTTTGCCCTCTCATGCCCAGTGGTTGAGGTATGTAAYGTTGATTTTAATGCAGTAAACTGCTGGTGGGGAGACTCAATTACATGTATTGAAAATGACATGCACAGCTACCTTGAAGCATTACAGCACATTTGCTTGTGGTATTGTTGCACTTTTTGCTTGTGAAAGGAGTCTTATGAGAAATTAGAAAACTGCAGTTTCAAAAATTTTTAAATTTTTAAAGATGTGCTTCTCCCTTTCCCTGATTTAATAATACATTTACATATTCATTTTACAGGTGTTTTTTCTTGCTCCTGTTCCAGTATTAGTGCTGCAATTACACTGTTTGGTGCGCATGTATTAAATTCTCCTTCACAGGTTATACCACATGTGCAGTGACCATCTGTCCTCTATTTGTCTCTTCTAGCAAGGTTCTGAAGAGTCTGGTGTCTCTGATAGGGTGTGTGTTTTGTTTTGTTGTCTTTTTTTTTTTTTTTTTTAAATTTTCTTTTTTTCCCTCAAATTTATTGTTCCCAAGACTAGTTCTTGAGTAAAAAACAGCTGGCCAGATGTTTCATATGGTGATAGAAAGTCAGTAAATCAGGCAGAATGTAACTATAGCATTTGTGCTTTAAAGGAAAGCATAATCAATAATAAATTCAGTGAGCTAGTAACAAAGGACTTAAATGTTTTTCAGAATGTTAGGATCCTGCAAAATAGCTCAGTATTTTCATGAAGATTTGAGATGTTTAGCACTGAGTATGTATTCAGAAGGAAAAAAGAACTTTTCCACTACCTTTTTAATGTAATAATTGAACAAAATCTGAGTCAAACTAGGTCCGTAATCTGGATATGTGAGCTTATACATACTAGTATGAATCCTGAATGCCACAAATTTATTTATCTTTAATAAATTATGTAGGCTACTTTCATACATGTAGAAGTTATAAATTGTGGAAAAAAAAGTGGGTTTTTTTTTKTGTGTGTGTGTGTTCTGGAAAGAATCTCTCTTTGGTAGAATTAGTATTTGAAATATGAACAAATGGAAGTCTACTTAAAAGAACATGAATTTTCTGAGGCTTTTAGTCTCAGTCACATTCAGTATCCTTATTGCTGTTACATTTTTTCCTGCAATCCAAACATTTTGTCCAATATTAAAAGTATATAAATCTAAAATTTGACCCAATTTTGATTTTTATTCTGATTTGTGTTTTATGTATATAAAAGGTTGTATTTATTCCTCTACACTTTCTCAGCCATGTAGTTTTGTCAAAAACTTCATTAACATTCACACAAAGCCTTGTCTTTATTGTTCATATCTTTTAAATGATCCAGATATCTTTATGTGTGTTGGCAGTATCATGTCTTCATATTTATGTCTTGATTCCCAGTGTTGAATACCTAAGGAATTTTGTTGTGGTGCATCCATAGGTATTAACAATCAACACATTCTCATTCTTCATAAACCACTGCAAGATCCTTGACAGATGCCCCATTCAGACAACCTTTCAAGTTCTCTTTTTTTTTTCTTGGTGTAAATGAAGTTTCACAATTTATGAGGTAAAGCTGGAAAACAAGCAAAATGCAGCTTGTGTTGTTAAAAGCAGTACAGTTGTGGTGACTACAGCTGATATTACCTGCTGATACTATACTCTCTGTAGTTGTTTAGTATTTTCAGTCAAATAAAGAAACTGAATATTAGCCTATGCTGATTAAATAAATTGAAATTGAAACCTGGTTTAAAAACTGGGGACTGAGAGCTATTCTGTAGCAGTTGACATTTTACCTGGACTCACTATGCATGCTGAAACTACAAGAACCAAGAAATTGTATCTGGTTAAAAAAACAAAACAAAACCAACCAAACAAACAAAACCGGAAGCTGCATAAATATAAGGAAGTCGGTCAAAAAGAAATTAAAAAAGACAGGCAAAGGAGTAAAAGCTTTACAGGCATCGTGAAGGCTATTTAAAGAAAATTATATTGGCTCAGAGGAAATGGATACCACCTATCAAAAAGACCAAATGGAAACCAGCATAGTTAAACAGCAGGATAAAGGAAGCTATCAAAAGCAAAAAAAACATCTTTCGAAAAACTGAAATTTGTCCAGTTGAGGAAAATAGAATCATAAAACCTGGCAAGTAAAATGTAAAAAGCACAAATAGGCAGACCATGAAATGCATGGAGCACAATAAGGAGTAAGTCATGAAACGCATTCAAACTAGTAATTTTCCAATGTGTCAGAAGGCAGAAGCCTGCCAGAGAATCTATAGAGCCAACGATAATCAAGAGATATAAAGAGTACTTTCAGAAAATAAGGTCATGAGGTCAAAAAAATGAAAGAAATTTCTTTCTCCTGTGTTCAGAGAAGAGGAGCTTGGGTAGTTTCTGCTCCTGGAACTCCTTTTTATGGACAAAGTATTGGAAGATGTATCTCAGAGTGAGGCTACAGTAGAAGAGATTACACAACAGTTACCAAAATTAACAATGCCCTCATCATAGGATCAGTGGATCAGAGGATAATTCAGGTTGAAAGGGACCTCAAAGGGACCATCAAGTTCAACCTCTCGTTCAAAGCAGGGTGAGCTTGTGGTCAGGCCAAGTCACTGTCAGAACCAAGTACTTTGCATTCTAAACTTCTTGGAAATTAGAGGTGAAATATGTGAATTTATAACTCCAGTGTATAACTTGCATAAATTTTCCTTTTTACCAGAGGACTGGAAGGTGGCTAATGTGACATCTGTTTCTAAAAAGGGTTCCAGGTAAGTTTTGGAAAACTACCTCTACATATGACATCTGTATTGGACAAATCAAGAGAAATTGTTTTTAAAAAAGTAGAACTAGTGGGCACATGGCTAAACATAGTATGTTGGTGAAGAGGCAAAGTGCCTTTCCTAAAATTAAGTCATTCCTCATGAGTTCAAGTCATGATATTTTTCAAAAGTCCCATAAGAATCTGTGTTGCGACAGTTTGGTGTGTTTTTAAAATGCAGTTTGGTGTGTTTTTAAAATGCCTGGAAAAGAGTGAGTAGTTTAATGAAATTCAGCATCATCTACTCCAAGACCAAGAATTGTTTCTTTGATTGTGCCTCCCTGCAAACTCATAGGAAACTGGATAGTATTTAAAAATAAAACCCCTAAGAGTCATATATATATATATATATATATATATAAAAAAAAAGACAACTGTCATAGAATAAGAAAGCCATTAAGACATGAAGCTATGTAATCATGTTACTAAATGCAGTACTGATGGCAAAAAGCTTAAATGTTACAGGGAAGAGAAGAGTGTAGCGAAAAAGCTTATGCAGAACAGAAAAGAACATTTTGGCAAACTCAGGCTGATTTATGATGGTAGGAGGAACTCTGTGGGTTTGCATGGTTTTGACCCTAAACCTGCAAAAATATGTTGGATTTGGCAACGTTTCACTTGGAGTTTTTGGCTTCCTTTAAGCCCAGAAGTCAAAGCAGTGTTTGGGATATGAACCAAAGCCAAAGAAAAGGTTTGGATGAACCATACATACCATAACAGCCAAGTTTCACACAAGTCTAATTATCATAATGGTTTTCCCCTTTCTTTGTTTCTTTACACTTTTTTCCAGAGCTGCTTTTCTATTTCTGAATCTTAATGGATAGGAGTCTCTATACCAAGTAAAAGTCTTTTTACTGTATGTGCGTAAGGAGATGAAAAATGAGAGCACAAAGGTTTTGTGTCTCATTTTTGTATTACAGCAGAATTTGAACAAAAACGTTGCAGATACCATCTGAAATGATGAGGTGTCTTCATGTCCATTTTGGAAATATTTTATTTCGTCTCTTTGGTGGAAGTGATAATGTTACATACTTGGCCTTCCTTGTGTGTTTCAGAATATGAAATGACATGATTAAGACATCCAAAGCACTGAACGGTTTAAGAAAGGGATATAGTTTGGCTTCTGTCTACCACTTATTAACAAGTATCTCTTAAATTCTGGTAATGTAAATACCACTTTCCATGGAGACAGCCATGCCTGTACAGTAAATGGTGCATGTTCTGCATCTCATTTGGATCTCGTGAAACTGCGGGATACGATATGTTCAAGCTGCCCGTCTGAGAAAGCGTCTCAAATCCATAATCTTTGTATGCACATCAGACACTATACATATGGTAAATGATAAACATACCATATGGGATTTGTGAAGTTAAGACTATCAAATTCCTCTCCCATTATTTTTTCTTATGTTGTATGGTCAAATCAAAAACATATTATTCTTCACATTATTAAGGGGTTATGTTTGTGGCCCCATTTATAAGGTTACAAAATTGATCACACTTTAAGCTTTCCTTTGGCCTAAAAATTTTCCTGGTTACACTCAGGTTGTCATTTAAAAAAAAAAAAAAAAAAAAAGGGTGTGTGTGAGGTTTGCAGAAGTTCGGCCAATATTTGAATTATAGAGTTCTGAAATCTTCACATGTAACCTTAGGCAAATATTGCAGCTCAAAAGAGCTGAGTTTAAGGTTCATTTTGAAAACTTAGTTTTCCAGAATTTTATTGTATGTATCATGAAGATCGGAAAGAAGTTGCAGTCCTGACAGTATCGTGACTATATATGCAGTTTCGTGAAAGCTTTATTTTTTATGTTGGCTTTGTAGACTTGAATAACTTAGTATCCTCAGCTGAACTGTCTGTTTCTCTAAAAATTATAAATATAGTATCCTCTTGTTCACTTACTTTCACATGACAAAATTCTTCTAATCTTACTCCAAAAATTAAAATTAGTTAAAAAGWAAGTGGAAAAGCAGTGACCACAGTAAACTATGGCAATAGGAACCCATGGGCACTAGGGGAGGAACTAGAAAACAAAGCTCCTTGAAAAGTTTAAGTCAGGAATTGAGGGGAGGGGGAAGAAACATAGATTTTGTTACTCTGAATGCTGCATAACCAACGTCATTTCTCTTTTGCTACTTGTTTTGAAAGCAAGGACTGTATATCCTGAGTGCGTTGGAATGCGGCTCTATTATTGTGTCCCCTTTCCATGGTAAGTCAATAGCTGAAACAGATTAGGGAGTGAGACTCTTTCATGCTACATGCATCTCTGTGGTTGAACTCTCTCTGTAGGTTAGCGTAGACTTGCCCCCTCCTTTTTTTTTGTGGGGGCGGGGAGGGGGGGCAAGTCCCAGTAGGTTTCTGCTACAACTAAGAATAAAAAAGCTGAAAGTATGTTTCCTTTGATGTCTCTCTGTTAGATTTTCTAAGTGAAGATTAGTTTTTCAGCAAAAGATCTGTGTGGAATTCATAAGCAGTAGGGATATGGCTGAGTAATGCTTGTTACATGTGGAATGTATAGCTATTTCTTTCCATGAAGATGCTACAGGTTTTTCTTCTAGACATGTCACACTGATGCTGAAGAATACGTGGAAAAAAATTATATTCTGCCCTTATTTTATGTCCTTCTCAGCATCCTCTTCTCCAGGGACAGGCAGCAGAGAGTAAGTTGTGTGACATGTGAAGTCTTTATGTAGATTCATAAACATGTGAAAGGCTTCTGCACTCTTACACTAACATTTCTGACAGTTTGGCCCAGTAAATAGACATTTCATCAGTGAGGGGACTCACTGAATACTGTATAGGAAAGAAGAGTCGGACACTTAATATTGTAGTCTTGGGGGAACTGGGATAAAAGTTTCTGAAGAGATGTGGAATACTAGAAATACACGGGGTTTATATGAAATGTCAGGCTACCAACATAGAGGCTTTTAAAATTAATTATTTTTTAACTTACAGAAATACCTACTGTAAACAATGACAATATCTATTTCTTTGTGAAAGCACTAGTTAGGGCACCAATACAAATCTGTAGCTTTTGATAGTGGGCTTAATTCTGTGCAGTGTACTTAGCTAAGAAAGTTAGCAGCTGAATAGAAGAATCAGGAATGCCATCAAGAATCAAGATTTCCACTTCATACGTCATGAACTGATCTCATCAGTTGAGATGGGAATGAAGCATGTTGGGTGTAAGCTGTCCTTTTTCTCATTATACTTATTAGTTAAAGGTACAATATTATGTTAGAAAGGAGATAAAGATACACATTTGTCTATAGGGTGGGTGAGACTGTATACCAGAGCTGACTGGATTCCTTAATCTTACAACATGTGGACCAAAAATTTGATGGATGGGAGCCACAAGACTTACACCTTGGAAAATCAAAAGTAGGGAGGTAGAAGATGGGTTCTTGGGACTGTTTATCAAATAGGAAATGATTCTGTCACTAGGGGGTCTGTAGGTGAATCTGCTTTAGTCATGGAGCTGGCATATAAACCGATCTCATAATTTTAGCTGGTTCTTTTCCTTCCCAGCCAGGGATTCAGATTACCCAGCTGTATCCCTACTGCAAAACACTGTTATCAGTTGTGTAATGAAACCCTATCACAGGAACTTTATTTGACCTATCCACYAGACATGTGGCTCAAGAGTCACAGTCTGGAAACTCATTTCACATACAGCCAAAATGTGACTTAGGCTAAAAAAGATAGGCAGGTATAAGTCTTGACAAGTATCTGTTTAAAGGCAATAAAAAACCCCAGCTCAAGCAAGGAAACTCATATAACTGAAGAACTAAGCATCTCCTGCTCTTAGCAAGCATGAATTTGGACTTGAAGCTTAACTGAGCTAAGTCTGATCCCATTAAAATAATCCCATTAAAATGAAAAGACATCTCACTGAATTCATTGGTCCTTCAATTATGCAGAACAGAAATAATAATAAATTAATATTTTTTAATATCTAGAAAACATGTTTACAGTAAAAATTATCTGGTGACAAAACAAGCAGCCTTTAACTGACAAATCTAGAAGGAATGGTAGGCTTAATACAACATTTGGGTGGAATCTGCACTAATGGAATTGTTGAGAATTTTTTCATAGTCTTTAAGAAAGGTAGAATTAATGTTTTAATGGAATTTAGGGGAACAATGGTTCCCAGAATGACCCCAAGACTGAAAAGATGAACCATTTCTTTCTGCGGGACCATAAAATTGATACTGGTTGAAGGCAATGAAATTATCAGGCAAAAGCTGAAAATGTGAAAAGGAACTGGAATACATAGTGAATGATATTCTTGGGCTGCAAAAGTAAAATGGATGCACATGGTTCTGCCATGTCTCAGAACTTTTAGAGTCATTCAGTGCATGAGTAATACTTAAGTAAGGCGGATGTGCTTTAACTGCTGCACAAGTATATAGAGTCAATTGCTGAATTACTTAGAGMTTAGATAGTAGAAGATTAATAAGTTTGAGACCTCTGGTTTACATCCTTTTGCATACCACCAGTTCTGTACTTTCTAAAACACTATAGAAATATGTATGAGAGTGTTTTAGAATATCTGGGACTGCAGGAAAAAGCTAAAAATATTATGCTTGGATCTTTGTAAGAGTCTGTGAAAGACATTTATTTTTTATAGAGCTTTTTAATTACTTTTTAAATCTGAACAAAAGCCTTAAACTTTTGTACCTGCAGAATAATTTGTATGATTTTCTGTTTCCTCTCCACCCCCATGCTACAACAGCATATCCTGAACAAGAAAACAACTTCATGATGTAAGTCACTGATTGCTTGTAAAAGCCCGGAATAAAGTCTAGRCATCAAGGCCCATAATCCAGCCAGCTGGTATCTTGCTTTCCAAGGAAAGAATCCAAAATGGCAGCTCAAATGACTTCGTTTCATGAGCCATCTGAACTGTGGAACTTGTCTTTGGAAATAAATGGTTTCCTGAGATTTTCATATGATCGTTACACTTCAGTAAATAATTATGAATGTAATGATATGGTATATATACATTTTAAATTCCAGTGTTGTCAAGGAAAAATGTGCATGCATTAGTGTAACGTATTGTGATTTACAGTAGGGCATTTCTATCCACATTACTGTATACCAGAGGACCAAGAGTATCTGTCGGTTCTTATCTATCTACTCACAGCTGTATTTAAGCAACTAATACACATTTCTATAAACAACTTAATTTATAGACAAACTTGGCCACTGAGAAGTAAAGTTTTCCTGAAGGGTGGGAGACGTCATTCTTCTTCGGTTTAGTGGGGAGATCACAAACTTCCGGCTCCTGTTGTGCCTTTTGGTGTTCAGTTCATTTTACTCTCCATAATTCTTGTGAGTCCTTTTCAATTTAGAATATATTTTGTCCTTTCCTAAATATTTATTTTATTTTCATGAAACAGAGAAGTGCATTTAGTACTTTTATTCTAGTTACTATCATTAACTCTTTGATAGACTTTCTTGATTTTAAGTAGAAACAGAGAGGAATTTAACTTACATTTCTTTTTCTGTTTTGGAATCCTTAGCTGATTAAGAACTGTAGTGGTCTTGCCAAGAGTGGTTTCTTCACTCTATGCAAAAGAATGACCGAAAATTTTCTTCCAGATATGAATCTTTCTGCATTTCTGTAAGCACATTTCACCCTGAGATTTTTTTTTTTTTTTTTAAAAAATCTTGTACCATGTAAGGTTATACATTACATTACTAATGCTCTGAGGCTGAATTAGTGTAACCTGTGTGACATACCTGAGTGGTTTTTAGGTATTTCCCCAGAATGAATATTAGGCTGTAAGCCACGCACAGCAGTAGCTTTAATTAACGTCTGCAGTTTTTGTGATTGTTCCCTGCAGCTTGGGAACTAGTTCTGTAATTCTGCATCGCAGTTACCCTCTGTGGGTATTATTATAATAATAATGCCTTCCTGGTGAATTGAGAATGAGTTGGTGGCAGCAGCGTTTTCAAAGAAGGAAGCATCAGCCTTGACATCATTCCTTTCCTTCTTTCATGCAACTAAAACATGTTAATCTTTGCAACATAAGAACTGACACACTGGATCAGGTAAGAGATACATCTTGATTTTTTTGTCCTGGTCAGCAGAAAAAAACTTGGAGTAGAATAATACAAGAATTAGGGCATGAAAAAATAAGAATAGGCAGAGTGTTTTTTCCTCAGTATACTGTCTCAGGTTCTACCAGTTGGTGGCTTTAGGGAGCTTTTGAGCTGGAAATAGCATATATATTGTCATGTTTAGAAGCCATAGAACTTATAATAAATAAAGTATTTAAAACTTTTTGGCACTTATTTTGAGGCTCAGAATTACCCCACATCCTTGAACTGTGCAACTTAAAATGTCATACTAAGAGTTCTTCCTTTTATGTGGTTTTTAAGCCTGCTGCSTGGTAAGGTGCCCATAGTTCTTCAGCTGTGAGAAATAGTGAACAATAGTTCCCAGGTCACCTCTATAGCATTTATGGTCTCTTGCTTCTTTTTCAATAGTGCATTTTCCAAGCTGAAAAGTCTGGCCTGAAAGTCTGCCTTTTCTCATTGCAGATAGTTTTAAGTTGTTTGTCTGTCTTAACTGGGAGAGTAGGTTCTTTTCAAATTATTTTTGGCAGGTCTGGAATGTTTTGTCTAGCAATTCTGTTGTGCATTTTATGCTAGAAAATAAGATAAACACGTTTTACGTATATTTTAAATTAAAATATCATAGAGAAACAGGGCTGGAAGGGATGTGAAGGTATCTTCTAGTACATCCATAGTAGTAAGTGAGTATCAATTATACCACTGTTATTTCTGAGAGAAGTGTGTATAGCTTGTTCTTAGTGACCTTTGTAATAACCTTGTTCATGATTCATTGTCCACAGGTACTAAAAGATTTCTCTAATATCTTAACTTAGTCTCTTTTTCTGTAATTTCAGGCAGTTATTTCTTGTCTTATCCACATTGGACATAGTGAACTGATTTTTTTTCCTCCTCCTTTGGGATGGCCTGTATCTGAAAATGCATATCATGTTCCTTAGTTTCTCTTCTTGAAGTTGATAGACCCTAATTCTTTCAATCTTACCATAGAGGTTATGTTTTCTAGTTTTCTTATTGTCCTTGTTGCTTTTCTTTGTAGTCTCTCCAGTTTGTTCACATCTTTGAGTGCATAAAATTGGATCCAGTTCTCCTGCTGAGTTCTTGCCAGCGCCAAAGAAAACAGAAGGATTACTGCTATATATACATCTTTCCATAGTGTGTTTTTTGCAACAACATGACACTGTTGACTTGTCACCCTAGTGTCTTGATCCTTTTCTTTAGTAGAAAAAGACAACTTCTTAATCAGTTATTTCTCTTCCTGGATTTGTGTAGTTGATTAATTCTGCTGAAGTGTGTGACCTTGCTTTTCTCCCTATTACATATCATAAATTTTTTTCCAGTTCAGTTCTCAGGTTTGGCAAGATGTCTTAAAGTTACATTTTTGTTTTTCATACTAGTGCCATCTGCAAATTTGTAGTCTTAGTATTTGGTGTTATTAATAAAATAATTGAATATCATATGGCCCTGCAAAATCCCATTTTTTAAACATCCTTCTAGTTTAACAGTGAATTGTTGGTGGCTCACTACAGTTTCCCAACTAGTTTGGCATCCGTGTTATGTTACTTTCGTTTGAATCATATTTTTCTTTAGCTTGCTTATGTGAATATCTTGAGATTTGATACCAAATATGACTGCCTCTCTTGTCTTTCAACAAAGCCAATTACTCTGTCATATGAAAAAGTTTGATTCGTTTGACATAACTTCTTGGGAAGTCCATATTGATTCTTCTAGGTGTTTACAGATAGTCTGAAGCAGATTACTTGTTCCAGTAAGTCTCAGAATCGAAACTGACTTATCTATAATTCTCCAGTCTTCCTTTTTTCTGTTAAGATCAAAATTATATTTGTCATTCCCTACTTTTTTTGGTATCACAACTGTTCCCCAAGAGTTCTCAAAACCACTTTTGTTTTCAACAGCACTGAGATTTTATCAGCCATTTTTATTCCTAGGACAAAATTCACTATATATAGCTAATATTAAACCATCCTAGTATTCTGTTACCTGTTGTTTTTTTYCCCCCACTAACAGTGAGATGTTTCCTTCCCCCACTTAGTGCTAGCTGTTTGATCAGCGCTACCCTTAGGTAAAGAGTGATGTAAAAAAGCATCAGCCTTGGCATAATAATTTAATAAATTTACAAATGTGTCAAAGAGAGTAAGCTTAATAGAGTTAAGCCTCACTCTTTCAGTATAGCTTTAGTCATTTTGTTTGTATGTAAGTTTATTTATGACATTATTTTAAAAGTTTGTAAATGAAAGGGATAATGCTGTCTCATCTAGTACAAAATGCTTGGACATTAAAATCAATAGGATAKTAGAGAATGCATTTTGTAATTATGATAGTTAAAGATCCCAGTGGGGTTTGGTATCTACCAGCATCCAGTAACTTTAGCACAGACAGGTGGTAAAGGATGAGGGAAATATAGTTGTAGCCTCAGGCAGATACTCGGCTCACGCAGCTGTTTCATGCATTCTGGCAACATGACTCAGTTAAAATCAAATAACATTCCTTATGCCAATATTTCTTACCTGCATATGAAACCAGTTGTCTTTCATTTTGCAAAAACATGATAATTCAAAGAGCATTAAAAAATGTACTGTTTCTCACACAGAATTTATATCTTGCAGCTGCACACTAATCCAAGTGAAATGGAGTAGAGTTTCACTTTATCAGCCAATCATAACTTTAAACTGTTTTTACAATTCATCGTACAGTTTTTAAAGCCAGATTTAAGTCTGTATATGAAAAATAGTCTACTTGATGTATGAAACCATAGACTAGTCAATATGTATTTAAAGAAATACTTCAGTAACAACAGAAAAATTACTGTAGAGAATTTACGGACTAAACTCTTGAATGATACACATGGAATGCAAGTGTTATGCCATCAGTACAGTTAGGACTATGTGTGAAAGGAGTAGCTGAAATATATAGTTAAATTGCTCAAATAATCTCTGATCCTGGTACTCTTTTACAGCTGTCATATTTAATTTATTAGTCTGTCCCATATCCGAGCTGCTTGTTAGCCTTCTTATTTCTGAGAGCAAATATGCACCAGGTGGAAGACAGAGTGGATCTGTTGTGTCTGGGTAAGGCTGAACCTGTTCATTATTTTCTTAGATGGGATCACGGAAGAAGATGAACAAACAATTAAATTCCTACTTGTGAGTAGATGTGCCACGTAAAGATGCTAGGAGATTATCTTTGTCCTCTCAAGATGCTTCTGAGAATTCAGTTGCATCTCTTTATGGGGAAAGCCACAACTTGGTTCCTATGCCCTATTTAATCCCCTCTTAGGGATTATTAGAATTAAAGAAATACTAAGTCTTTATATTAGGAGGAAAGGAGGAAAATCATCATAATGCACATACTCAAGACGTCTTGTCACATGCCAATGCTCAGGTGGTGGTTAATTCTCAGTCTATGGCATAGATTTGGGACTGAATTGTATATCCAGAGAAATGTTGCGTACTTCATCTTCTCTATCTGAAAGTGTCAGGAGAATCATAAAATATTGATTTGGCCTTTTTGCCTAACTCAGATGAGAAATTTTTCTTGGGTCAAGATTGTGATTTAACAGGAAGAAAAGGATTAGAAAAATTTCTGTTGCCAATAATTTAAAATTTTATCTTTCACACCCATACTATTTTTAACATATTTTTGGTTTTTCTTCAGCAATTTTTTTATTCTGCACAGGCTCAGATAAACTTGTTTTAATATGTGAAAAGGGTTTTATGTATTCTTAGAGGGTTTTGGTACTTCGGGAATTAGTCATGTGGATGTACAATAAAAGTTACAGAAGTGACTGCACGGGTGACTGTCATGATTGCCATTTACACAACATGTTTAAATATACTCAAACTTAGGTACACCCTCACATACTATTTTTCTAACAAACACTAAGTATGACTTAGAAAAGACAGCTCCTAGGAATAAAAAACTATTCAAGTTTTATGCCTACTCAGTCCTTTAAAAGTCTGTTTACTATGCCAGATACATTTTTTAATTGATGCCAGTTATGATATTTGTCTATTTTTGCTGTCATCAAGCTGTTAAACATATTACTATTCAGCATTTTTGTATGAATAACGCCTTTCCTACTTCAACTCTGTTTTTTAGAAGTAACTTCCTGCTATAACAATATTTTCTGGAAAAAAGTCAAGAATACTTTAATACCTTAAACAGGTCTTACAAGTTAACAATTCTGCTATAATTAGTCTTCAGGCTACCTCTGGCTCCATGGATTTAAAGCTATCAGAGTTTACTGTTTTGTGAAAAATATGTTTTACTTTGTTTGGACATGCTTGTCATAAGTTTCTCAGTATATCATTATCCTATAAAACCTCCCACTGGCAGCGTCTGGAAGAAAAAAATATAGTGTAAACTACAGAAGACCTAATGGCAGCTTCCTGCCAACGTTCATTCTTGAGTCAACAACGTTTGTTTTTGTTTTTGCTTTTGTGAAAATATGTCACAATCTAGTCTTTCATATAAGTTTGCTAGTTTTATTTATCAGCCTAGTGGAGCATATATCCACATCTTCTACTTTCCCCTATTTTTTCTCCTTTTCATTCCATGATATCTGTGTTTCTGGTCATACCACCAGTGAGTGTTTGCACACATAAATTATACACCTAAAAACACTCATCACTAGAAAATTTACTGCTTCTAATATCTTTCTCATGAACAGTTGTGTTTATTTCTGAGTTGACTTCTCTGGTAAAGACAGCAATGCTCTTAGCTCTGGTTCAGTTCTTTGTTTTTTCAAGACTCTCATTTTAGGTATTACAGTGTGTATAGGACCATGTGGGCTTTTAACCATAAGCCTGTGCTGGGAATATTAAAATGGTTTTAGTTTATAAATGCAACTCTGAGTAAAAATAATATGGATCGCTATCTGCATTAACTATACTGCTTCTACCCTGATGAAGCTAAGGGCAGTACGTGGGAGCAGAATATATCCTCCTGAGAGAGGATATAATTGGCTTTTCTTTTTTCTCTTTGAAATCCTATTTGGAGAAGGGGGGGTGGGGGGGGGTGGACAGGGAGGAAGGTTGCTGTCCTTTAAGATAAGGAGCTTGAATCTTCTTTCCTATGTCCAGGAAACTTATATTATTTGGTTTGGGAAATCTTTTATCTTCTGGGCCTCTTTCTGGCAGCTTAACTACTAACTCTACTTAACTAAAGTAAAGGAGAGACAGATACTACAGATACTGTCTTGGAAAAGTAGATGCTCTTCTTTTCTCTKTTTTTTAAAACTTCTTTAAACGTTCTTTGCCAGTATTTTGGGTTTTTTGAATATGAAATACTTGGTGTTTTTGTAGTAYTACAACAGCATAGTAAGTTAGTATTTGTTGTTATTTTTATTATCATATGTTACTGTGCATTTATAGCAACGAGGGTTACTCTTTTGTAATGGCTAATTTTCCCTCTTGAGGTGGAATGTTGTATAACATTACATGWAGTACCATGAGATACATCTCAGATTAAACTATATTCATAATGCAATACAGTAGGATACCAGTTATTCAAACAACTTGCATGACACTAAATTTGTCTGGGTGACTCAGAGTTTGTATCATGAGGAGTCACTGTCAGACAGGAAGACAAGCACAGCAGGGAAGTTTGGATAACCAAGATCATACTGTGAGTATTTAGGTTTTTTGTTGACCAAATCCATTATATGTAGAAAGGCTATATTTCTTTTTTGTTCATTTGTAGAAAGCCTTTTTAATATTACACTAGCACATGAATTTACTGAACAGATGTTGTATTATAAGCCATTACTTTTGATCTTGTTATGAACAGTAGATGTTAGATAAGTGGCACCAGCACAAAAAAGACCCCAGAATGAAAAAGCCAACTTACAACAAGAGAATTGTTGAGCTCTAATTTTGAATAAAAATTTTATTTACTCATTGTAAACAGTGTTCCTTAAAAGGAAAAAAAAGTAAACCCTCAAGTTTTAAGTGCCCAGCTCTCTTCCTAGATAAGAAAATATTCAAAGCACATCTTGTATGTATTTGCTTACCACTGTTGTCTAATATTTGTGTGTTTTGTCTTTGTTAGCCCAAGGAAAATGGACAGATATGATGATTTTGTATACCAATGATTTCATTTTATTTCATTTCATTTTATTTAATTTCATTTTATTTTTTTACTAGCCTTGAAACACTATTCTTCTCAATATCCCTTATACCAATCAAGATCAAGAAAAATCTAACTTTCAATAAAAAATGCCTGCAATTGTCTAAGCTGTGTTGCCTAAATGAATGAGAATTATTGAACTCTCCTGCGGTCTCTGTGGAGATTTTGTTTTGTAGAGGTGTTTYCTGTGGAATTCATCTTAGAAAAGGGAAGGAATTTAGATGTCATTTATGTGCATATGTGTGTGTGTGTGCTCACTGAAGTGATTTTGAAGGTCTTATGTATGCACCAAGAAACTGGAGAAATTAGATATTTGGGAATGGAAATTGGTGGTCTTCCAGGCAATATTGGATCTAAAAGTGCTAAATCCTTTAATAAATAAACCTTGATTCAGACTGGAATGTCTTGGCTTGATCTTAAAGGTGATATTATGAGGGACTTCTAGCTGTTGACTAGCCTCAAAGATAATTATCTGCACATTCCAATCTTGTTCTGCCATCAGCAGTGCCTGAGGTCTAAATGGAGCAAATGTTATTTCCACTAGAAGTGTATCATATTTAGACTATCCTCATTCCCAAACATTTCAAAAAATATTTGCATCTGACTGGAAATACGAAGAATAAAATAATTAAATAACTATATAACCTGCTTCTTAGAGTCCTGTGTGCTTAACACAGGAGTCATAATTTCAGCCATTGTAGGCAGTTTTCTAACTATGACATTATATGTTGTGAGCGCACAGTTATATTGTTGGTGTTACTATTTTCGTTAGGCTGTGGATGAAAGAATAAGTTTTTCTTTGCTGAACATTTTGGGGGTGAGATCTCTTAAAACACATCAATACGATGTTGAGGATTTTGCTCATGATACAGATCAGATGCTCAACAATTTTCATTTATTGTCTCATGTACTGCAGCTAATTTGAGTGAATAGCCCATCTGAAACAGTATATATGTAATTTAAGCATTAAAGAGTTGTGTTTCTGTATCAAGCACCTTGAAATGGTTGGAAATGCTCTTCTGCCTTAAAAAAAATGCCTCCTTAATTCATAGTACATAACTGCTTACTTAATACATGATAAATCTAAGAATTTTTTGTTTGTTTGTTTCATAATTTTTACCTGCACAAGTAAAATAGAAATTTGATTCTTTAAAGGACTTAACTGCTGGGTATAGCAGAGACTTCCATAATAAAGTTTGTCTGTGGGACAAAAGCCTGTACAAAGTTGAGAAAGAAAGAAAGCATTAATTTATAACATGCTGTGTAAATATGTATGTTTGTAAACGCACTCTAATATAGTTTTAATGTATCCTTACTTGTGGGATTCTGTGTTCCTTGGATAGGGACTCTAGATCTTAAAAAATAATTCAAATGTACACTTGATGTGGACATAGTCATCTCTATCCTCTGAAACCAAACCTGTCTTTGGATGAGAGGGACTCAAGAACAATAAAAGATATGTCCTGATGAGAACAATTATACAGAACATGAACAGTGGCAAGGGTGTTAGTTTACATGAAAGGTCAAGCAGATCCAAAATACAGTGCTCATCAAGGCCAGTTTAAGCCTCCCAGCTGTAAGTTTTGTAAGTCCTGTCACTTTAGCTTGTCGTCTTAATGCCCATACATTTCGCCTGGAAATAGAGTCAATAATATCAGCTTGTAGATCTGCATGTTTTCTGTTTATACTCTCCTGCATTTTGCCTCATGTGGGAAGAGGCTTGAGAGACTAAGAAGGAAAACAAGCTTTTAGCTGAGGAGTAAAAGGCACCTTACGTTAGTTAAAGATTCTGTTACTACTTTTCCTTTTTTCATCTGGTGAGAAATATTATTGTTCTCATCAAACTTTGCCTAGAGAAGTATTTATAGCTGTATAAAACTTAGGCTTTTATATGAGTGCCCATTGCTTTGGTATGTAAATAATGTTCATACAAGAACAGCTACAATAGTAAAATCTTTAGTAAATTCCATAGAGCAATTATTGTGGTTGCCCAGTTCAGGCCAAGGCTTTATAGTACAGTTTCTCTTAGTTTTCTTATTATAAACTGATTATTGCTTTATCTATACAGAAACTCTCTTCATACTAGCTGTAAATAGAATTCCTGCATCTAACGAGGCTGCCTTTCATAAGGATTGCTGTTGTAATGTAATGTGAAGTGCAATTTAGGAAGCATGAAAGCTCTATCTAAATGTTGACAGCTGCTGTTCTTCAATATTTATTCTAGCAGATGGCAAAAACTGCTTGTAATCACTAAATGAGAAAAGCTGCCTTAACCCAGTTGTTGAGCATATAACCCATAAAAAGGCTGAGCAATAACTATTTGGTAATAGTTGGGAAATCAATTAACTTCTGTAGGGAAGATCTGTTAGAATATTTCAGCTGTCACATCTTTGGGCTGAGAAGGTAAAAAGGCAAAGACATTTAGTTAAGTGACTACTGAGCAGAATTTGGAACTGAAACACTCGAAGAATAATATGGAGAAATGTTCCAATATGACCTAGACCAGCAGGCTGGGAAGATGAACTGGAAGAGCGAGAGTTGGTTCAGCAAATTCTGGGAGCCTGGTAAAGAGACAGCTCTATGATATTTATTCTGTCAGAAGCCAAAAGGGACTAGGGTGGATAGAGAAAATTGAATTGCAGAGCATCGTAGTGGGGGAGTACTCATGGACAGTTATGAGGGGGAAGAAGCAACTGAACTCATAGAACAGAGAGCTAAGGACTATTTTCTATTGCCTTTTTCTATTATTTTCTTGTACCTGGTAGATGTTGGGATAATATAAGTACTCTGGAATAATATAGTGATAAGGTGAATAGGGGTGTAAGTATGATCATCATCTCCTCCTCCCCTTTTTCAGTCTAGTGAAACAAAATCTATCACTCAGTAGAAATGCATTGCCAAATGCATATTTGGCTGGTATATCATTAACTGCATGAGGGGAGACAAACAAAAAGTCTAGGTGCTGGAACTTTGAGTTACAGTATTTGCATTTTTATACTTGGGCCAAACTCTCACAAACTGTGACAGAATTGAAATCTTTGTTTTCGTTGTAGGTGATGCAATAGTTTAAGTGACAGCTCTTTTTCTTCATCTGGGCATCCTCACTAAACCTTGTTTTGGTTCAGTGATAGTCAGACAATGTGGTTTTGTTGCTTGGAAAAGAGCAAGTTCTGTAATTCAGCATCTTTGTTTTTCCCAATAATGTTTTTATTCGTTGTTAACTGCTGCTGTATTTCACAAAGAGATGGAGATGATTTTTTCAGGAGCTAACCTGGAGTGAAACTATTGTTATAAAGGCTCTTTACTTCCTCTTCCTTCCTTCAGATAGCGATTGAGGAAAATTCTGCAGTTTCAGAAGGACAGTATTTCTTGGGCTATCTTCCTGCCCTTGTCAGTGTTCTCTCCCCCACCTGATTTTCTTCTCCCATCTCTGTAATCATAGCGAGTCATTCTTACCGAGTTTCTTTTCTGCATACTCTGTGTGTGTATAATTCTGCACGTTCTGTAACTTTGCAACTTTGCTCTGCAGCATTGCATGCTATCTGTGCAATTATGTGTAAGGATCTGTTTAGTTGCTGCATAGTTTCCTCCTGAGCTAGTGTGCCTGCAGCATTGTGGAGGCATCTGTGGGCTCTGTTACTGCCTTCTTGGCTGCTGCTAAGTGCCGGCAGCCCTGCTCTCAGAGGCAACAGGCTGTGCAACCACCCTCACATCTGGCTCCCTTTTTGCACAAGTAGTATTTCCTGAGACTGTTGTTGAGTTCAGTTCAGCATCCTGCTCCTCCAGCACTGCTTCTTCCTCCCACAGGGAATTCCTCTCTAGCGTGTTGATTGAGGGGGGGCACTGTGATCTGTGACTGATTTATCCAGTAAGCTTATTACTGTGTAGTAGGTGTGGGGGCTAGTTTCATGAACAGGGAGCTACTATTTGAGCAAGATTTCTATTTAGCGCTCTGAAAATTTGACATGCTGATTGTAAACTGCCTTCATGGAGGAATTCCTGCTGACAAATTCTGGGTCGATATTTTTGCTCCATCATATGATCATTCCTAGCTTATCATGTGTTAATAATGGAATCCAGTTGTCAGACATTTTGTTGTCCCCTGCCGGCCTCCCCTGACTGTCCTATGGGCTACCCTGTCCTGGACAGGCTCATAAGCACTTCAGTTCTGTTCCTATTGACTGGTCTCTTCCTGAAGTGACCCTCCAAAGCAGTTTTTAATTATTATTTTTGTAAGAAAGATTTCCTTCTAAGGAACCTTTTTCCTCAGAAAAGTACMAGAAATGACACAAAATGTATAATCTTTATTTTTAGGGCTTCATTGCAGGTTGATTTGACCTATGACAGAGCCCATATTGGTAAACTTGTGTTGCTTATGTTTGTACCATGTCTGAAATAATTAACTTAAGTCAACTGTTTGTAGTCCTGCTCCATGTGTTCTCCTGTACTTCACCCATGGCTCTGGATAAATTTGAGTAAGGATGTAACTACCAATTGCTATGCCAAGTATTACAATTTTTCTTGATAAGAGTGATCTGCCAGTGGGTGTGCTGGAGCCAGAACTTGGCACTTTAATGTACAAACATACCATAACTTTTCTTAAAAGTTATTTATATAGTTGATATTGCATTATATACAATAGGAATTAATTTTAGTTTTTAAGCATGTAGCATTTCCACGCCACTGTGACTTTTGTAGGTGTGCCAAGCCAATAGTATATTGCATAAATAATTTTACATTAAAAATGCCATAGATTTAAGTAAACAGGCCAAGATTATCTGCATTAAGAGAAGAGCGCAGATACTGCTTCCTTGGGCATTCAGTACTCAAATGAACACTATGTTAAAAGTCACAGTACTAAAGATGGTATCAAATTTCTTTGGTGCAGAAGCTATACCTTGTTACCAGTTGCATGAATCTTTTTATTTATCTTGCTGCATATTAATATTATTTAGCTTGTGTCAAAACTAGATAGGAAAGCGTATTTTCTGAGATTTCTCACATAAAACTATCCAAGTATTTTCATACAATAACGTTTTCACTTTAATGAATCTTACTCGCTATTTCACAATACGTAAGCACATTGTAGTGTGTGAAGAAACTCTTACGTACATAAACTACCTGTTTGCAGTAAGACTTTACACATATGATGTGAATCTCTGCTGCCTTTGGAAATATTTTAAGGGAGAAGCATTTCTAACTTTAATAATATATTGGGATTATGGATTAAAAGCAGCGGGGAAGTAGCTTTGTGCAGTGTAACCTAACAAGTGTGCTAAGAATCAACTTTTGGCAAGAAAACTCCCAATTTGCCCTCTCTCCCTGAAGTTGACCTGGTGGATGAAATAGTAGATGTGTGTATGATTCTAGGCATGCCTTCTCCAAAGATCAACATTTGTACACACTTTAGTCACCTTTTATACGCAGTGCTATTGACATTAACCAGAGAGGCCAGTCTGACAGCGCTGTACTTTAACACCAGCTAAAGAGTTGCTCTGCTCTACTTGCATGGTTTATCTAAAAAGACTCAACACTGAAATCACACAGCGTAATTGTTTTCAGTCTATAAGAGTTCTCTTCCAGATACAATATCCTGTAGGACAATTGAGTGTCCTACTGAAATCAACATATGTTCAATAGCTAATTCAATTACATATTTTTTTATACTTCTGAAAATATTAGGTTGAGGTCTGTAATTTATCAGTATATTATATTTAAATTTGCTTTCATTTGCACAACTATAAAACACCTTTAATGCTACTCTTGTAATTAGGCTTGCACAGTATCAAACAAGTGTGAGTTAGAGCAGCAATGAGGCCACCAGAATTTAAAATAATCACAGACTTGCTCAAATGAAGCTCAATGGAAAAGGAGAAAAAACTGATAAGGTATGACAATGAAATAATTCATTTTCAAACTAAATGAATAAAATTAAAACGATGCTACTTTTTTTGTAAGAAGTAGAATTGCACAATTGCTCAGGTTGCTTGGTCTTGTTTCCATTACAGTGCATGTCTGGATGACTTCTAGAGTTGAATGGGGCTAACAGTGAGTGTGAAGTTTACCTTGGACAAGGAACATTTGTTGACTGATTCTTGCAACACTTTGAATACTGTATCTTTATTGACATGGTCTGAGGTGTTTTTTTTTCTAATTTATATAGCATTGCAAAATCAGAATGTGATATTAATTACTCCATCATATAACTGTATTTTGCTGCTAATGAAAGAGCTTTTATTTGGGGTAAAACATTCCAGCTGCATCTGCGAGGAGTATTCTGCCATTTTGCCCATCCTTTTCAGTTTTGCAGGAGGTCACATTTTGACACTGGGTTGTCATACAGTGTTTTCTAGTTGAAACTAATTGAGAATACTATAACTGGAGGCCAGTTATGTTTCACAAGATTAAGTGTTTAAATAGATGACAATATTCCTGGGACTGCAGTGGAAACATCATTTTTGTTTGCACTTGAGAATAGTTTTTGTTTTCATCTGTCTAGAAACACGACCCTAGAGCACAAAGGTTAACATTATTTGTACAATCATTTTTGTTTGATTTAATTGAAACTATATATATATATAAAAAACCCGTTTTTGTTGTTGCTTTTGGTTGTTGTTTTGGTTTGGCTTTTTAAACTGATTATTATTCTATTTCACTGATTATTACCAATATTTTCCAAAATTATTTAATTATGTTTTTCAATTATAGGTGAAATCATTATATTAATTGGAAGACCAGATAATGAATCCAAGAATTATATTGTTGTGGTCCTATATTTTATTGAATTACTGAGGTTTAGAATAAAAGATGATCGAAGTTCTAACTGCCAGTATCAAGAAGGTTAATAATTTTAACACAGTTCCCAGAAATGTCTTGCAAAATCTTAAATTAACTTAATAAAGACTGCTACATTATTAATCCTTCCACTTAGGATATGTATTGCTTTTAATCTATGGGAATCTGCTAAATTCTAGAATATTTTTATCTAGAGATGGACATATGTCTCTATCATAACACCATACTAATATAAATTAACATGACTGGTAGCCACCATGGGACAGCCAGCGRGGAACAACTAAGGAAACTAAAGTAYCTTCTCTCCCTGACTGTGGTCCCTACAAGTCTAGATGGGAAATATGTGCTATATCTATACTGTCTCTCTTCTTTATCWGAATAAAACTAAACCTCATGTATTATTAACATAGCACTTAGCAAAAGAATTAAAATATTTTAAATCCTACTTTATGTAATAAAGTAATCTCAATAAGGTTTCTGATTTCAAATTCTGCAGTGTGGCATCCCATTTGATAATTGTGCTGTTGTGTTCCTATGGAGATGTCAAGCCATTTCATGAGGATTGCTATTTCAGTGCTTCTGGTAATTTGTGTTATACTACCGCTGCATTGCTGGTTGATATCATTGGGCCCTACTTCCTAGTCTATTATGATTTAAAAAAAAAAACAACCCCAAGTTGAAAATGAACTATTACCCTGGATTTTATAAACGTTATACTTAATTTTCTGTCAAATCCTTCACTTACGATGTTTATTTTAAAGCTTATATGCATTCTAGAGTATGGTTACTTTTTTCTTCTCTGTCAATATCTAAAATTGTGAGAGACAACATGTRTCTAATTTCTTCATTTGGAAAGGTTGAGGAACATCAGCCTCCATAACTATACTGGTTTTGTTAGACCTGTTTCCTGGGTTTAAAAACTGTGATGGAAGAAGTCAGAGTTGAGGAATTTGGCTATGGATGACAAATGGGATGGGAAGAGAGTGGAGGGGAGGGTGACAAAGAGTTTATTTCCATGTCTTGCAAAGCTCAGTATGACACTTTGCTAYGTCTGTTTGCTTTTGTGAAAAACACTTTTGTAATGAAACTGTTTAGGCAGTTGCACACTGGAGAAATTCCCATTAGAAACAGAAAGAAACGAGGTATTTACAAACCGTATTGCAGGACAGTGCTGGCAATTTTAAGAGCAGTAGGTCCACATGACTGGTGTTGGACCTCCTGTAGGTGTGTAATTGAATTAGTCATGAGATAGAGTGGTTCTCTGCGTGGCCAGCAGCCGCTGGTACAGGATCCTGGGATGCCTGGCACCCATCCTTCACTATGCAAAGCATAGGCAATCCATTAATGTAAAAAGCTGAAGTCTCCAGCCTGTGAGTCAGAAGAGCTGGTAAGTGGATATTTGTGTGTACAAATCCAGGTTTTTATCTGTTTTCCCTCATCTCTGTGAATGTGTTACCTATGTTCTTTTAGTCCAGTGACAGAATAAACTTGTAGGAAAGCCACAAAGAGAAACTTTAAGGAATATAGTCTTTCCTTTTTTGCAATCTCATGCTTAATCATGGGGTAAACCCCCAAATACAGTTTTTATTAAATTAATCTTCACAGAACTGGAGATAACTGAAATTTATATAGTGTGTAACTTGGCAAAAAAAGGAAAAAAAAAAGCATTTCCTTAGCAAATGGAAAGAAAGAAAGCACCTTTGAAAACAACTGGATGGATTTTTACACTGACTGACGACGACTTATAAAAATGCAGCTCACATAAAMCTGTACTGGATGAATGTAATAGTTTGTTAAACGTTTTTTTTTTATTATTATCTGTAATGGTTAATATTCTTGTATTAAAGAAAAGTGAAGAATCTATAAGTAAATAGTAGGATTTACTTATTTTACAATGTAAAATTCATAAATGATCTGTGTGTACTAACACAAGATTAGGTTTTTAAATTAAAGTAGGCATGGAGTTTTTGTATAGCTACTGATACTTGAAAAAGTCAGGGAAATCCAAACCTCTTGTATTTATCACTAATATCGTTGCTAAAATGAAGTGCCAACCCTTTAAAGATAGTAATACTAATAATAATAACCTTGATTGCTGGAAAGTTGCCAGCTCTTCGTCATCCTGCAGAAATATATTATACTTGAACTGAGAAAACATGCAATTGTCCTTCCCCCTCCTTATTCCCACAAACTGGAACAGTATTATGTTAGCATGAGTTGTGCTGAGCCGAATCCAATCTGGAATTAAGAATGCTCCAGGGCATTTTTAATAAACTGTCATTCATTTGAACTCTAACCTTCTTTAATTTGCAGAATCTGGTAACGCAGATGTATACTTCAGCCGCATTCATTTCTTTTTCTTTTCTTATCTTGGTGTGAAACACTGCTGATAGGACTTGAAAATGTGAAGCTGCACAAGAAGTAGAAAGTGTTCATTTAAAATAGACTCAAAACTAAGAGAGAATTATAATAGTTTAGTTCGCTGGCTTTCTGCCATTCTGAAGTGTAAACTTAATTCTAGTACTGATTTTAATAAAATCCTTGAAGTGCTGAGGTCAGTTAGGCTTTCTGAAAGTATGAAAAAAAAAATAATGGCTTTTATTAGAAAATGCAAAGGATAAAATGAGGCTGTTGTCTTGCAAAGGGGAAGAAAACCCAGCTAATAATGTATTCAGGGCATAGAGTACTTACTAGCAAAGAACTTGGTATTCAATGAGGTTCTCACAGTAAACTCTTTCAAAACATGAATTCTTATTAATTCTTTAGCTGGTATCTAAAATGGCAAAGTTTGTGATTAGAAGCAGTTAGACTAAGAGATATAGTGGGGGGAAAATGAGCAGGCTTTCAGGCAGTAACTGTCTTGCCAGGCTGGGTCAGGAGCTGCCCCTCAGCAGCCTCGAGGGAGTTTGGAGATGTTAACTTCAACCTTCCCAAAAGGTGTCGCTGCGAGGCAGAGATGCTGCAGGAGGGGCTGCACCGGCATCGGCGGCTCGGGGAAAACACCAGCATTCCTTGCACAGTGACAATGCCTGCCCGAGCTTCAGCACGTGAAGGCCTGTAAAATGCTGCTTGGATTTTAGAACGTGTTACTGATGAACAGCAATTACTCTGAGAGACTTTTCTGTATTTCTGTGTAAATAAAGGTCTTAAGGATGCATATGTGATAATTAAGGTAGAATAGATGCTTCAGTTTGGGAGGAAAATGGCTGGATGAGATATTACAGGTAACAAATATCTGGTCATGAATATACATGAATATGGTCATGAATGCGAACTTTATCTTGATGCTTTGTACAATGATAAGAAAAGTATGTAAATGTGTTACTTGGTCATTATCGAACTGATACTTCAATAGGGGACTCAATTCAACATCTGGAGAGTGGAAAAACTAAAAAGAAACTGGAAGGCAAGACCATACCAGTGCTTTGGAGAGGAAAGGACTCCTGGACGCACATTATTCTCTAGATGAAGTGCCCCTAAATGCAGCAAAAGAAGCATTTGCCATAGGTCAGCTAAAATTTTGCACTAGTAGTACTGGATTTGTTTCCATTTCTTACAGTAGGACTAAGAGGTAGTAAATCGACATTAACCCTTGATTTTTTTTCTGCTATCATTTTAATTCTAATATCAAAGAAGAGAACATGTGCTTACATTAAGAATTTGGTTTATGTTTTACAATGCTTTTTTTCCCCCTAGACTTTTATATCTAGATAATACCGCCTTCAGTTTTTAAAGTTAATTTTCCCATTGTAATATATCTGCTACAGCTATATAATAAACATGCTAAGATGATTGTGTGTGCAACTTTAGCATTCACACATTTACATTTGATAGTAGTTGATTTAACCAAAAAAAAAAAAAAAAAAAATCAGTTTCTTCTGCACATGCCTGCCAGTTGAATTCTGCTGTAGGTGTTGGTGAGACAGTTAACTAGGAAAACATACAACTCTGAACTTGGGTCATATTCAAAAAATGAAGGAAGAACTAGCTGGCAAATATTGTGTTGAAAGTGTAAATGAAGGTATAACTTTCAAGTCTACATGTGTTAACGATTTGTGGTTTGAAAATGTTTTCATATTTAAATTTTTAAAGGTTTTTTCCCTCTCTTTTAAACTTTGATCTCTTTTGTCTGGTAATATAAGAGTATGTTATTAATATACATTAAGAAATCCACAGCGTTGTTTTCCGCAAGTCTTTCATTCCCTTAAAAGTTTTAAAATGTAACTGATGTGATATATCAGAACTTAGGTGAGCATTCAGTCAGTCAACAGGTTGGGTACTAAATTCAGCTGAACCTGTAGGAGAAGGAGGGCAATGATACTAAAGATACAGAAGTGCTACTATTCTGCCTTTTTATGTTCTCATCTGCCAAACAAATCTGCAAGTGTGGAGTGACTTGGTGTTTAAAGATACTGTCTTGAAGCAAGAATCTGTGTGAATGAATGACTTTGCAGTCTTGAATGCTTACTACTTTAACCATTTAGCCATTAATGTGTGTTGCCTAGAATTAACTAACAGGCTGGAGGCTCAGCAGAAACTATATGCAGTTTTTTAAAAACACAAGGATGAGCCTAATAAATAACCCAAGAAAACAGGGAGAAATATCATATTATGTTTTAGTAGTTGAGGCTTGTCCTTGTAGGAGACAGCATGGGTTTGTGTTCTTGTACTAAAACAGAAAATGAAGTATCTGGTGTTATATTAGATATTGAGTATATTTTTAAAGAAATATGATCTGTCTCTCTCCTTCTGTTGGTTTTTTTTTTTTTAATTTTTTTTTTTCCTGGGATTTAAGTGCAAATCCAGCTTTTTTATTTTTTTAATTTCCCTCAATTATATTTTCTCTTTGCTGCTTCTACTGTGAAAGTTCACTAGATAGTCATTTTGCAAAGATACCTAAAGCCTTTCTTTATGGTTTGCTTTAGTGGAATCTTGCACCTGCACAGACTCTACTGCACAATTTGCACTCCTTGCTATTTCATTTATATCAGCACTATGCTGGTTTTACTTTGAGTGGAAGGTTGAACATCAGTAGTTTCAATGCTATTGGTAATTCTGATTCTGCATTCATGAAATACCCTTCAGTGCGTAAGAAGTTACATCAGACGTGTTCTAGTATTCCATTGATCTTATTAGATTATAAAGATGCAGATGCAGCTGGTGTAGAAGGGGTGAGTAATCAGTGTATCATTTTCAAACAGGGTGTGAGTCCTCATTATAATTTGATGAAGACTGTATTATTAATTTTGCTTTATTGAACCTGTTATATAGGAGGCAATGTGTGTTCAAACTGAAACAAAAATATGTGGCTTATAAACACTGATTGCATGCTAGTAGGATTTAGATAACAACAACAAACAACAATTAAGCACGAACTTGGGAGAAAACATCTTATTTTCTCTGTAGACACACTGATTATATGACCACAGTGGAATATTGTCAGACTTTTCAATACACCAGCAAAAGTGAACACTTTTCAATGATGTGCATAACATGAACAACTGGAATATATTCTCTCTCCCACTTCATTTTATTTAGATGTTCTTCCTGAATTGTTGGCTAATTTATAAAATGTTAATATTTGGACAAAGGAGGTGAGAAAGAAAATACAGGAAATAGGATGTTCATTATTTAAATCATTATATATCATAAAAACTAATTAAATCTGTTGTTTACTCGCAGCTCTTAATGTAAACTGTATCATTTGAATAGGGGGAAATCATGCTGGTGTCCTGGTTACCAGAGACTATTCGTGACCCTCTGGTTCTGTGAATATGATGATTCACCCCACAAGTAAATTTTCTGCTGCCAGACAGGTGTCATATGTAGTCTCCATTCTTTAGTGTGTTCTTTAAATAATGTGATAGACCATGTCATACACTTTTTTTACTTCTGAATTTTGTCTTCTGAAAAGATGAAGGTTGTCTGAATTCCTGCAATAAGCAATTTATCCTACATCCAGTTGACATTTACCAATGCTAAAGAAAGAGTGTGATCACCCTAACTTTCCTATATTTCAGAGGTTCTCACAGTTGTCATGAGGAAAACAACTCGGTTGTTATTAGAGCAGTAACAGACATTTAAAGTTCAGAATCATAGAATAATTCGGGTTAGAAGGGACCACTAGAGGCAATGCAGTCTAAACCCCTGCTCAAAGCAGGGATAACTTCGAAGTTGGATCAGATTCTCTGGGCTTCATTCAGTCAAGATCTGAAAATACCCAAAGATTGGAGAGTCTACAGCTTCCCTGGACAACCTGTTCCGCACAGAAGGGTGTGCATTTTTTGGTGAAAAATACATGGATTGTCATGACCAGTTTTATATTAAAATATATATCTATATCTGTATCTAAAATTTCTGAAATTACTATTATGATGAGTTACCACCACCCTGGATTTAAATAATATAAATGGTGCAGAAAATATTTATAAATTGTGTCTGTATGTGGCAGTGGCCCAGGTTAAATAGGTTTCTGGTGATCTGTGTTAGTTCTGTTTTGTATAAATGTTGCTTATTACTCGATGGATTCATGGAAACATTAAGATTTTTTGGTATTCAAAGACTACTTTTGTTATTTTTTAAAACAGTTAAGATAGGAATTGATTTGAACAGCCATTTACTTAAAATAATTCCTTTTGTGTGGTTTTTTTGTTCCTGGATTTATATCAATTTAAGATTTACTTACTGTAAAGAATATGGAGCTTAAAAAGTTCTATCTCTTAGGTAGAAGAGCTGATGAATGCACTGGAAAAGACTAGACAAGAATTAGATTCTACCAAAGCCCGTCTTGCCTCAACACAGCAGTCTTTGGCTGAAAAAGAAGCACATCTGGCTAACCTGAGAATAGAGAGAAGAAAACAGCTTGAAGAAATTCTAGAAATGAAGTAAGTACATTGATTTCTCTAATTTCTAGAGAAATTGAAATTACTACTTTCTTGCCATAAGAGAAGGTTTTTTTTTTCTGTAAGTGTTTTTCCTAGGTATATATTTAAGTCTGAATCTAAGGACTTCTAATAGTTGTAAGACTGTTAAATTCCTTTTAAAATATGGAAGTGCAAAAGTCTTCATTTTAGAAGTACTCAACAATTGACATGAGGAGAATTTTTTGAAAGCTGTTTGTTACATGCAAAGAAAATATCAGCACATTATAACTTCCATGAGAAATTGAGGGTCTAAAGCCCCATCTTTCAGTGGGAATTCTATGTTGGAGTTTCTGTTAGTGTCAAATTCAAGGAAAGGGGTTTATTAACTTTATATGGATGGTGCAAAGTTTATTGTGTTGAATTGGTTAAAAAAAACCCGCAAACCCAAAACAACAAAACCCTGTTTGCATACACGTTATCACTATGTATAAGTGTACAGAACTGAAAAAGGAAGATAGACCTACAATTTAAATCTAACTTCCTACCCAAAATAAAGGTAAATGTTTGTAATTATGGGATGTTAAAGCTGTGACATGATCTTTAAAATTGGCAAAAAAGAGTGAACCTGTTATGACTTGGCTAGGCTGGTAAATGTGTAGTTAACATTCAACAAAGAAAATTCACAGTTGTAATTTTGAAACTGTTTTATTGAGGAAGGAAAAAAAAAACCCAAAACACTTAAACCATGTATAACTTCAGCGAAGTTGTTGCAGATATCCTTACATTTTAAAGGAAGGTAAATAATCAGAAAAAATGATTTTAATAATGTTGTTGTAAATAAGACAAAGTGGAAATGGAGACATATGCTTACAGAGTTTTATAAAAGTAGGTTTTAAGAATGGCTGCCATGTAATATAGTGCAGAAATACTGTAATGTAAGCATGAATGTTTCCAGTGAAATCAAAAGAACTTCTGCTTTTGACTTTAATGAGGTCTATATCTATACAGAAAAATGGGAACACATATGAATTAGAGTAGTGTGTGATATTATATTCTATAATAGATACATTTTTTTAGTTTTCTGATTTTCTTTTATATGTACATATTAATTCATCTGTGATAACTCAGATGCTCAGTGCCAGTATATTATGCAGTCATCTATTTTCTGTATAGTGCTTTGGTCTGTTTCTTTGAGTGCATGCTTGTTTTTCATCCTAATGGTAAGATTTTTTTTTTTTTTCCTTTTAATCATAATTTTCAATTATTGAGCAACATAGGCAAAAAAAAAAGCAGTATCTTTACTTCTGTTATTGTGACTTTTTTGGTTGGGTACACAGAACCTCACAGAACTGTGTAAGGTATGTATCTTCAGTCTGGGAAGTGAGGTTGGCAAAAACTGGTGAAGTTTGATGTCTCTTTTGATAAAAGCTGTTCTATTTTATGAGTAAAGGACTGAGTGGATGGTACTAGTGGTGAAAGACCCAGTATCAAAGGTCCAAGTTAGTTTGGAATTTAAAATGAGGTATGAACATATAGTGTGTTTTTATAGTATCAATTTTAAAAGTGAAATAGTAAAATTAGAAGAAAATTTTAAATTAGCATCTAAAAAATTAAATTAATAAAAAATTCTAGTTAAATGTGCGTGTTTTTTTTTCTTTTCTTTGAGTAGTCATTAGTATGGTTTCTTTTGTAGAAGACTTCTTATTTTTCTTTTTTGCCTTTGATTTCGTAATTGCTACTTTGTTAGCTGTGTAAGTATGTAGACTTTTTCTGCCATTCATTTTTAATCCTGAACTGGCCTAAAATTCATTTGAAATTCTAAGTTAATAGCAAAACCCTTCTAACCTGTACTAAAAAAATACAATTAATTATAATGCATACTACTTCCTACTTAGGCCACAGAGGGTTACCTAATCCTCTAGTAGGTAGCTTTCCCAGCTACCTAGCCCTGTGTCATTACTTCTAAGAGTCTGATGCTCTAACTCATATACAAATCACTCTGCCTGAAATCTATGATTCAGCTAATAACTTAGAATTAGAACTCACTTTCGTTAAAAAAAAAAAAATATTCTATTACTATTTTTAATTCTATCCTAACTTTAGTTTCTGTGAAATATGCTACAAAGCTGAGTTGATATTGGAGATGGAATCAGACAGAACTATTGCTTGCGGTGAGATGGAAAGAAATGAATACGGCTATCAGACGTCAGGATGGTTTTGCTGGCCTAGGAGATAGGAAATACAGTTAATGAACAAAACAAAATATATAAAATCACAGCACAATATTACTAAACAGAACAAATAGAATAATGACAGAAATTCACACTATCATATTTACTTTTTTTCTTTCTATTGCCTCTTTAACAACATTAGTACTGAATCAGAGAAGCAAAAATGAACATACTTATTCACTTTTTTGAGCTCTGTGTATGGGAAGGGCTACATGACTGCTATTAAATGTAAATTCAATGTAAATCTTAATTTCAGATTATTTAATTTAATAAGATATACTAAACAACATAAATTAATACATACACATGTATTAGTAAATGTCTGTTAGAAATAATTCAGATATTTCATTACAGTAGTTTAATTTTTGACATTGCTTACTGAAATAAGAGTATGACAAACTTTATAAAACTGCTGCATTACAATAGAATATACTAAATCTGGCATTACTTTTTTTTTATGAATAAGGTATTCTCAAAAACAGATTGTAGAAGCTAGCTAAGACCCAGACATCTACTGACAGAATAATGATAGTTCTGTGTTGTAGTAATATACTAAAATAGTGTGTCTTCTCTCTGATATTTTAAGATAATTTATTAATTGGCAGCATTGACCATAACTTCTATTTATCACTTTTTTTAATTTAATATTAAGTGATAACAGTTTTTGGCTGCTAGCTTCCAGTTAAATAGGCATGAACTGTGTGTTTAAGAACATTCATGATGATTTCCTATGCTTATTTTATGTTCAAGTTCCAAACATAACTCTGCATTCTAGGCCCATCTGGCTGACATTGCCAAGATCCATCTTAATTTACTGGCTACAATCAGTTGTCAGTTTTAGATGACTTCTTCAGTTGTCATTACATGTTCCCATATACATTCAGTTATTTAAGTAAGTTTAGAATAAAAATGGATAGCAGCTTAATCTTGTTCATTATATGATTGGTCTTTTTGAACTGGAAACTAGATAAGTACCCATTACATGAAAGGTAGTTTGATGGAAGGAGGTAAACATCAAGTTATTCTTAACTTGATGCCAACATGTGAAAAAATAAGATTTATTTTAAAGAATTCCAAAGTGTTAAGTTTGGAGAAGGATTTGCATTTGCATGTTGCTTTCTAAATATGTAATTTTTTTTTTTTCTCCCCCAAATGTCTATTAAAAATATTACTATATTAGTTCTGGAGGAAATATTTTTGTTATGGTCATATTATTTTAGCAGTGTGCACATAACTCATACTGACATTAATGGAAGTTACGCATACACGTTAACAGTAAAATGCAGCATGTGTTCAAATCCATCATTTTGCCTGATTGTCTTAATGCTTTGTACTCTATCTCTGAGCACAAAAAAAAAATCAATGCGCTTATTATTTTTTAATAAGTGATAGTTTTAAAAAAATCCTGTATTGCATAGTGTGACAAAAGGCATGTTAATGGTTTTTAAAAATGTATTTATCATCCATAGAAATGTTTCAATTGGCCTGAACTTAAAAATTGGTAGTTAGAAATACATATCAAGACTACTTTTTCCAGACATTGTTTTTGCTTTCCGAGAGTCCGCAAGAAGGAGCACAGCCTACTGAGAACTTCACAAGGCTTGCCTAGAAAAGCTTATTCATTTTGTAATATGAAGAGCTTGAGGGTAGGAGAAGTTTCTGCGCTGTGATGTGGTGGGTTTTTTTCAGATGTTTCAGAAATGCCGTATTTGTGGAGCATACTTTCATGACCACAAAGGCGTTCACAATGCTTTCATACAGATGTCCTTTCCTATATGGTGGTTCCTTCCAAAACTCATAAACCTGCTTGTAACAAAATTAGATAGCTGTATAGATAGATAAATGAGTATTTATATAATATTAAAATTGCTTTTTATATATATGTGAAATAAAAGTCTGTCCTTAACGGAAAGTGGATTTTACTCTATGGGGGGATAGATCATCTTGTTAGAAATGGTCAAAATTATTTTCCCTTTGAAAGATATAAAGTTTGACCTGGAAAGCCAATAGTCATAAAAGAAAGTCTAATGGCATGTGAGGGAAAAGATATAAAAATTATTATCACGTTTTTTGTTAGTTCAACTTTTAAATTATAAGCCTGTAATCTCAAGCTGCAACCACTGAAGTTAAAACAAAAAAACGCCCACCCCCCCAAAACCCCCCAAACTTTGTAATCAAAACTTGGGGTTTTCTTGGTTAAAAGCCCTTAAATTAACTTTCTATGGTGTTTGCTCTACTTAGAAATATGTTTAAATACAAGATTAAAAAAAAAAGAAAATTATTTCCTTGTGGTTTTGCATTAATTTGATAATCTTTCAGTGACTTAGTTACATGTGACAAACTGCACTTTAGTACGAGTGACCATGGGATTAATCCCCAATAAGACTGAATTTCATGTTTTGTCTTGAAGATCTGTGAATTCTTAATTTCTGAGATCCAACTGTTAATTAATGAGTGTTTCCTTCAGCAGTCAACTCAGTCCACTCAGTGCTCTGAAGCTTTCAGAGTATCCTGAATGAAATTCTTGCCAAGAGTTTGAAATGTAATTTCCTTGACTTTGATAGAGTTCATGCCATCACCTGTGGGTATTGCTAAATCAGTTTTGTTGGAAGTGACTTTGCCCTGAAATTCACTACAAATTTCCAGAAGAATATATATTTTCCCTTATGTGGAATAAATCAGATTACTTCAGTAACGAAGCATTAAAGATCTCCTAATAAAATAACCAGCTACTAGTCCTTTCATTCAATAACAAAAATAGAACATTGCTGTGCTGTCCAAAAAAAAAATTATTTTTAAATTAGATTTTGCAGTAAATTTTCTTAGTGACAGTATAAAATTAAACATCCCTTCCTTTGTTTAAGAATGTCCACCACCTTTTTTTTCACTGAAAATAATAAATGAATATTGCTTATCTCTGTTTTTCAGTATGTTTACTTTATTTATTTAACAGCACCTGTGTATAGTCAAGGATGAAATATTTGTGGGAAGAAGGGGATAAAATGTTTTTTCCACCAAGCATTCAGTCCCACCAGGTGCCACTCTTTGTAGAAGTGCTGAACACATAGCACAGTTCTACGTGCTGGGTTAGTGGTTCAGCTGCTCTGCCAAACAAGGAGAGGGCACTTGTATTTGCCACTAGATGCCAGTCTCGGGTGCAAGACCATGGTCTGGATCCGCTTGGTTCACCAAACAGTATGAGCAGCTTCACAGATTAAGCAGGAAACTGGTCTTGTTGCGGGGAAGAGAATGTGTCTTGTCCATTTGTCTGTCACCTGGTCTGACTGGTCCCCTCCTTCCTTTTAGTGCAGGAAATTCAAGCATGGCTTCATAGTGGACTTTTGAGGATACTGCAGGGATGAAGAGGGACTTTGAATGGATTCTGGAAGTCAGGGATCACAGCCTAAAGGGAAGACTGTGTAAGATGTGTAAGATGACTAGAGAGTCACAGTTAGTTTGTAGGGAAGTCAAAATGCTTTATGAAGTACTTGTGGCAGAAGTATAAGGAAGTTTACCATTCATCTGGTTTTCTGCAGACATACCCCTTTTTTCCATCTATAAATTTTACTCAGTAGAAGTTGGGGATTTCACATCTGTGTAGCAGCTCAGCAGGAGCTGCAGCTCTGACAAGGGCTGTTGGATGCCTAGAGAATCTAGACATGTTTCCAACACCTGGACAAATCAGCTTATGTCCCTGCCTTACATTCTCCTATTACTATTTCCATCCATCACCATCTCAGATTGGCACTGGGGGAGGGAAAGGGAGAGGAACTCAACATGTTTTCCTTTATTTATGTCCTAATTACTCCACCCCAAAAGGTTCTGTCACCCACAGGATAGTGGTTTCTTCCTCATCGCTGTGGGTACAGCTATGGTCAAAAGCGCTTCTGAAATCTCTGTGTGAGTAGTAAATCCATTGCATCTGGAACATTTCAGAGTAATTGTGTATGCAATTCACCTGTTCAGTGCATACACAGGCCAGAAGCATGACACTCATTGACAGGAAAATCCCTGATGAAATTGTAGGGTCTCTACTTGCATGTAGTCATGAAGTTAATTTCCTTTTTTGGGGTCTTCCATACAGCAGCAAGGATGAGGAAAGCAATATAGCAAGGTAGGAGAAACTGGCAAGGTGATTTAAGGTTGGAACTACTCTTTGAAATTGCTTGGAACTCACTGTTTAAAACCACTTAAAATGATAGCTTCCCTATAGACACTGTCTGCTCTCTGTGTCACAGTTAGGCAAGTGCTTTCCCCCCTCCCCCTTCTTCTCAGAAAGGAAAGCAAGAAGGTAGATAACCGTTTCTCTTGCCTACACTGGAAACTGAGGTGTTTAACTAAAAGGTTTGGGCAAAGATGCTTAGTTTATGCTCCTTTTTTAAATGCTAGTGTATTCTAAAAAGAGCCAGCACCTACCTTGGGGATAGTTCTAGGCTAAATAAGTACTAGTGGGTACATGACATTAAAGGATACTCTTTGAATTAAAGTTTAAGCAAATACAATAGGATCAGATTTCTTAGACTATTAATGAAGTATTATTTTGAAAGTAGGATCATTTTAAAATAATTTTTTCTACTTTGTCAGCTCTAATACAGCCTATATTTTGAGAAAGATAGCTATGATAATTTCTCTAATGTGAATTCTTTAACGTATCTTTACTTAATAGGTTAGATAACAGACTAGTGTATAAATAGCTGTGGAGAAAATATAATTTTCAGACAGCAGTTTACTATTTTTTGTAATTTTACTAAAGGGATTATTTTGACTTGTTTCAACTGTGGTAATGTATACTATAAACATGTTCAGTGAATGGATAGCAAATTGATTGTCTCAAAAATTGTACCATTTCGAATGTAGAACACTAGACTGTTTTTTAGTAACCTGTGGACTGCTTCCATTTAATTGTAGGATTCATGCTGAGAGTGTAGAGAGTCATATCCCAAGTTAAATACAAACAAAACAGCAGGATGTTGATACAACTGTGACTTCCATAGGAAGTAGTTAGAATGGTAATGTGGTCTCCTTCTAACTTGGGTGGAAAGTCTCTTGTGACTGCTTTTGCCCCACAGACCTGTAACACAGCATGCCTTGACTAACATTTTTGACACCAACTTGCAAACACCATAAAGATTAGAGAAACCCAAATGAAGGCTTTGTTCTCTGGAACAGAAGCTTTCTTGACTCAAATGAAGAGATGTTTTTCTTTTGTAAACAACGAAGGGGCACAAAGCAATAAAATGTTTCTCTCTGTAAGAATAGAATGAGTGAACTGTTTACTTGGCAAAGCGCGCTTCTCTTATTTAAAGACGTATGAGTGTCACCAAATTCCTATTCACTTGAGAGTCTTATGTGTTCAGACTCAATGATAGTATACTTCGATTTTATTTTATAAGATTCATGATGTTTGAAATTTCGTCAGCATGGGAAGAAAGTGTGCCGTTTCTTTTCTTCATTTTGTTCTTGTTAAGGTCATAATTTACCTTCAAAATAGATTGTCACCTGCTATTGAAATTTAGTAAGATCAATTTAGGATTTCTCCGAAACGTGATATGAGAGGCTGTATTTTGCCTGCTTTTATGTGGGTATCTAAGCAAAGGAAGCTGGCGCCTCTCCCATGTTTCCTGTCCCCTTTAGACAGTGGGAGAGTGCAGTAACAACCTTTTCAAAGTGTTTCCCTCCCAGGAAGGCAATATCTTCCTCTTTGTTATGGAATGGTAGAAGTGCTTCTTATGTCACAGAAGCATTGCATGAAGGCAAACCAGAAAGAGTTCAAACATATTCAAACATATTCCAGACAACACATACTATGGTTATAATAAATAAGCATACTTTTCTGATCTAGAAAATGGGTCTGAATTTTTACCAACTTGTTTTCTTCATCTCATAAGTATTTTGGCTTAATTATCATGCATTTCCATGAGTAATGTTCTCAAGAAACTATAGAAATTTAAGCTTCTGGCTCTCTAGTTGTAAAAGTGATCTGCCAGGTTCCTATGATCCACATGGTTTGAGGCATCTGCCAGGCAGAAAGGGACTTTGATGGTAGTTGCCCTTCTGTATCCTAGTAGTGCATTTTTCTTTCTGATTTTGTTGCCATCATTCTCTACCCATTCAGGTACATTGCCTCGGTAGAAAAATAACAGTCAATGCTCCAGCAACCATTTTATGTTGGAAATTCTGCAATACTTCTTAGGGGTTTTATTCCTCGAGTGCTTTCCCCAGAACCAGAATGGTAGAGAGATCAAGGGGATCCTGCAGCTGCTTTATGAGGGAGAGGCTTAAAGACTCTTCACTCTGGGGAGGGGAACGCAGGGGGATGATATGTTTGAAGTTTGCAGAATCTCAAAGGCAGGCATAAACTGAATGTAGAACTGTTGTTTGCCAGATCCCCCAGCATGAGGAATATCAGGCACTTGCTGAAGTTAATCAGTGATCAATTCGAAAGAGAGAGAAGTGCGCTTTATGGAGTGGTTGGTTGGTGACCTTCTGGAACTTGCTTCCACAGAGGGCAGGGTGGCATCAGCTGGTTCAAAAAGGGATTAGACAAATTCATGGACAAGAGGTCGATAAATGGCTACTTCTTTATAGTCTTTTGCTTTATACTCTTTGGTTGTTCTTGAACTATGTTCCTAAAATTTGTTTTCTCTCTGAAGTATTAGCTCTTTCCTCCCACATTGCTCCCTTACACTGAAACACACACAGGTAATGATCAGATGATTTTTAAAACTTTTTTTTTTTTTGAGAACCAGTTATATTAAGTCAACTAATACACTCTGGAAAGATTAAAGGCCACGTTCTTAATAGTCTTTTGCATCTTCTGTTGCCCTATAGTGTATAAGTGGATTTACATGATACAAGTGACAAAATGATTGCTTTAAAGTGCAGGTTATAAGAGTGAGATATGACAGTTACATTACATTCTCTAGTGATTGAACCACTTCGAAGACAGACAGGATTAACAGTGCTTCAGGTTTACAGGTGTCTCAAGCTGCTTGAAGGACTTTGAGATGCAGAGTATTCTAGTCTTTTGTAATGCAAATGAAAATTTGAAGAAAAAATTGCAATTGAAAATCATTACATTTGCTTCTCTTTTTTCTTTTTTTTTTAAATCAACCTCTTTAAACTAAAATGCTTTTCTGTTTTTTAATTTATAAATGTGTTAGGGTTTAAAATACACCAGTTTAATCTATGGTATATCTTGATTCGTAGCATTCTAAATTCATGTGAGGTGGAATAGTATTCAGAAAGGGACAGTGATGAGAAGGATAGTATATAAAAGTGAGAAGGGACTACGAGTTAGTATTCAGTGAAACATGGACAATGGTAAAAGGAACAGGGCTGTACAAACCTGAAGAATGAAAAATCCAGGTCTGGACTCTTCCAAAGGAAAGGTATAGTTTGAAGTATGTTTCTGTTTTCTAAGGAAGCTTACTATTTTTATCTAAAGTTAACTTACTGGGGAGTTTAGCAATCTTAACTTTTTAGATAAAGAAGAAAAAGTTTGTATGCTATCTACTAAGTATTAAACACTTTTTGTCTGGTTTCTATTGCACAACTTTTTTTTTTTTTAATGTAAGAAAACATAAGCAACAAAATCATTTTACTGAAAGAACAATACTATAGAAAAAAAATGTACTCTGTAATTACTGATCTTGACAAAGGTATATATGGTTTGTTTTAAAACTACCTTAAAAGTGCTTTTGTTAGCTAAAAAATTAGTAATGATAAAAATGATGAAATAGGATGGCATTTGTTTTGAAGTTCAGCCAGCATGGGAATGTGAAGGCCTCCACCTCTGATAATATACTCAAAAGAACAAGTGGCTCAAAAGACAGAAAGGAAGGAGTAGGAGGCCGAAAGTAAAAAAAGAAGGAAAAAGTTAGGCTTCTGTTTCATGGATTTTTTTTTTTTTTAAGCTGACTGAATTACACCCTTGTCTACTGAAACGCTCTTAGTGTAATTCCCATTGGCCTCCATGACACCTAGGGCAGTGCTGATCAACTGCAGGCTCCCATATTATTAACCTCAGCCAACTGAATATGATTCTAGCAGATGTTTTTGCATTTTAGACCTCAAAATATGATGGGTCAGGTTTTTTTCCTTTTTCCAGTGGCAAATCTTGCATACTTGAGACCCAGGACATGCAATTCAATGGTAGGAATTATGAGCTGAGGGTCTCCCCAGTGGGATAATGCTGAACTTAATGTAAACTCAGATCTTTGAAAATGGAGAACCGAAGAAATTTGAAGGTTTGGATCATTTAAACTGAATTACTGGATTATTGTTTAATTTTGTATAAAAATATAAAATGTGCTTAAAGATGTATATGATGATGTTTTCTATTAAAAGGAGAAGGTCTTATAAAGTCAGGAGAGAATAGAGTCAGAAGCAGTCAAACAGGAACAGCTTTCTTAGTGGCAAAAGGGAAAGGTTCAGTTAGCTTTCTCTGCCTTTGCATTACTCCTCAGGTGCTATGAGGTAAATCCACTGCTGCCTCCTTCCTGTGCTTCCTCATTCCTCCCCCTCCCCATGCCCCCAGCAAAACAGGTACTTCTCTGTGTGCTGTGGAAAAATAAATCCAAGTTCCTATTGCTTTGTTTCCTCTGATTGGGTTCTCTCATGTTTAATAAGGTGCAAGATGTGCTTGAAGTTTTGCGCTCTCATGTCTGAGAGTGTTCATTAATGCTCTCTAATGTGCATTCTCTCATGCTTTGTAAGGTGTGAGCTCATGGGGCAGCCTCTCTGCCTGTAAGGGCATAAGTAAGATTTACTTTTTTATCTAACTAATATAATGACACCTGTAAGAATTTATGTCATAGAAGTCTGTATCTCTGTCTTGAAATGAGTGAAAGTGTTTCTGTCTTTTGGGGAGGGAAACACACTCATACCATATTTTAAATTCCAGAGAACTTCACACTACTTGTTCTGGTGGTGTTTATGCCCTCCCACTGAACTGTGTATAGCTTACCTATTTAGAGTATAAGCCTGACAAGACTGATCAATACTCTTTATTAGTACAGTGCCAGGCATAATGGGCTCCCATCCTTCATTGGCCATCAAGCATTACTATAATAAACAAGATAATTATGAAAACATGTATCATGGTATCACTGTCAACACTATCTAAACAAAGCGAGTGTAGAAATATTGTAGTAAAAAGAGAATTCTTCAAATATGATTGGTAAAATATGGCATAGCACACAAAAATGTGCTAAAGCACTGAATTTCTAATGAACAACACCTCTCCTTTCAATGTTGTGCTGCTGTTTAGCAGAGACTGAGAGATCATGACTTATGTGATGACAGTGGAAATTAGGATGAGCTCATCTCAATTTTCTCTGATTGTGAACAAACTTGGCTATGTCCACACTGTTGTGCAGTGTACCAGGGTATCTTAGCAAAGAAAAGCCCTATTTAAGAAAGTACATTATTTGAAAGGTACATTATATAAGTCTGTGCTACATCTTATAGTCAAGCTGTTGTGTTCAGGATAAACATCACCTTAAAAGGACACCTTGGCTTGCTTCCTTAGGGTGAAGTGGCTTCAACTGAATAGATAAACTTTTCAAGGTGAAAGAAAAGCTTGGTGACAGCACAAACTTATGCAGAATATTGTTAGTGGAAAGATTTTTTTCAACTGTTGGTAAATAGAAATGTTGCATTTGTAGAGAAGCTTGTATAATCCTAATAGGAGTACTATGCTTATTATGTTGCATTTTAGTATTTAAAAGTATATTGGGGAATGCAAGTGAAAGACTTGGTATATTTTTTCCTCATATTTAATAGTGAATTTCTCAAAACCCATCCACTTTTAGTTTTGTAAATACGTAGATACTAAGGGGGGAACTATGATTTACTGGCTTAGATTAGAAATGTAAAAATACTTTTTTGTGGTTAAACTCTTCCCAGTTTCTAACCACTCCTACCTCAAACATGTAGTTTATCTTTGTTGCATTCGACTCTGACCAAAATTAGGCCACACAGGCCTCTGAGGATCACCATATTGCTAAAATCATTCTAGTTACTAGGGATTCTTCTTTTTTGCTTCCCAACAAACTCATCTTGCATTCTTTGAAGACTAGCTTACATGGTTCTCATCTTCTAGGTGGGAGGGAAAATGTAGATTGGTCTAACAGAGACAGTCATTAAATGTACTACTTCGTTCTTTTGGTTTTCACCCCCCCCCAACCTTTCTTTATGATTAGGAAACAGAGAGAGGTACTGAGGAGAAAATGTCGAAGGTAGGTTTTATAGGATAGGATAGGTAGGTCACCTATCAAAGCTAGCCTAGGTACTTTCAAATCCTTACATTATGTGGATTGTGAATATAAGTTATTGAACAAAATTCTAATTCCACTTAAATCTACATCCATAAGAATGTAATTTTATATCCTGCCTTATTTCTTTAGGCTGGAAGAGTTTTGGATAAAATGCAGTCAGGTGAGAGCATGGGACCTTATGGCATCAATCAGTGAGCAGTAGTGAGGGGACTTCATGGTGGTTATGTTCAGCTGTCTGCATGTTATAGCGAGCTATGTCCCAAAGACTGGTTAGAAAGGAGTGATGCAATTAATAGAATCATAGAATCATTAAGGTTGGAAAAGACCTCTAAGATCATCAAGTCCAACCATCAACCCAACACCACCATGCCCACTAAACCATGTCCCTAAGTGCCTCATCTACACATCTTTTAAATACTTCCAGGGATGGTGACTCCACCACATCCCTGGGCAGCCTGTTCCAATGCTTAACCACCAGGAAGAGCAATCTGAACTTTTAAACCCTCTCACTCTAAAAGTTCCAAAATATGGAATTTTCTCACCACTATTTAGGGGATTTACTCGGTTTGTTAACTTATGAGTATTTTTGTGAGCTGGACAGCCTCATCCAGGTCTTGTATGACTATCTTGAGAAACTTTTCAGTTTTCTCTGTGGTCTGTAAACAAAAGGTAAGTAGTTCATGACTGTGGGGTTTAGAGCAGGAACTGGTGTTGGGACTAGTGTGAAATTCAGTAGCAAAAAAGTAAAGATTATTACATAACACCTAAAGAATAGAAGCACAAGAAGTGTGGTAGATCATCATCTGACATCCAGCAACCCTCTTAACATAGCGGAAAATACACTGACATTCATGTGCTTAAAGAAAAGACTTTTCACCTATTGAAAAGTATTTAAACTTTCAGAATGCATGAAAGAAACTTGTCTGCTTTCCAGTTTTGTTTTGGGTGCCCATTACCCGCCTCGACCCCCTAGATTATTTTGTCAACAACTGAAAGAAAACTGGTGAAATGAAAACAAAGTCTTTTATGGTTTTTGTGGTTATGCATACATAGGCACCATCCAGCTACCCACTACTGCCCCTTCCATCAGATGCCCCCTTAAAAAAAAATAGTACAAGGATCCAATCAGGATGAAAATTACCTACAGTATTTTCACAGTCATATTAAGAAATACAATTTATATTTTTTCTCTCTTTGAAAGATTTCCCTTCAACACTTCAGTACTATGATGTTTTGTTTAGTCTAATGTAGGTTTTTGTTAGTATCTAGCCTAAAAATGAATTTAATTAACAGATGAACTTAGGAAATCCCTACTGTAATTTGGCAACTACATGAATGGAGGATATCAGTATATGACAAGCAACTTCCACTTAAGGCTAATGTAACTATTACCTCATTAGAAGTGCAACTTAACACTCTTCAAATAAAACCTTTATTGAATTTAAAATATGTATTTGACAAAGGACTAGCTGAACTTGAAATTGGCTTTATGAAATTATGCTGCCTTTATTGATACTGACTAGCTTTATAAATGTTTATCTTAATTATGTTTTATTGTGATTAAAAAAGATTGCAGATACTCTGCCATTTCTGTAAAGTGAGCTGTTGGAGCTTTTTTTGTTAAAGGTGGGGGTAGGGTACAAAGAATAGTCCAGCTCCAGAGAGGAGGCCCCTCACAGGCCATATGAATCCACTTACATGTAAATTGCTTGTCTATATGAATTAAGGTGAAGGTTATGAAAGAACTGCATTTCTGTGTTTATTGTAGGATTTTTGACAGTCTCTTTCCTCTTTCAAGTAAATTTGGCTTAAGTCCACCGTCAGTACAGTTTTAAGTAAACTCCTCTTTTGTTACATTAACAAGGTTATAACATCACTAAGGCAGATTTCCAGCTGCATGAATTGAGGCCTAAGCATGCAGACTGAGGGGATAATTAAAACCTTAGGGTGGGTGAGTTAAACTACCAACTAAAATTGGATAAGAGGCTAATTGTCCATAGCAACATAATACATGTTTCTAAATACCTGTGAAATAAAGATAAACATTCGTGGTCTTTTAATTCCTTTTTGAATGCTCAGGTTCAGATTATATTTTAGGGCATAACAAAAATCAAGCGTAAGTAAATAGAAACCCAAAGAATTCTTTCCCAGATATTGTTGTATTTTAGTTATCAATTGAAAAACAGAATTATTTTGAAGACTTCAGTGATTTTCTGACTTTCTTTACAAAACAGGAAGCATTTTTGTGTAGGAAGTATGAGCCTCACTGTGTGATACAGTATATCGGAATGGACTGGTCGGTGTTTTGTCAAAATTTGTCATATCTCTTTTTCCTTCCTCCTTTTTTTCATTATTAAGAGTGGAGTTACATACCTTTGGTGACCTTCAAGAAGATGACATAGAGTCAGGCAAGATGATACATTACCACAAAGTTAAAAAAACAAAATGGGTTGTAATGGCAGCTTGTACTGAACTAAATGAATTGTGAAGGCCCATTTGTTATTCATTAGGAGAAGCAGAGCAGATTACTGTTCTGCCTTCATAGGGAGCCTTTAAACTTAAGGTCATTTTACACTAGTACCCTTGTGGCATGGACAGCATTTAATACATTTTTAACAGCTTTTACATTTCCATGGTTTGCAGCAGTGCTGGCTGAATCATTTCTGTAATGAAGGTGTTTTAAAGTAGTTTAGAGTTACTTTGGGGGAAAAAACAGGAAAAAAAAGAAATAATTGGGTTGATGAAGTGACTTTATATACTAAAGAGCTAAGCATGCAGAACATACTGCTATAAAGTAATGCATGCTGATTCCCACTGCTACAGAAGTACATCCCTGGGGAACCGTGGGTTTTTTTGGTGTTGTTTTTGTGGGTTTTTTTGTTTGTTTGTTTTGTTTTGTTTTTTTAACATAAATAGAACTATAGTTGTTTTTTCACAGTGCTCATTCCTTTGGGGAAGGAAGGTCTGAGGATAGAAATTTAAGAATATTTTTTGAGCTATTTCTGAGTTGCTCAGGAGTCTGATGGAGAACATTCAACATCTTGGCATGTTTTGGGGAAGTGTGCATGCTAACCGTTTATCATAACCGTTGATGTGGGCATCTAAGGAACCCAACGTAAAATGAACGTGGAGTGGAGGGTAGAATTTTGCTGATCAGAATAAATGTTGATTATTTCAATACCTCTCAAATGGTTCAGTGGTGCTGTGGAAAGTCAAAGCAGAAAGGTAGGTACTAATATGAAACAATCTGAGAATAATTTGTTCGAAAGTGCTGAACAAATCTAAAATTCTATTAGCTAAAGAATGATTTATAACTCTAAAGAAAGGTATAATAACCCCAGTTAAAGGAGGTAATCATTTCACAAGGTCACGTTTTATTGTAGACGATAGTCTTTCATTTGCAACCTTTTAATTATGTTGTGGATTTAGCTGTCAAACTCCATATTACAGTGACTTTATTTTTGTTCAGAAAATATTAGAGCACAAGTGATGCACTGTGTTTCAAGATTTGTTTACAAATAAACTTAATTAAGAAAATGCTAATTTAAATGTATGATGGTACTTCTGCCAGCAGCCAGTCCACCCCTAATTTCCTTTTTCTTGTTTAGCAGATTAACAGCATTTAGGCTATACTGCATTGCAGGTGTCTTTCACTAGAGTTTTTTCTATTGATTTTACTGTTTTGTGAGGATAAATTTTGACAAAATACATGTGGATCACAACCAGCATATGAGGAAGAAAAAAATGACTCATTCTTTGACAGCAGAAGTATTTTTTTCTGAGATTTTGAACAATTCATATTTTAAAGCTGAAAGGCTATATATCTTTAGAAAATAGCAAGCTTTAAATAACATTATAAATGCAACAATGATTGCTTTTATTTAATATCAGATAGTAGAATGTAAGAAACTGTGAACTCTAAAAATCTTGTTGCTGTTTGGACTATATATTTTTTTCAATAAAATTAGATTCTTTTAAGGTAAGTTTTAAATGTTCAGTTGCACCAGTATTACTGACTTTTCCCCTAATAGAAATATTTGTCGTCTTTTACCTTTGCACTAGCTTCATGTAGTCATTTCTGGTTTGTGAACTAAAGCTGTTTTAATGAAAACTACTTTAATCTCTCTAAGTTTTTTAAAGTTCTTCACACATGTGAAAACATAGACTGTCAATAGATGTCCATAAAATATATCAAGAGTGGTTTTGTTTGGTCAGAAAATGAACCCCATCACTTTTGTTATTTTAGATTTCTGAATATGCAGTGGAGGGACTGTTATCATCCCATGTCAAAGCAATACCCTAAGAAAGGCAGAGTGCCACTGCTTTCATTTGTAAAACTCACTAATGAGAACATAAAGATTTCTGTGAAGGCCATGCATACTTACTATAGGAATTCTGAACTGGGGTATAGTATAAATTCCATTTTAATTTTATTTTTAAAAAAAATACATGTAATTAATGATAGCCATATTTCATTGCCTGAAACTGGTGTTTATTTTTCCTTTAGGTTACCTTACAACCTTATTTTCATGTTTGTAACTTATTTGTCAGAAATGTAAAACAAAGAACATGCTAGTAAGAGTAGAGTTCCAGTATTGGGGCTACCTTAATTATAAAATTATATTAAGTAACTAAGACACTTCAATGTTCACTCTGTTGGCCCTTTAACATAGGGCTGTCTCCTAAGCTGAGGATCGTACTCTGCCCAGTTCTGAAGCTACTTCTAGTGCAGTACTGAGTCAAACGCCTCTTGGGTTGCCGTTGCTTGGGCATCTTGTTAGCATTTTCAGACAGATTTTGTAGCAACGGTGATTAATAAAACACGAGGTAGCCAGAACAATTCCTATGTGCCTCCAGAATGTTCTTTGCATTGCGTGACATTAGGAGGGTCCCTGTGACAGTAGTATGCTAACTGAGGCTTACATAGAATAATTCCAGATGTTTATTTTGCCACTGGGAGGTTAAAACATTTAGTCACATGTTTTGATTCAGGCAAGAGTTCCAGAGTTTGAACAGGTTAAAAACAAAACAAAAACCAAACCAAAACAAAAAAACCCTCTTGAACAGAGGCACGAAAGATTGGTATAAAAATGCCTTTGAACACTGGTATTGTTTGAAGTGCTTAGACACTGTATGTCCCATTTACAAAATTGTTACCTTGCTGGAGCCACATAGCAGAAAGCTTGGTCCAGCGTCTTCATATATGTGAATTTTCTCCTTTTGATAATACTTTTCCTGCAATTTCTGTGTGAGGCAGAAGATTCAGATGCCCCTTAAAAGGGAAAGATCCATGTTTTGTTTTCTGGGCCTTTTTATCAAGTAGTAATTGAGACATTCTGAAAGACTTCCACATGAAATCATTGGGTTTTGGCATATAGAAAGGGATAGGCCTTAGTCAATTTTATGCCTTAAGGATTAATTTGTGGTTTAATTTTACCCTTTTCTGGTTTCCAGAGGCAACCAGACTTGGTGATTCAGGATGTCGCTTTGAATCCATGTTCTTACTTCTGTCCATTTTTTCCCTAGTTATTAGTTTTTTTTCTTAAAAATAAAGATTGTAGCTACCTTCTGAGTCACTTAAGTAATTTCTCTTCCTCTTCACTCCTCCTCATTCCCTTAACAAAGAAATCTAACAATTTTCTTCTTGTTCTCTTTTTCCAAGAGCAAACCACATCTCATATAATACATAAAATTGTTCTGTTTTCAGAGAGACCTGGGCTTTGTAATTTTACCATAAAGATTATACCGATATGTCAAAAGGAATAGAACTTTAAGGCTGCTGTGTATTTATTTTTATCATTTCATGTATGTCCAGGAATGCACAGGTGTTGTAACTGGGGCTGGTCCTTGTAATTTGGTGTCTTAAAGTTAGCCTTTTGTGTATAAACATTACAAGGTGTTTGCAGTTCTGAATCCTAATTACTAGTATGCTTGGCAATAAATATCAGAAGCTTGTTTGTTCTGGTCTGACTCCTGTTTCAGGGATTATTTTAAAGATTAATTTAAGATCTAATCTTTCACTTTTAATGGCTTTTTTCTCTTAAAAATTGCAGGAAGCTTGTGAATAAAAACTCTATTCTATGGGGTATCTGTATTAGTATTAACTCTCAGATCAGAGGCCACACACATCCAACCAGATAGAGCAAATCTTGACCTGCAGCTGCCTTCTTAATATTCCTCATAGAATACAGATACACAGAGGGAGTTCTTCTGAACAATGAAATATCACACAGCAACCTGTGTAGGAGATAGCAGAAAGACAGAGAAATCATGGAATAAGTTCTTTTGTTTTCTTCACCTTTGGGAAAATATTATCTCACAGTCCATAATAATGACTATTGAATCAAGTAGAAACACTAGGAGGAGAAAAATCTTTTCAAGAAGGGATGTTCATATTAACATCCTGTTACATGGAATCTGTTCAGACTTCAAAAAATAAATTAATATTCACTAAAATAAGACACTAAATTTGTCTCAGCTGATCTTCAGTTATTTTTGTGTTTGCCTTCTATAAATAGTGTAGGAATAGAATTTGCTTGTAGAAGCGTTCACAAAACCACTAACTTTTTAGCTTGTTTTAAATAACGGTGACCGTATGTGTGCATCCTTGACTGAAATTTGATTATAAAAGTTGTCTACCCCAGTCTATGGAAAGGCATGTAAAAATCCCAGGCATAGGTGATATGGAAGCCTACTTTTATAAGAAACAGCTTCTTTCCTACCCTGCATTTTTTAAAAGTACCTAGATTTTGAGATAGTATAAGTGTATCTGTGGTGGTTTATTTTCTTTGATCCTATGCAAGTCAGCCCTATGACGGATCTAATGCATCCGGGCAGACTGACAGTTTTACCTATCGTTCATAATAAAGTGGCTCCGTTTGCTGTGGCACAAAAGAGACATGGTGTGATAGGATTTGTGAGAAACTGCTAATGGTTAGAGCTTTGCAGTGTGCCTGCTTCCATCTAGGCTAGATGAATCTAAACGCTAAAATTTCTGTGTAAATAACCAAATTTGACTAAATAGGAATTAAGTATTACTGAAGGTAAATTGAAAATATTATTGAAAGGATAGATAAATGGTAATCCACAGACAAAATCTTGCAGTGGTTGCGGTTTTTTGTGTTATGCTGGCATCGCAAAGCAAGCAGGGGGTTTCTTTAAAGAGAGTGTAAGGAAAATAGCCTGATTTGGAGAACCCTGTATTGTTGTAAATCTGGCAAAACTATGAGAGGAAGAAAGTCTTCTTCAGTTATATTCCTTCAGGTGGTTAACCCTCAGACTGATAAGAACAGTGACAGAATAAATGAACACCAGATAAAAGATTCATGTTGAGAGCAGACATCCTGCCTCACTAAGGAGGGAACTGATTTCTATACCCAGTGGTTCTTTTGACATTGACCATTGTGATTGGAGCATGTTTCTTGGATGGGAAAGACCATACGTACTTCTAACGTAGAATGCATATGAAAGCACATGTAATGCAAACAGAATATATTTGATGTGATCTAATCCCAACTCTGCTACATCACTTGTTTCTAAATCAGATGAACCACAAAGCAGTCATATTGGGGTCTCATAAAGGGCAGGCATGGATACTATACAGTGTATTAGCAGTCTTCTGTTTGTATAGGTAAGAGTTTATAGCAGCTCAAGGTAAAGGACAGCAGATTCCAGGCTCCTACTTGCCAGATCTATGGAATGCTTGAGAAAACTGCTGTGGTTCCCTAAGTGAACGAAGCAGTAATGAGACAGGAGCAGAGCTTAAATGAACTGCACAGTAATGTACTGTATATTCCTTCTGAAATGATAATGTACTACACTTTGTAGGCAGGTGCTAGTAAAAATCCAAAGTAAATTATTATAGTCAGATAGAGTCTAGAAAATGAAAGTGAAGACATTAAAGAAACAGATCATACGTCTTGTTCCTTTAGAATTAAGATGCATAAGAGGGACAAGCTTTGGCAAAACAAAGGGAAATATTCTCCAGTTGAGAACACAGTATCTGTTGTCTGAAAGCTGGTACAAGCTAGTCTTTCTTCCATTGGAAGATAGGAGAAATTGTCTATGAAATTTTAAGGCAATGGAGGGTTTAGCCTGTATTCCATTCAGAGATTTTGACAGTATGACTGGCTCCCTTAGAGTCACAGCTAGGACAGTCTGGGGTTAGCAAAGCATGTTTTCTTAAGGAAAATAATAGAGGTACCAATTGTTGTCAGGAACCATCATGTCAGCAACATATGGTGAATAAACATGTGGTCAATAACTATTACATTAAAATTTCTAGTATCAGAGATCATTTTATTCCCACTAGTGGAAATGAAAGATCTGATCTTCAACTAGATTATAACTAGAGTTTAGATCTTGTAAGAGAACAAAACAAGCTGACAGATTTCAGTGGTGAAAATCTTCTGGTTAAATGAAGTGAGCTGCAAGGAGCAATAGTCATGACACAGTTGGGCAGACAGATGTGCAGATGAATAACCAAAATTAATAGCAGGCACCCTTAAAGGGCTGGTTAATCTGCCAGTAGAGAGTCTGTCTCTTTTCTACCCACTAGTACATCAGCTCATAAAAAATACAAATGAGTCCAATAGCAGCAAGAGCCTTAAGATCTGCTTCCTCATTAGTGAAACTTCAGAGAAGCATTTCCTATGGCTCCATATCTTTTTCTACCTTTTAAGAAAAGTTGTTAGCAGGAATGTGTAGACTGAGTTCTTGGGGCAGGGAAGCGGGGGGGAAGGAAGTAGTGGAATGAATCTATAAGAGGAAGAGTTTATCTTGGATTACTTTGGCAAACAGAATATTTAAGCATTTTAATGGTGAAAAATATATTGAAGTGTTTGATAAGTGTTTTTTATATGGTAGAGAAGAACTATCTTGTGTGGTTTCTATTTTTGTTCATGTTGTAGCCCATCGAGAGCAGCAGTACTAGTAGATCGTATGTGATATCCTGTTCATTCTTAGCTATTAGGGGTTTGGTAGCAAATTCTGTTTTGCACAGCTGGGGCCAACCTAAGGAAAAGTGATCCAAGGATGGGCTTTCCTGATAGTACAGGAAAAGTTCATGCACTGTAAGTAGTGTTGAATGATAAACAAAGTTGCAAATTTGGGGCGGGAGAAAATACCCTTTTCAGAAGCTGAAAATAGCAAGACAGGGTAGAGCAAGCTGGAAAAAAAAAGTTCACCCTTAGAAAGATTCTGTTTCATGTAGTTGTGGAAGATCTGAAAAAAAAGTGAGACGGACAACTGGAAAGAAGAGAAGAGGTCACTGGTCAAGATGTACAATAGGGGTTGTTCAATTGTAGTGATAACTTGAACTGATAAAGTTAGTTAAGGGGGTTCAGTCCTCTAAAGAGTTCAGCAATCTAGCACTGAAAAAACAGATGATGTAAACAACTTTGTTCCCTCTGTCTTCCTTCTGAAATTGCCCAGTGAAAGCTAGGAGCTTGCTTCAAGCACTCTCTCACAATTTATCTTCTCTTTGACCTTCTGTTTGGATATACTGCTTAATATATAGCAATTACCTCAAAGCTATTTGTAGTCATCTTTTGGGACCATGTGGCTAGTTATGTGACCCACTTTTTTTAAAAGTTGGAATAAAAATTGTTCCATGCAAAACAACCAAAAAGCTGAATTGTAAAACTGTTTGCACATGTGTTTAGTGTGATGAAATGTATGCCCGACTCTTTCCTTAATGCTACATAATAGATCATGATGCTCTTACTTCTGTACAATGTAATTTTTCTCCAGTATTTCTGGGTTGTCCGACTGTTGCACTATTGTTCAAATAGATTTGGGTGCTTCTTTCTCTCCTTTTCCTCCTCCTCCCTCATAAATAGTAATCACATGGAGTTACATGTTCCTGTATTTCTTTTAATGACCTAGTTTATGCTTATCAGCAGCTCTTACAAAGGCATTCATGTTTCTTTCCCAAGGTGATATACTCTGCCCCTTCACAAGTTCTTTGACTAAGTATTTATCCACACTCATGTTTAGAAGAAGGGGCCTCCATGTACGAAAGATCCAGATAACAATAGCAATAGAGAGCAACGATGCACATTTGAAGTTATTACAGTGATGTACTGACTTGTAAACCTGTATGATTCACCTCAGAATTTTGTTCATTAAGTTTGGCAAGATCTTTGTCAATTTGTGTCTATCTGCATCTATAAAACACATACACGCACACACATAGATTTTGTATTTGTTTGTCAGTGATGTAAAAGATCCTTTAACCCCCTTCTGCTGTTTAATAGGTTCAGGAATTACTGCTTTTAAAAACAGTAATTGACCTGGTGGAGTCAGGAAAATCACATGCTTTTAAAATCAAAGGTTTTCCGTGTCAGGAATATTATTCATTAGCAATATTATTCATTTATCTAAATTTATACTTAGACTATGTTTAAGGACTTCCTATATGTCTGTAATTACCAGTTGACATGCCAATTCCACACAGATAGAGTGTCAAGAGATTCTGAAGCTTTCCTCCCTCTAGGGAACCTCAGAGACCAAGAAATGTATTAGATATTTAGAACAAAAGTAGTTGTATAATTTTGTGAACATTAACAACATTTGTAGAATTATTTAAATTGTTCCTATTTAAGGGATACAAGTGTTTGTGTTTCCTTACCTGCCTTGTCTTCTCTACACAACAAATTTGTTAGCTGCCAGTTTCATACAGCGTTTATTTATGTTTGACACAGTGGGGATGGCCTGCACTTTCTCATTCATCTGCCGTATTTGCATAACCTTGCAGAGTTAATGGCTGCCATTCTGACAAATTAGGCTGGTTTCCTATGTCTTTAATGGATTAAGTCCTCTTGGACAAGTTATACTTTATTTTAATCCATGAATAGTGTTTGCTAAGTATTGTAAATAATACATTCATTCATTTTATTCTATTGACATTTGACTTGCATGCTGAAAACATATATATGAAGAATACTTAACAAATATGGAACAAAACAAGTTTTTTATCTATATAAAGACATAATACGAAGATCATCGATGTTTAATAGAAGAAAAAATAAAATGTATTATGCTTTAGTTACTGTCAAATACTTGAAAACATTTTGGCTGTGAGAATAGTCATACATTTAAAGTTTTCGATTACATTGTAATAGAATTTTACTCAGTTCCTGATTCCTGTCATGATTTTTTAAAATTACATAATTTACACAGTGTACTCCAAGTGTAGAAGCATTATGTATGATACATGTGATAAATGAGTTCCCTRACAGCTGCAATAATATATTGGAGTTGTAAATATGTGTAAACAGGTTGGAGGCAAAATATCTGAATTGAAAATGTATGTTAATGTTATAAACGCCTGAAAATGTCATGATTTGCAACTAAGGTCGTATTTAAAAATAATAATCTGTGGGAACCGAACAGCGCTGAATCTGAGGTAACATCACCTACCTATTTATAGAGTAGTATTTTGATAATTCTTAAATGATCAATAATGGACGTATTCTTGAAGCATTCTGGTGTGGTAGAGAGGTAGTGCTTCTGCAGTTTTTAAACTACAGATAAACGGAGGTATAAAGCTACTTCTTTTCATGTAAATGAAACTTTTTACTGAAGTTCTTTTCAACATGAGAATTAGGCAATACATTAATTTCACACTACTTCACGCTGTGCCTTTCCTACTTCGCTGCCTGTGCATTTCCCCAGAAATGCACCTAGGGTTTGGGAATGCAAATATGCGTCTCTGTTCGTCACATTGGCATTCATTTAGATAAATGAGATTTTTTTAACTCCGTGAAGTACATATATAGTGTATGTGATGCTTGGGTTAGAACTGCTTTGTAATTGAAATGTTGTATTGAGCCACATAGTATAGCTAAGTGGGGAGGAATTGAATTGTTCCTGGCTACCAGACCTTTATTCAATTCAGTAGACCACACATACACTGCACTATGATTTTTTTTTTTTGGTACTTTGTCAGATCTCTGGCAGTGTTCCTAAATTCTGTATGTTTTGTGTGCACAGGCTTATAAGCTAACTCTTCTTTGTAAGCAAATCTGAAAATTCTGTTTCTTCCAAATAAGTCCGAGGCACGAGATCTCTCCATGGACTATAGAGTAAAACAATGCTATTTGTGAGATATGACATAACAACAAAATATTAAACAGGAGCTTAATTCTCCCCATCCTACTCTGGACCATGACAGTGGGCCTCCTACTGGGAAATACAATGATCTATTATTAAAATGACAGCCCCACCTAGGGAGACAACAGCCCAATTCAAAGAAGAGAGCCAAAAGTGCCTCCACTACCACCACCAGCAATTGAGATCAGCTGGTGCACTAACAATCCCTTGATTTAAACATCTGGTGGCAGGACTTTCTCAGTGGAGGTCTGTTGACTGTGGAATTCTCTTACACAGACACATACATGGTTTAACAAAGCCAAAGTTTCTTTATCCTCAGGGTACAGCGTAAGGCTATTTCCTTTCCCAGGCAGCAGCATTTGCTGATGGTTCCACTGGCATCCAGTACTGCATTACAAGAACTGTCCTTGAGGGATATAGCCAGTGATGCCAGAGGATGAGCTGCTCTGCAATGTCAATTAGTGTTCTTCACCAGCTCTCCACAACTAGTAAAGCCCTTGAGGGAATGCAGTGTTAGAAACATCTCTTACTTTTCTGCGGGAATTCATCTTTTCTGCACGTTATCTCAGTTTTAGAGAGAGGTGCACAGCTGGGAATTAGGAAGTCAAAATATATATGCTGTCCTGTTCTGCATCCTAGAGCCTGTGTTCAACTGCCCAATTTCCCAGGGTGCTGCTTTAATTAATCTCCTGAAAATGCAAAAACTTCATTTTTGTTTTGCATGGAGGCATGGTGGGGGGGATTGCTGTTCTCCCCAGTTATCTGTGGACAGTAATATTCTTTTTTTCTAAAGTTGAGTGTTTCTTTTAGAATCAGGTGAAATTTGCAATCTTCATCATTTATTTGGTACTACTATACATATTTCAAATTATGGGCTACTAAATTAAACATAACATGGCCTATTTCACAACATGGTTTATTTACAGCATGTTAGGAAATTGAGACCACACAGTGGAAATAATATTCAACACAGATATGCGAATCAAGAACAGAACTGGGAAGGAAGAATTAATAGGTATCCATGGAGTTATGATGTAGCATGACACAGAAGTGTAACACAGTACTAGTACTGTAATGTAGATACAAAGCAGTACAATTCCTCCTCCCTGCCCCCAAATCTTCTACTTTGCAAAGTAAACATAAGAAAGAAGTTTAGCTGAAGAAGATAAAAATTGTGGATTGACTTTTGAGTGCTTTTCAACCATGTTTTAGCTCCTTACCTACATGATGAAAATTCATTGTGAAGCATATGATAAGGAGATGCTGCTACTCTTAAAATGTCTGTAAAACTTTAAGTGTAACTACAGTCTGGAATACTGCACTGCATTAGCTTTCACTGTGAAAATGGAAAAGGAAAAGCTTAAGTGAGGAAAATTAGAAATGTTTTCTGTGCTATTTTCTGTTTATTGTTAGAGGCAAGTATTTTTAGTAGCCCAGTACTGTAAGCTGTATAGTGCCTTAAGTCTTATTTTGTTTTTTTCTTTCTATTCTCACTATGTGCATATTAATATAATAGAAAAATTGACACTGTGTGTTAGAACCAGCTTTGGTCTAAAGACCCTGCTACAACGTACATGCAAGTAACTTTCCCATATCTCTCTCAGCTGCTTATGAATGGGAATGACAGAAGCCAGGACACCAGTGCATTTACATACAGCGTCCTTGAAGTACGGATTAAATTGAGACTTCTATTAATTTCAGCAAGCAAGTTAAAAAAAATAGTCATATTATCAACTGTTCATGTAGTTTTATGTTTAGTTTCTTTAATTATTTTTATGTACTTCATGAAGCTAATTTTACACACGTGCTTCTCAGTGAAAGAACAATGCTAGTTTATATAGAAATAAATAAATATGCTTTTGTATGTTAGTATAGAGGGAAATACGCCATTGGCAATACTGCAGAATATGTGTTCTTGCTGTTTGTGGAAGATAAATATTTAAAAGACACAGGAGAACTTCTCCCTAACACTTTTCAGTGTAGCCTTCCTTTAGACTTTTTAAAATTTGTTTTACTTTTATTCTAGACTGAACTTCACTGCACGTTACTTTTAATTCTTTTTCACCTTGTTCTTTTGAACTCAGTTCTGTGCTTTTGAACAAAAGAAAACAGAGCAGAACAGGATAAAATTAAATGTTTGTGTATATAGTGTGTAGAAGAAGGACATTTATTTCTTACTTCATGTGAGAGATTATGTTGATTGTTTTGGGTATTTAAGATAATACTGTAGTTATTTCTGGAATAAAAGAAGTCCAGCCTTAAAAAAAGGGATAGAATTTTGTTTTATTAACTTCCACTAATAGCCCTTATTTAATACATGCAAATAAAACAAAAATAAATGCAAATAGCAGAAGTCCAAAATATTCTTGAAGTCATATTAGCAAACCTAACTAATATCCACTCATATAAAATAAACACCAACCTTCACCACCTTCCCTCAGGCATAGTTAAGGAGTATTGGAATGTTGTTCCAAAATGGCACGTGTCTTTGCAGTTCTAATATCATCATTATCCAATAGATGCTATCCCGCAAGTGGGAAAACAAAAATGTATTCCAGAGCCTTTTCTGCTCTCTACATGTGCGGTAAAAAATTTCCATGCGCCACATGTCTCTCTACTATATCTATATGGTATCTGCCAAAATAAATATTTTATTCCATTTATTTTTAGTTGGTATTGCACAGGTCCTCCTAAGATTAAGCAGTCAAAGGTCAAATAAGTTGAGATGAACTATAGTTTTAAAATAGTTGTGCTGCTCATAATTATGTGTATAGAGGTTTTTAGATATATACACATATACGTACATACATACATAGATACACATACATACTTGATTAAAAGCTGAGGATGTTTGCTCAGCAGAGAAGCAAAACCATCATTATCTGATTGTACATGGAATCCAGTGGCTGCTAATCAAACCCGGGGCTGCATCTGGTTAAACATACTTGGCATAGACTTGTTACAATTAGAGGTTTTGCCATGTCAAGGGAATCTTTCACTCAAAGCAGCGACCCATATTGTACTGAACAAACACATGAGTTTTTAATTGAGAACAATAGCTTAACAAACCACTTCCCAGGACCACTGAAAGAAAAATATGTGCCTGTGGCAATTCTGGCACTGAATTGTGTTTATTTGAATCCATTTATTCCAAGCCAGGGTTCAATATACCAAGCAAATAAAAAAAAATTTAAAGTCAACATGGAAAACAAAGTTAAAGTGAGAAAAATATAGTATGCTGAAATGTAATGCCAATCTGTAACTGAAATACTTGTGATATAGCAGATCTGTGTGTAAATGCTTGTGCCCTCTCTGTTCTTTTATAACTTTTAAACCTGAAGATCTACACTTATATTATTTTGTTTCATAGTGTATGAATTTTACAATGTATATAGCTACGATGTAGTATGTATTTACATTGTAAAGTGAGCATTAAATATAGCTTTTGTTATATAGAATTTATTCTACATCTGTATTTCACAATACAACTAGATAGAAATCATTGTATATTTAGAAATAGCTGGAAATGGTAATAAGAGTGTAATAAACATTAAAGAACAAAATGTTTAGTTTGGGAAGTTAGGTGTTATATACACTAGCCAGGGCCCAAAATTTCGAACTAGTACATGTGGCGTTCTGAATTCAAGAATATCTAAAGTCTGAGTGTATATCTGATGGTATAAGTTAGAGCAAGGTAAACAACTGAAAAAGAACAGCAAAAACTCAACACAGTATTTATGATACTGGAATAAAGTTTAAGCTATTTAGTTCTATTCTCTGTTTTTCTACAGCTTTCTCAAGATTCTGAAGTCACAGTTTAATAATAATTTTCCAACCTGAGGTTTCTAATAGAAAAATATTATCATCTGCTGATTACATGCAGCTGTAGGTAAAGTTGGGTACTCAAAAAAGAAAGCATCTAGATTAGTTGAGACTTTTAAAGGTTCTAATCCTAATTTTTTTGGGTTTGTCATCTTCACAATCGGTCTTATACTCAAACATTTAATTCTTGTCTACACTGTCAACATGTTGGTTCAGTTTCTGACTCATGACTGGAGTGAACCAACTTCATGCCAGCTGCGGACACAAAGATACAAGGAGGAAGCAGGGAGCAGAGTGAAAGGGAAGGCAGGCTTGGACTTGAAAAGGTATATGCTGTAGTCACTGTGGACATAGTTCAGTTTAAGTGTATGCTACAGCTTGGGAAATGGTTAGTGGAGTGTTCAACGTGTCATAAAAATGCTGTAGACGGTGCTACAAACAATGTGGAAAGTCTGCAAGTATGCCCGATGAATCTATAATAGTAAAGGAGCAGAATCTTAAAGGTGAGTTAAGTGTTACAGAAATGCGATGTAAAGTTTCTAAAGAAGGATGGATGTATAGAGACAGTGGAGTACTTGTAGTTGCGTGAACTGCTGACTCTTAGAGATATCATGCTTAGGGAGTTCTGCCAGTAAAGACCTGATTGTGGGAGAGATGCATAATCCCCAAACTTGTCTTTTTGAGCAGAAATTTGAGTCTGTTTTTCCTGGAAGCAGTATGGCCCAATCTGTTGCAGTTCCTTATCAGACTTGGTTTTTTGTTTCAGGAGACAGTAAATGCAGTTTTAGGGTAGTTATTAACAGATCAATAATGTTATTAAGTATGAATGCTGTACAAACKCACCCTTATGGTTCATTTTTTTTGGAAAGCATATTTCTTCTGGCAGACCCTATTCCACATCAGATATTGTCTGACCATATGACTGTTGTGCCCTGGCAGCCAAGAGGGCAAACCGTATTCTGGGGTGCATCAAACACAGTATAACCAGCTGTTCAAAAGAGATGATTATCCCACTGTATTTAGCATTGGTGCGGCCTCACCTTGAGTACTGTGCAATTCTGGGCCCCACAATTTAAGAAGAATGTTCAGGTACTGGAATGCGTCCAGAGGAGGGCAGCAAAGCTGATGAAAGGGCTGGAAGGAATGTCCTATGAGGAGCGGCTAAGGASTTTGGGCTTGTCTAGTTTGGAGAAAGGGAGGCTGAGGGGTGACCTCATTGCTCTTTACAGCTTCCTGAGGAGGGGAAGTGGAGAGGGAGGTGCYGATCTCTTCTCCCTGGTATCCAGTGACAGGACACGTGGGAATGGTTCAAAGCTGCACCAGGGGAGGTTCAGACTTGACATTAGGAAACATTTCTTTACCGAGGGGGTGGTCAAACACTGGAACAGGCTTCCTAGAGAGGTGGTCGATGCCCCATGCCTGTCAGTGTTTAAGAGGCATTTGGACAATGCCCTCAATAACATGCTTTAACTTTTGGTCAGCCCTGAAGTAATCAGGCAGTTGGACTAGATGATCGTTGTAGGTCACTTCCAACTGAAATAGTCTGTTCTATTCTACTCTATTCTATTCCTACCATATTTTACAAGAAGCATTTCAGTCCTCCTGCAGGTAACTTAAAATTGGAATAAACACCATATTTCATAATCAGCTGACATGATGGAAATGCAGTTGTTCACGCTTCAGCATTTTTGCACCATTGGGCTCCAGCACTGCACAGATCTTAGTGCATTTAGAGCTATGGTGTTAGTTTTGTTAAAACAAGGCTAAAATGTTTTCCTGCTCAAGGAAATGTACACTACTTTCTTGTATTGTAATCAGTATGTATGTGTTTGTGGTTTTGTATCGCAAATGTGGTTTCACGCGTTATTTTTAGTAGGATTATGTAACTTCTGTGTTATATGATAATTTTGATGCTGCTGCTGCTGTTTACATTAGAATCTACTGCAAATAGTGTTGCTTAAACTTTTTGTTGGGTGATTGGCAATGAAAGGTACTTGAACTAGAGAGTGGGTTTTTTTTGCCCTGTGGGCATGAGACCTCGGTAATATGGAAAGAGTAACTTAATAAGTAAATTACTTGACTAGATGATTGAACTTCCAATATTCGTGTTTTATTCTTTTATGCAATATTGCTAATAAGATAATCTTGAAGCAAGAATTCATTCAAGTAATATAAAGTTTGTTTTATCCTGCTGCTCGCATGCTATCATAGTAAGTCACTGCAGCTTAGAATTTTCTTATTGATTTCCTGAAGACTTATTTCAGCACTGGGAATCTCCCCCTGGCTATAGCATAGTTTTTTATTACTATTTCTTTATACATTTGTCCCAGAATGAATTCCAACTTGTTGACAGCACAGCCTTGTACTAACAGAGTAGTACAACTGAAATATTATTTTGATAAAACTGAGAAAATGGAGTAGAGGGATACACTGGCTCTATTTTTTTTTTTTTTTTTTTTTTTTTTTTTGAAAAGGCTTATCTTAACTATTTTGGTTTTTTTTTTTTTTTGAATGGGGCATGTTTTTAAGTTAGTCTGAAAATGCAATAGTCGATAAGTCTTATGTTAAACTTTTGTACTGTAATCTCAGTGGATGGAGTGAAAATGTTGGTAAGTTTTCCATGATTGATTTAACCCTCTTGCATGTCTTAGCCTCCATTCAGACACCCTGTTCTGGCTGCAGCTGAGTCTCATTATGAAGTTACCTCCTCTAGTTCAACGCTGCATGTTTCTACTCTGCTAAAGGAAACTGCTCTCCTTTAATATCTTTGTACTTGTGTTTCCTTCCTACCCTAGTTCTGTCAAAATGATGAAAGTTATTTCAAATTCTTTAATAATGCTTAAGGATTTTTCTAAACCAGATCATTTTGATAGAAACAAATTTACAATTACATTTGTAGTTTTACTATGAAATCTGAGGGGATGGGGATGTTCCCTCACATGATACTTAAGGGAAGGTATGCAGTTAAAATTTAGAAAAATGGAAGTTGGGCGGCTCCATTTTGCAGGATCTTCATTGCTGTGGCAAGTGAGGCTAGTGGTGAAAGTCAGCAGGGAATAGGGATTCATTTGTAATATGTAGGTCTGCTTGTGCTCATGTGAATGTTTGAAATTAAGTTTATGGTTAGAGATACACTGATTTTTCAGCTCATAGTTTTGTATTTGCTGAATACTGGATATTCGCCAATACAAAATGAGGGCAAATGTCAGCAGTACAGAGGGACTCATCTTTTCCTCCTATGGACAGCAGAGAGTGTTAGAGGATGGTTAGGATTTTGGATAGATTGGCAGGAGGAAGGATGCACACGTTACAAAGGGGAGGAACTGGTCGTTCATTTTTAGGTCATTATTTATTTGCACGAATGCTTTGAGCCAAAGTGAACGTTAAAGTCTGTGTACTGAAAGCCATGTTTGCAGTGTACATTAGGTAGTTGTAAAGGTTAAAGTCAGAGAAATCAGGAGCTGGAGAGGTACTCTACTGAATCTTGCAGTGCTTATAAACTAGGATGAAAAGCATGTAGAGGATGGAGTCCAATCTTATATAGGTAGTAATAGGAAGCAGTAATTCCTTGGACACAGTGTTAGGGTTCAGAAAAGCAGCAGCTGGAGGGCTACGCTAGTCAATTAATCTTGCATAATTTCCTAAGCTATGGTGGGGTAACAAGCCTACAGGGGGTAGGAACTCCTCTTCACAAAGAAGTTTAACTTTTTTTACTGGTCACATACATACTCATTTCTAATTTGTAGCAAATGGGAAAAATGATGCTGTTATGGCATCACTTGTTATCTTTTGCGTGACTTGTTTTTGACATGGTTTGTGTTTGCAAGCATAACTGGTGCACGCAAAACAAGTTTCCTTTTTAAAACACTCTGCTTCTTCACTGCTCTTCGCTACTCAAACCAACTTCCTTTGATTGCGCATTGTTATATGCAGCACGTTTGCTGTAATGTTGTTCCTTTATCAAAGAGAAATGGAAAGAAAACCTGGATATTTTTAATAGCTAATTTCTGGTATCACAGGACAGGCTCAATATATACTTAAACATTTGCAATCTGCTTGCTGTTTTAGAGTAGCAGCTGTCTTTCAGTTTGGGTGGATAGTAGTTAAAAAAAAAAAAAAAGTCAGTTTTGCAGTGATTGGAGATAAAAGGTTTAATCTGGCAAAATGATTTCTTTGCTGTAATCAACATTAATCATTCTGGAAGTTCTAGAGTGGCTTGTGTAAGCTCCTAAAAAACATTAGGAGCATTTTTATGGTCTGCTCTGGTACAATATCTGAAAACGTTTCAGCAGAAGGTCTCCCCATCCAGTAAACCTTTATTAACAGATACATTAGGTGTTCCAACATTCTGTGATTCTCGGACCAATCTGTTTGCTTAATTAGTTGTTTTGATATACTTTAAATCGGGATCTCTTCCTGCAGTGTAGACCCTTAATATTTTCTTTTGCTTATTGCTGCTAACATATGTGGAAATGAACCCATTTACCCAGGTGGGTATTTTTTCAAAGGTAACATAGGAGCTTGTACTGTAACTGATGTTTTTCCATGGCTTGCTTGATCGAAATGGGCATATTACTGCTCCACCAGCCGTTAATCTTCATCCTGCTCTGTTAATAAGTTGTTCAAGCATATCAGCTTGCATGATAAGGAGATGAAGAGAAAAAGGATAGTATCATGGCCACTATGTGGAGAGAGAGTTCCGTTGGTAGTTCTGGCTTGGCAATTCGTGAGAAAATTGCATAATCATTGTTTATCTCACTTTTTGGCTTTCAAAAGAAATGTAAAAAACCGTAAGTGCTCTCCTATATGTGATCAGTCTAAATGATTCTTAAGTTTTTTGCAGGCTTTGAGTTGGGATATAATGTTCCTAAAAATACATGTATGTACATATGCATAAAACATACACAGTGGTAACTGTTTTTATTCCCATAATCTTGGTGAACTAAACAGCTCTAAGATGTTTCATGACTATTATTTTGTTTGTTGACTCTGTGAAAAGCCTCAAAGAGTCCAGGAAGTAAAGGTAAAATAACAATAAATTAAAAACTATGGCTTTTAGGAAAGGTAACACTGCATTATCTGAAAACCCAGCTATTCAAAAAATCCAGATAGAACAGCAGTAGTTATTGAGGGGTTGTGTGTACCCAAAGTTGAAACATATGATTACGGTTTTCTTGTTACTAACCTACAAAATGTAGTGGCCCAGCTGAAACACCAGACAAATTATAAAAAAATCTAGGAGTTTAATGTTTTTTCTCCTGAAGTGATGGATGTTTATTCTTGTGAATTTTGAAATGCTAAAGAAAGTTGAAGTGAAAATGGGCTGTACAGGCAAGCCTCCAAATGTGGGGCTTGAAAAACTAGAGCTTTAGTATTTCAGATATAGCAAATAACTAGTGCAATAAGTATATTCAGCTTGAAAGGTATTATTTTTAAATAGAAAGTTATTCCTTCTAAAGATTTGATTTGGGTCCTGTCTCTAAGTACACCTTAATAAGATGTTAAAGTTTATGATTCTCAGACTGTCAGTATCCTTTTGCAGAGATGAGCATGATCTGAGAAAATCATATGCAACTTTTAGCCTGTGTAAGGAGTTATTTTTGCTGGAGATACAGGCAATTATGCGATTGGTAGGTATTAATCTCTAATTCATTTGTATAATTCAAAAGAAGACAACACTAAGTTGGTAATTTATTTCCTATATTTTTGCAAAATATATTGTCCTCTAGTGTATGTTGTCCTTACCTTTACATTAGAAATCTCTAGCAATAAGCATTAGCTAGTTATCTCTTAATGTGATTTTTCTGCTAGTAGTAGATTATTCATTCTTTATCCTAAATGCCTGTAGATATGAAAACCTTATTTATATTAAATTAATGAAATACACATTTTCTGTCTTTCCAGTACATTATGTCCTGTAAGAAAGTGTTTTCACTGTCTGTTGTATTAGAGAAATTTGGAAATGCAAATTCATAAAGTGAAAATAAGTGATGCCAAGTGTGGCGTTAAACCCTCCTTTGGTACAAAATCTTTAACGATCCATTAACTTTGCCTCATCTGTCACTCAAACCTTTATAGCAGAATATATTTTGTTATTGGAGTAATGAACTCCAGAGAGCTAATTTCTTTGTGAGTGATACTCACTTTTTTCACATTAACTCACAGTAAACCAGCTCATAATGCTGGTGACAAGAGAGTAAGTAGTCTTCCCGGATCCACAGGGTATGAATTCCCTGTTTACTGTAACACACTGTCCTTCTTGTTTCTTTTGGCATCATCACAAAAGACCTGCTTTTTTTCAAGTATCACTTCCTTGGTCCATCCACATTCTCCTAACTTACTAACATGCAATAAATGTGGGAGCACCTCCCTCTAGTTTCTTACTGGCAACTTTGGCAAGGCAAGTTAGTGCAAACCTAAGTGAGCCAGGGTACTTTACATTGATTCTTCATGCTTCAGTGAATATCACCTTTTGTAGCTGAGGTAAAATTATGTAGTTAATCTATTCAATTGCAAGGACAGTTTTCTTCTTTCAGCTGATTACTGTTTCATAGGCCACTAAATGCTGCGTTTTTCTCATACTCGCTGCTTTTAAAATGACAGCGTGAAAGTCAGACACCGTGAAGTCAGTGGCAATTTTGGCTTTGATTAAAGAAAACAGGGTATCACTAGCAGTTTTTGGCAGCGTTATCATGTGAATTGTAATTAATTCAAATTTTAAGGAAGAGTGGCTTCAAAGTGTCAATAAAAAGAAATACCATCCTTGAAAACTGCAGACTGGAGATTATTTTTACTTTTATTCAGGCAGTAGGGTATCTCCTAGCAAAATTACAGTGCATGTCAATTTGATAATATATGGTGACATGTGAGGAAAAATTTCATTGTAGTCATGTTACTTCAGTATGCACAGATGAGCTCTTCCTTGGGCTGTTGAGAGAGGGTCATTCATCACATCTTCTAATGGAAGTCATATGTTGTGGAAATGTACTTTAGCTATTCCTATCTAGGAGAAATAAATATACATTGAAAGGTACAGTTATCATTTGGAGATAACAGGMTATAAAGGAGCTTTCAGTCATTCTGGAAAGAGTTGTAGGCCCTGCTCTAGTTCAGAAAATGTATTTTGTAGAGTCCTTTGAGCTGCATTAATTAAAATTCATCTGAACTTGGCAAAGGAAAACTGGAAAAGGAACTGCTGTCCTGGTGATATGTATGCATTAGAATCACTGATATGTTTTTTATGTAGTCGTTTAGCTGTGTATCATAAAAAGGGCAGTAGACTTAATAATAATAAAGCAAATGGTTAAGCAACATATAAAGCAGCTATTGTGCAGGAAGAGCATGTATCTGCATGCATGTAATGCACAACATTAAAGTACAACATTTTATTTTAAAAAAAGAGATTTCAGTTCTCTTACGACTGATTCCAAAATATTCCTTGTGTTAAAAAACAACAAAGCAAGCAAGCTGTTTTAGATACTATAGGTACTGTCACGTAATCATTACTAGAAAGTTTAATAGGGGCTAAGGCATGTGACTTTGCATTAATGCCGTGTAAGGATAATTACTTAATCGTGGTAAAAATCTTAAATATATATTAGTGGATATTTTAAAGTACTTTTTATATTTTCTTGTCTTTTTGTGAGCTGTATTAGTTTTAAAATGAGCGTTTTTTTAAGTTGAGAAAATGTATATTTATACCTCAGCAATATGTTGTATACTGTATGGTTAGATGACCTAGAATGTGAGACTTAATGGAACATAGCTGGAGGTTATGGTTAAACTCAGTTTTATTATAGCCATTTTATACACTGTTAGGACGATTTAATTAGCTAATAAGCAAAGGAAGTTATTTCAACCCTCATCTGTTAAGAGGTTGAAAGAATCAGATGGTCCATATGGCTGCATTTAAGCTTCCTGTTGTGTATTTTTTTTTCACAGTTCAGATATCTTCTTTGTATTAATCTGGGGGATCAAATAAGCCAGACATGCCTTAACTGGCACCAACAACAAAGACAAACGCCTTGTAGCTGTGAGACCTCATGAAAGCCAGACTTTGGTCTCTTTGACCTTTTTAATACCATTTACACGTCTATGCGGAGTCTATTAGTGACATTTTCCATAAGGTGGAATTACTCACCTTTGAGCTTAGTATAAACTGAGAACCAAAGATTAGATATTTCATATGACACAAAGTAGATGATGGTTATAACATAGGTTTTACTGAATGCATGATGCTTACATAATATTTAAGTAAATAAACTATTGTAGAATATGCATGGTTCCTATTTCTTTCGGAATTTTATTTCACTTAAGATAATCACTAAAAATAACTTACTATAATGGATAAATAGCTCTATAAAGCAATCTTCCATTCAGGAAATTACTCATTACATGTAATTTTCATGTTCAAGAAGAGATTGAGGTCTATCCTATAACAATACAAATAGTGGGTCTACCACACAATCTGAATTCCAGCACATTTAGTAGTCTAAATAATCACTATTTAACTTATTACTGAGTTACTAAAAAAAAAATGGAACTGATATGCCTGTAGATTTGCTACATGAAGAGGAAGTTGGGTACCTTGACATCTGTTCCCTGGAAGAACAAATAGTCTTTCAGTTAGTTTATAGCTTGGCACACTACTAAAATTCAGTTGTCTAACTTTTTGAATAAATATTTATGAAGGGTGCCCTGCACAGTTTCATTGTGATTTAAGAAATATTGGCAGTTGAACTGATGTAAATCTACGGAGGACCAGAGACAAACATTTCTTTTGATCTTTGTCTTACTAAAGCCCTGTAAAAATGACCAGAACCTGATAGCATAGTCTCATCTCATAGAGGCTGATCTGCTGAACATGTCCTGTAGGATGCTGAACATAATGCTTTTGTGGAAGGGCACAGTTACGGGTTCTGAGCATGTCACAGACACAGGTCTCTACTTCACAGTTTTTCAATAAGGTTTTTGAATTGCTTTGTGGAAATATATTTCTTCTAAGGTAGTTCTGAAAATTAGTTTATTCCCTGGAAAATTTTGATGAACCATGAAATTTCAGCATAGCACTGCAGACAGCATGTTTTTTTACTGTCCCCTTATACTATTTTAAAATATTTTAGAAAAGTAAATAAAGAAGCACATTTTGCCTTTCATATGCATGTATCCATAAAACAGAGGCAGTAGGTTTTTGCTGTAGCATGATCTGCAGCTTTTCTTTAAAATCTGTGAAAACTAGTAGAAAAGACTGTTTATCTGTGTTTGGTAGTTAAGAAATCAGCATTTATTTTCTGTTCTGGCATTCTCTGTCTGACTTGAGAAGCTTTAGTGTTTGCAGCGTACCTTCTAGTTATATTAGGACCACAGATGATGGGTGGAAAAAGGCAAGCTGCATGTATCCCACTCAAGCAGAAATAAAGTAATGCTCCTGAGTTCTCTGTTACAATTTTGTATGTGAAAAGCATATCCCATTACATCTATTAAACATTGTGCAGACAAATTTTGTTATCCAATCCTTGCCTATTGTCTCATTTATTAGGTTGTACTTTTGTGAACAAAACCATGAGAATCCTTGCTTCCAATGTTGAAGTACGTTGACTGACATGTCTTAGTGATCTCAAGGGTAATCCTTAATCGTAGCATTGCAATAATACAGGATGGAGGTCAAATGGAGTGATGACCTGCAATTTTTCAGCAGCAGAAGGCCAATACAGGCTTGCTGTAATGGAAAATGAGTTGTAAAGTGCAAGCAAATTCAGCAACAGGCAGGGATCAAAATTATTTTAGTAAAAGCATCAGTGTGTGACCACATTTTACTAATCAAATAAGCTTCTACATTTATAGCTATGTAATTGTTTTTCAATTTGTCCAGTGGTGGGAGGAAGGAGTTTCTTTCTTCTCAAAACAAGCAAGAATTTTTTTTTTCACTCATTGTTTCACTCCTTTCACTCATTGTAGCAGAAAGAAAGGTAGTGCTTAGGTTCTCACAGTATCAGAGAAGAAGGGGTACTGACTTCATTTTAATTGATGGGTTGTGGTTGAATCCACATCCTTCACCTGCCAGGAAAATGTTGTAACCTGTTGGCTGGCAGTCAGTCTCTCCTTCTAGAGCTATTGCAATAATGTTCTGGGAAGAAAAAAGAAATATCACTCAATGTTTATGGGAGACCTGGGGAAAACTGGGTTCCAATCCTTGTGCCAGTGGATTAAAAGAAAAAATGAAAACATTTAACCCTAATCCTTCAGTTACTCTAATTGTTTTACTTTCCCGGAAAACATTTACTTTGTTTTATCTGGATTAAGTCTTAGTCAGTTTTTGTCCAAGCTTCTGTTGGACTAAGGTATTGGGAAAACAGAGGAATACTGAGATACTGAGTTCTGTTTCTGATACAAGGTGTTGCCTATGATCAGCACACAGATGGCATTTGCGTGTGTTGGTTCTATCATTTTGTAGTTTTGTCACTGAACTGCACCTCTGTATTGAGTTCTGTCTTTAACTTAAAAAGAGAATTTAGTCCCATTGCTGGAAACCTCTCTGTATTAGGAATCTGTATATGTGTAGAAACCTGCAGCCCCAAATCCATGAGAACAGATTGGATTTCCTGGGTTCTTTTCTAAACTTTTGATTGAGGGGAAAAAAGCATACTGTATTCAATATAGTGATCTCCCTCACAGTTCAACACAAAGCCTTAACTGCAATCTTAAGAACATCAACAGATATTTAGGGTTGACATATGTACGGTTTAGGTCTGTGGTATGTTGTGTGTTTGTGGGGGAAAGCATGAGGTTGTAATTAAGGTTTTACATTGTACTGTGTGGAAAGATTAATGTGTTTGTCTGTAATGTGTTTCTTCATCACTGGGAGACAGGGGAAGTTCTTAATAATGATGACAAGCCTGTCACTGAAAATATGCTATTTGGGCACTGGCATGAAATTAAGTATTGTCCCATAATTTGTCATATCCTGGGTTTGCCTTGTGAGTGGTGCATTTATTCAGCTTTTTTTCTTTTAACATGGAATTTTTATTAAGAAATTTGACACTGAAGAAAAGGAAGACTAGTACTTCTATTCTTCTTTCAATTTCAATTCTTGTAACTGAAATTTATAATAGGATATTAATTATAAGATTGCATGAATAAGGGATGTCCTGCAAGACGTTTGTTCAGAAACTATTTCCCGAATCTCAGATGTTAAAAACTGAAAATAACATTCAAAGGATTTTTTTTATCATAAATCCTGTAATTTAGGTTATAAAAGATAATTTTCAGCATGTGTTTATCATCCTAATCAACTGCTGTGTTCATGGGCAACACTCTGGAAAGCAGGCTGGAAGAAATATGGAAATATGCAAGGCGTATCATGACTAAGTTGGAATACCACTACTATTCAGTTTAAATGGCTGGAGCAAGCTGAAGTAGTACTGTCACACAATAATTAGTTGAGGAGGCAATAATCATATAACAATGTTTACTGAAATGAAATGTAGGTATTATAAATAGAGATATTTAAAGTTTATTTAGGAAGTAGAGTAAATGTTGAGAAATGTTGTGAAATCGTTGCTTAAAGGCTTTTATATTGTTAGAAAATGAGGAGAAGAGAAATGTTAGGATGAGGAAATTCTTGGTGAGTTGTATGGAGAATGGAAATACCAATTATATAGCTGAACCAGTGAGGTTCTGATGCAGTGGCATTTTATCAGTTAAGTGAGTATGTATTGGAGTAGTTTCACTACAAAGTCTTAACATAGTTCTAGTCTTCACCAATAAAGAACCATACGTGAGGGTCACTGTTTCTCATGTGATCCTATTTTTATAATTTAAAAAAAAAAAAAAGTAATTTGATTTCTTTTAATTCTTTAGTATGTGGCCTATGACTTTCCATAAAGACTGCCACATTGTCATCACCAGTGCCAAATCCTTCATCCCATAGAGAAAGCATTTATGGTGCAAGTGCCTGAACTAAACTGAACGATGAATATTGGCTGGACAACAGAAAGTTGAACTGTTCAGGAGTGGTAGGTCCTAGCTTAGATTTAGGAGATGGATATAAAGTAGAAATTACAGAGTCTTCTGTCTCCACCCCAACTGCCCTTCTCCCTCTTATTTGATTCCCACATACTACTGTTCCTTCATGGGCTCCTAACATCTTGGTAGTCTCCTTACACTCTGCATGATGGATTTATATTGTACCCTCTGGAGAGGAACATGTCTGTTTTTATAAGGATGTTTGTTTTCAGCTGGGAGCAAAGGAAATTCCTTATGTTCTGCATTCAAATTGAGCTACTCTTCCTTCTCAGCATTGCAGAGTGACAGGTATGAGAGCAGAGAATGGTTAGGTTTGGTGCAGAGATTTGAGCATTATGAATCACATGATAGATATTAATATTTATTATTATCTCTGTATTTCAATATATTGTAGTGATGGAAATTGTCATTAATATTATTTTTAATGGTGATGATGATAAATGCTTCCATAAATCTATTATGCTTTTAACTTCACATTATATTTTCAACAAATATTTTACAAAATATTTTAAACATTCAACACTACTGGCAAGCAGAATTTATATGGCAGTGTCCAGGAGGATGGATGCCTGGGAGAGCCAATGATAAGGAAAAAACGTCTTTGCTAACAATCATATTGGAATTACATAAAGCAGTATGTGTATGAATGTGGCAGTGAGAGCATTGAGTACAAATAATTTAGCAATAAATTTCTGTGTTTAATTATAGACAGATTCAGACCAGATTTTTTTCTTCCCAGGCATGCCTATCATGGGAGAGATACCGCTGTACTGGCTTTAAAAAAAAAAGTATAAGTAAGAAAGATGTTTCTCATGAGTTTTGCTGAATTAGTGACTGAACAATGCTTTAATATACCAGACCTCTCTCTGAGTAAGAAATATTGCAATAAGTTATAAACTTAGTTCAGCTCTGAATTATGCATTGTGTATTTAGGCTATACTAGATCTATAGTATGTTTATCTGTTGACTTCCACTAAGATTTAGGGTCTATTTTGACTTAATAACTTGCTTTATTTTGTTTGACATATATTTTATGTCTTCCATGTGCATGGATACATAAGATACACAATCGTGGGTGAGGGTCTTGAGAGAAAGTGCAGCACTATAAGTACTAATAATAGTGGTTGTAACATAAAAAAATAACACATCTCTGTTTTTTTCTGGTGTCTTGTCACTCCTTAACTGGTCTAGAAGCCTTAATAAATGGTAAGAAGCACAAACTAAGGAAGTTATCTCATTATGCTTTTATTATATTTTACTTGGCAAGTCCAAAACATTAAAAAAAACCAAAACCAAACTATCACCATATCCTGCTGACACACAGTTATTGTGTTCAGTGCAAAAAATCATTTTACAAAGTGTACTGCTGATTGGCATCCTATACTGCACCTCAGTTTGTGTTTCTAGTATTAAAATTGAGATTAGTGATCAAGTCTGTGCAGCATGTGAAGTGCTCTTAAGTTTAGTTATGAATTTAAATTGCACTTATTTGATATAGAGATTGTAAGAATATATATGACTTACAAAGCAAAAGGTTTTCAGCAGTTTGATCTTTGCTGTTAAGTTTAGCTTTAATCTTTCCCTATTTATCTACTGTGCCTATAAATTCTTTTTGACTTCTAGATTCTCTGTGTCTTTTAGCTTTTCCACATTTGGCTTCCTTTTACTTTTTTGGTTTATAAAGGAACTCAAGGGCAAACTGATGTTGTTATGGACCCCTCCTGTTTCAGTGCACTGCTGAAGCTAATCGTTGCTTTCTTGGAGATGTATATAAGAAGATTAAATAAAAAAAAAATCTGGACTTTTAGTGGAGGAAGTGTAATCCTCTACATTTATTAAAGTTTTAAGTGAGGTGACAGGGCAATCCTTGCAGTTTTGTCAAAGGTGATAGAGGAATCAACAAAAAGAAAGAAAATCCCAGAAACAAACCCTAACCAAGGAAGCAATCTGTCCAAAGAGAACTTTCAATTCAGTGGAGTTCATAAAGAAAATTTGGAATCTTGTGTTGTCTTGCTTTGGTCCTGCCTTTCTGATATGGTGTGCAGCTCCAGAAGTGCTAGCCAAAAGCACTAGTGAGATTCTATGTGGGGAAGCTGATTTTAAAGAGTTAGTGTAGGTACGCTTAGGCTGTTCAGTTTATTTGAAAATCTGGCTACTTTCCTGTCCTACACCACAGATGAGCAGCCCTGAATGTAGGGCTCTCCGTGTGAGAGACTCTCCTGACTGCAGGTGTGTTTGTCCACCTGGTTTCTTCCTATAAAGTGCATGGGCATCAAAAGACAGAACCTGAAAACAGTGCAATGCATTTTGGGACAATCGATAGAAGGTCAATAAATGCTATAGAATAGAATATAGATAGAATGCTATAAAGTGAATATCATAAAATACTTTATTCCACAGAATAAATTTCATTCTGTACAGAATGGACCTTCTGCTATGKGGTGGAAATGTCCGTGTTAGCAACAGGAAAAGGTTATGAGTCATTGGTTCTGCAGGTTGGGTTTTTTCCTATTAAGATGGATGGCATGATAACGAATAATTCAGACCAATCTTCTCCTGTGAAACTTTGGTATATGCATACTGGTGTAGAAGATGGACGTGAGTGATTTTTACAAATGCTAGCTCAATTTTAATGGAAGGTCGTTAGAAAGGTTAGCAGGAGTGCAGTGTCAGAAACACTCTTATTAACTGAGGATGATCTTCCTGTTCTACAGAGCAATGCAAGTCTGAATTCTAGGAACAGTTTAACCGCAGCAATACATCACTATCCAAAACAATTAACCTTGTCAGGTCTTGTTAGCTGGGATGTAGCACTGTGCTGATGTAGCCACAGTCCTCCTACTTTGGAGTTACTTAATTTGTGTTAGGTCATGGCTGCATACAAGCCCTTTGAGCTAGCAGACATCATGTAAAGCAAGATAGACTTCACTGCCATTCTTGACTTTGCCTTATTTTTCAACTGCATTACCTATGGATCTTGGTTTACAAAGTTAATTTCACCTTTGTATTGCTATGTTTATCATATTGTCTGACATTGTAGTTTTTGAAAGGCTAAGGAAAAAGCATATCTGGAGAACAAGCTATTAAAACACTGAACTATTTGTAGAGACTGCAATGGAAATATCATTTATCTTCCCATGCAGTGATTTCAGGATCAAGCTGAGGGTGATGTTCCAGGCAATGTAATATGATTATTCCTTGCTTAGGAGCTAGGCAGTATATCCTTTTTTAAATTATTATATATTGATGACTGAAAAGGAAAGCTTGACAAACTGCAGTGAAAATAACATCCCCCCTTGAGAAAGTTTCTTTGATAAAATGATGACCTCCTAGTACAAATTCAGTATTGTACTTTCTAAAAAAAAAAAAAAAAAGGTTATATCCACTATCCATATTTTTTTATCACTGGGAAAAAAATACCCATGATCAAAATAAATCAGAATTGTTGAAAATAGAAACTCTTCCTACCCTGAAATTAAAACCATGGCTTTTATGATTTCAGGATTTTGTCCAATATTTTGTCATAGCTTGCTTTTCATATACAAAATGAACTTTGAACCCTTGTTTCCCCAATGCAAAATATGAAGTTATAGTAAATGTCTTATTGTAGAAATTGGTAAGAATTTCTATGAATGCACTTCTGAGTAAAGACCTGTTAGTTTTTCTATTACATTTGAATACTGCGTGTAAGTTATGAAATTACTTTGGATATGCTAGAGTTTCTCTTCTTGAATTCTGTCTGTGAAGTATTTCTTACTTTTTCTTTTCTGTGAAACCGTATTTAAATAGAATTACTTGCATATATTTAAATAACGTTCTAGATTATATATTTGCATATATATTTCCATAAAACAAGATCATATTTTGAATAACTATAAATAAGGATTGTTCAAAGATGACATGGGAAGTGTCCTCAGTGAGGATGAAAAGGTCCCATGCGTAAACAGTAGGTTAGCTTTTCAAAGGAAATATGTTGTCAAACAAACACTGCAAAACAGAATGGACTATTGCAGACATCCAATGGATTTGCCTCATCTGAAAGGTGCAGCATTGACATGTCTGATTTGTTTGATTCTCCCTTTGTGTTGCATTCCTCTGAAAAAGAAATGACAGGGTTATATGGAGTTGTTTTCTAGGTGAGGGGAGATAGCTTTTTCCATGGGGAACAGCTAAGCATGGATGGAGGAAAAAGCTTGGAGGGGGATCTCTGGTGAGGACCAAAGAGACACAGCAGGAAGCAGTAGTTTTGCAGTGTAAGCAGAGAGACTGCTGAGCAGAGCAGGAAGCAGCCCCCTGGGCCTCAGAAAGAAGGAAAGACCCTTCCAAGGGAGCATGGGGGACTGGCGGGATTCTGTACCAACCCAGAAATCCTGGGCCTGTATCGATACAATGGACAGGAAAGGGAAGATTTTTATCAGCAGACTTTGTCCCAATAAAATGGTACATATGTTTATGAAGCCTTAAGCTGTCAATAATTGGTGTACTATGAGTTAATTACCCTGTAATGGTTTCAGAAAAATAGGTTATGTAAATGGCTCTTCATGTTCTGTTGGCATAGGTGCATTAACACAATGCTTTGCCTGTTTAAACACATGTAACAATCACTAGGAGTTCATTTACTTGAATCTATTGAATCACATACTCCTTTGGAAGCTATTTTGCTATGTATATATTGGTTTTCATGTTTGGATTCCTGAATCCCAAATTGGTATTTTAATTGAAATAGGACTGAAAGATGAAATTCAGCTTTTTCTGTGTGGGACTATGAAATGTGTCAGGAAAATTAAATATAATACACTTATTTTGATAAAGTAGGGAAAAATTATAGTTAATTTATGTGGTCTTTGAATTACTTTGTTATCATGATCATGCTGTCGTATTTTGGAGCTCAAAAATGGAAGATATTCAGTCATTTAAATATATTCTCTCATTCATTTCTTTGTTATAATTTCTGTTGGTCTAAACAAACTCTTTTTTCCCCATTTTATTTTTATATTATTGCAAAATTTCTTAGGACTTAATTTTACACTTTGCTTAAGAAATATTCTTAAGTAAATACTATTTTTTTAATTTTCAATGGATCCAAACTATGGTCCACTCCTGCCAATGTTTAAGTATTGCTTAATTTTTAGAATGCAAATACTTTCTCTGACTTTTGTCAAGTACATATGTAACCACTGGCAGAGTCAAAGCTTATGGATGTTCCCAAATGAGAGATGTAAACATCATTATTAATACAGCAAATGATGCTTAATATGATTCTTAGAAGAAAACCAAAATTCAGTGTTATTTTGTGATACTAGTAGAGGAATCTTTGAATTCTCTGTTGAAGATGATGTTATAAAAGTTGAAAGTGCTAGAATACAGACTTACCATATATAGTTTTTTAAGAAGAAAGGCCTTTTGCTAGGTGAACAGAGACATTATTTATTGACAATATACATCTGCACAGTAAGGGATAATAAATCTACATAGAAAAGCAGCCACAAAATAATTTTACTGTTACAGTTGGTGTCCTGGGCCAGATTAATCCCTGTTTTTTTTCTGGTAGATCAGTAGAATGGCACTAGGGATTAATTTATCCCTTATAAAAACACCCATTCCTCAACTGTTACTCCCAAACCCATCACCTTCTCTTGTATCAGAATATAGCCAAACGTTGTGTATCTATGTATATATATGCTGATTTTACGTGCCTTCTGACAAAAGTTACCATAACATACCATTGCTCATTCTGTGTATGCCAGACATTGTAAAAAATAAAATGTTTAAGCTAGAACTCTAAACAATAAAGAACTTTCACATTGGATATTTTTGCATCCCTTGAAATCTGAATGCCTTAAATTGCAATCAGTCCTACTGTATAGGGGTTTGTGAAAGCCAGGTTTCCTAAGTTCTTTAAGCAAGATAAATTTTTTGTAGTTGCATAATGTGTTGTGTTAAGGTCTAGTATTTCTGGTCTTGCTGTATGAGGAGCAAGCACTGACTTCTAATGGAAAGATGATGTCTACCAGGTAAAAGCTCTGAATCATAGTACCACATATAAGCATGAAAAAATTGCTATCCAAATTCTTAAGTTTACTCAGTCTCCTTGTGGAAATTTTTACTCAGGATATTTTGGACTTAGGAGGAGGAATAAAGGTGTATTTCTTTAGCTAAAAAAAAAAAAAAAAAAAAAAAAAATTATTTTAAGTTGCACAGTATCTCTATTTTATGTACATATATGGCCCAATTACTTTTACATCTAAGTATCATGATAACATTGATGTAGTTAACTCTCGCAACACGCCTAACGTGATTTTTATTTCGTAGATTAGAAGTGATTATAGAAAGAGACAAGCCAGATTTAAATAATTGTGTATATATCTACACAATTAAGCAACAAATCAGTAGAATTTTCTAAAATGACTGGGTCAGTGATGGAAAGCTTTTTCATGACATGTTCTGGAAGTATTATCAGCACTAGCTTTTGGGATTCATACCCTGGGTCACCTATCATGAGCAAGTTCCTATGTGAGATCTATCACTAGGTATAACGGAGAGATTCATAAATCTAGGTAACCTTCTTTTCTTTCTTCTGAAGCGGAAGTGTCTTCATTACTCAAACTCTCAGGAATGCTTGGTAGAAAAGCTGAAGACAAGGTGTATCACTGTTGAAAGCATGTGAGTTTCCAGCATCCCACCTGGTGAACAGTTAAGATGCTATTAGCAATATATTCTGTTTGCCATAGATTGGCTATTACTTATCCGGGTATTTTCTTCAGAAAGTCCATTGAGTTTCTAACTGTATCTTTAAACTCTTAAATACGCTTTTCCTAATTTGCCTTTAAGTAAGTTTTGCAAAGTAATTTGTAGAATCTAGGACAGAGGCAAGAGGCACATCATTGTCTCATGCCTGGTGTTCTAACTGTACGAGACWGTTAGTACTGGACATGTTAGTACTAGACTAGCTAGTACTAGACATGAGAATGTGAAACTGTGTTCTGGAGAAATTTATAAGAAGGCTGAGAGCAGGTAAGGAGATCAAAGATGTATGACAATTTTCAGTCACTGTGTCCACAGGCACATAACAGCTCTCCTTTACTGCGCATGTTATGTTAACAGTTCAGCTTTCTCTGAAAGCCCTGCCCTGCTTGCAGTTAGCAAAGATTCATTACCTCAACTCTAGCATACCATGTCTGCACCGTAAGAGGTGGTGAGTTATCTTCCTGTTTTCATCGTCTACCTTCAAATGTGCTTAATGGATTGCCTGTTGACAATAATTGTTTCCTTGATAGCCTAGATTTCTTTTGCATATGTAGGCAAGGATATAAGAACATAGAAGAAATATAAAACTGTAACTTCTTATGCAATTTCAGATTTTCCAAATAGCATTAACTTATGCAGCAATATCACAGATGAGAGATGTGATACATTCTCTGTGGAAGTTTTTTGATCATTGCAATATGGAGAGAGATACATGTATATTTTTTTTTTAATCTTCAGTGGTATCAATACCAGATTTTCTTCTGGTATAGTAAGAGATTAATAATGAAACTGCATTAAGTGTTACTTCGCACAGGATCATTTCAAGATATATATACACAAGGCAGCTGAATGTTAGTGGAGAGTGGTCTATCTCATAGATAGCCTGAAGGAGTTTATTGAAATTCGAAGTACTTAGCAGGCCAGTTAGTCAGATCTATGTTCTAAAAGCTATGAGCTGCAGATGAATATTGGATGTTACTTCTGTGAATTAAAATTATTTCTTAATTTTGTGCCACAATTTTTTACTACTTAACATAGTAGTGAGTAGTTTATAAATCAATAATAATGAGACAATGAATTTTTGGAAAGTAAAGTTTTTCATGAGAGGAAAATACGGAATGAAKTACTATCATAATTGTAGATATTTTAAATTAAGAAACAAAAACCGCACTAATATTTAATTGGGAGAAGATTAAGATAGAAAACAATTTTTTTGTTAGTTCACATACTTTTTTTGTTCTCTGGCTGTGTTTTGCGAAGTTCAGCAGTTGAGCATGACTTAAGAAACAGTAAAGTTCCCTTAGGGACACTTCGGGGATTAGAGACATACTGTAGTAGAAAATGTAAACATGATAGAGCAAAGAGCAAGGTCAAGCAGAGCACTGTCTGTTAGCAGAAGATCTTAAAATTGATTCACTGCTTCTCTATAAATTCTCTCTACAGAGAAATAATGATCTCTGACATATAGACTGGATAATCATTCTCGCAGGAAGGTTTTGCATAAAGTTCAGTTGCGTAAGGAGAACAGAAAGATGACACTTTCAAATAATCAGCTGTGTTATTCCAGTCCAGAATTTAATGGTCAGTGTAAAGGCTTGTTAGACTTAAAAACTATCAAGATGAAATGAATTACTGTAACCTAAAGAAGTTTCTAAATTTGCTAGGATTATAAATTTATGTTGTGCTTTAAAGAAGGACATAAAGTGGAGCCCAGGTGAGGACTAGTGCAGTATAATTGATCTAAGGTAGCAATAAATCCCAAACTCCTTGAACTCAACTTTTGGCCCCAACATCAAAAGTTACCATTTATTTTTAATATAAAATTGGTTCGCTTTGGGTGTATTGATTTTTAGAGCAGTCAGGCATCATCAATGTCAAATGTGTGTGTTTATCACCTCTTGCAAATTATTACTACCATGACTTTAGTTTGGAACAATACTTCATGTCTCCCCACGTTTTTGAAACTAGTAGTGGGCCTATCTCCTGTAGACAGCACAGATGAGTGGCTCTGATGGATGTGTTCTTATGTGGGTCTGAATTAACATCCACCATGGAAGAGGCAGAAGTGCCATGTGTGCCTGCTGATGTTGAGGTTTGCCACTGGAAGTATGAAGGATTACAAGTGATTTAATTTTCTAAAGTATCCTTTACTTAACATGCTACATCACTCCGTTTTTCAGGGCTGTTCTGATTAAAAGTCTGGTAAGTTTTTTTGAAGACACCCTATCAGAGGGACTGTGTTTTCATGCTAAAAGCAATATGCAGGAAGACTGTATGTCTGAGAATGCCCTAGAGATATTACAATTATATTATTCTACTCTTGAATTTATGATATTTATCCTGATGTCCCGTATGTTACTCTTTCATATATGAAATCTGTCTCCCCTTCTTTTCTGGCTGCTTTTACTGTTCTTCCACTCATCTTTTCTGTCATTTTTAAGTCTAGATAATTTTTATTTTTTCTTTTTTTTTCATGTTTGTAATTATTATTTTTCTGGTGTGAAAAAATATTGCCTACAGCACCAGGTGGATTCAGACAGAAATCCAATGATCTGCCAACCTCTTTAAAACTTTGAAATACCTGTTTTGTATTAATGAGGTAGAAGACAAACAGGTAATGTACTTTTTAGTCAAGGAACAGAACAGAGATATCAGAATGCTAAAAAGATTTATAGTTGCTCTTATCTGCAGATTAAATATGATTCTGGGGGACACAAAGAATGTTACAGAATATTTGTGACCCTTTACCAACTCGTACAACCACAAAAAGATGGGGATTTAAGGGAGGATCTTATAAGTAAGAATCTCACTGTTCCTGACCAGCAAAGCACTTAAGCATATACTTAGCTGTAAGCATGTGGCTGGTTCTACTGAATCCAAATCTGATTTGCTTATGAGAAAGCATATGTTTAAATGCTTTAGTGAATAGGAGCAGACCACTCGGTGGCTTTCAGGACTCAACCCTATTAGTCAAGGAAAATAATCTTAAAGGGATTCTGTAGACTTGGAATATAATCACTAACCGTGATTGCAGGTTTTTGATTGGGTTTTTCTACACTGTTGACTCAATGAACCATTACAGTCACTTGTTTCTGTTATGACTTGTACATATATGTATCACTTTTACAGTATTTCTCACTTTTCTTTCCTTGTAAGTTGTGTCTTCACTAATTTGAAAAAATTCAAATAACAGATACAAAATCTCTTTTGCTAGTTGTAACTAAGTGGCACTGTATGGAAAAACTAGGCAAAACCAGGTTTAGTTTTTTATTTTGTTTTGCTTTTTTTTAAAGAAAGATCATGTCATTACAGGGGAGAACACCACATTTGAGGTGAACAGAGAACCATATTTAATCGGTGTATTTCAAATATATTACAAAATGAAAAAAATCCCTTTCAGAATTTCTGGAATAGGGAAGTGATGGAAATTCTGGATARTGAATGAAACTGAGAAATTATTTTGGCAGCTTTGCTCCAAGTCATGACAGTGAAAAACCACTGACCAGACAGCACATTTCTCAAGTGCTGTATATGGCACATGCAGTCAGGGATTCTGATGGAGAGATCTGAACWGTTAAAACAGGACCATTTAGAATAATGAATGAACTTCAAGTATTTGCAATTTTTCACTTGATCTTAATTATTTTCCCTAGTCTGCATAGAACATTAAATGCTTGATTAGTGGATAGCATAGCATGGTTATTATTACCATGTTTTTACTTTACTGAAACAACACTGTGAAGTCATTTTTATCATTCTCAGGTTTTAGATGGATCTCTTCCTTCTAATATTATGTGACCCCAGGACACAATATGCAAGTTATTCTTGATAATGTGCAAACAATTTTTTCATTTCTGGTATCTCCAACATGCTTTATGTATATTGATATTAATCTTCCAGTATTGAAGTAGCTGTTTTATCACTTTTATTGTTTTTTTTAAACTAGCTTTTACTGGATGCATCTGAGGTAAAGAAAAAATTACAGCTTTCAGAAAGTGGTACTAATGATGGAACTATTTGTATAAGTGAGTTTTGGGAGCTAAAATCTTTTTATAGAATCATAGAATCATTAACGTTGGAAAGGACCTCTAAGATCATCGAGTCCAACCATCAACCCAACACCTCCATGCCCACTAAACCATGTCGCTTAGCGCCACATCTACACATCTTTTAAATACTTCCAGGGATGGTGACTCAACCACTTCCCTGAGCAGCCTGTTCCAATGCTTGATAACCCTTTCGGTGAAGAAATTTTTCCTGATATCCAATCTAAACCTCCCTTGGCGCAACTTGAGGCCATTTCCTCTTGTCCTATCGCTAGTTGCTTGGCAGAAGAGACCAACGCCCACCTCGCTGCCACCTCCTTTCAGGTAGTTGTAGAGCACGATAAGGTCTCCCCTCAGCCTCCTCTTTTCCAGACTAAACAGTCCCAGTTCCCTCAGCTGCTCCTSGTAAGACTTGTTCTCCAGACCCTTCACCAGCTTTGTTGCCCTTCTCTGGACACAGTCCAGCACCTCAATGTCCTTCTTGTAGTGAGGGGCCCAAAACTGAACACAGGATTCGAGGTGGGGCCTCACCAGTGCCKAGTACAGGGGGACAATCACYTCCCTACTCCTGCTGGCCACACTATTTCTCATACAGGCCAAGATACTGTTGGCCTTCTTGGCCACCTGGGCACACTGCCAGCTTGTGTTCAGCTGGCTGTCAACCAACACCCCCAGGTCCTTTTCCGACAGGCAGCTTTCCAGCCACTCTTCCCCCAGCCTGTAGCGTTGCATGGGGTTGTTGTGGCCGAAGTGCAGGACCTGGCACTTGGCCTTGTTGAATCTCATGCAGTTGGCCTCGGCCCATCGATCCAGCCTGTCCAAGTTCCTCTGCAGAGCCTTCCTACCGTGGAGCAGATCAACACTCCTGCCCAACTTGGTGTCATTTGCAAACTTACTGAGGGAGCACTCAATCCCCTCATCCAGATCATTGATAAAGAAACAAGACTGGCCCCAAAACTGAGCCCTGGGGGGACACTGCTTGTGACCGGCCACCAACTGGATTTAACTCTGTTCACCACAACTCTCTGGGCCCAGCCATCCAGCCAGTTTTTTACCCAGTGAAGAGTACACCTGTCTAAGCCATGAGCCACCAGCTTCTCTAGGAGAATGCTGTGGGAGACAGTGTYGAAGGCTTTACTAAAGTCCAGGTAGACCACATCCACAGCCTATCCCTCATCCACTAGGCGGGTCACCTGGTCATAGAAGGAGATCAGGTTGGTCAAGCAGGACCTGCCTTTCATGAGCCTGTGGACCTGATCCCCTGGTTGTCCTGCACATGCCTTGTGAGTGCCCTCAAGATGACCCGCTCCATAATCTTCCCCGGCACTGAGGTCAGGCTGACAGGCCTGTAGTTCCCTGGATCCTCCTTCCGGCCCTTCTTGTAGATGGGCGTCACGTTGGCAAGCCTCCAGTCGTCCGGGACCTCCCCCGTTAACCAGGACTGCTGATAAATGATGGAGAGTGGCTTGGCAAGCTCCTCCGCCAGCTCCCTCAGCACTCTTGGGTGGATCCCATCTCGCCCCATAGACTTGTGAGTGTCCAGGTGGCACAGCAGGTTTTTAGCTGCAGTTCTTCTCTTTAGCAGTCCTTCCCCTACGGTGAACTTCAGTGGGATCTGTACATAGGGATGTCATGCAGTAGAATACCAAAACTTGTTACATTACACAACAATCCACATCCAATCTTAAGACAGTGGGGCTAGTGAATAAAGCTGTACCCTGGGAAACATAAAACTTGAATGTTGTTCCTGATTTGGTTTTTGCTATTTTTTGAATGATTTTAGAAAAAAACAGTTTCATCCTTTATTCCTGTTTTTCCTCTTTGTAAAATACTTTGAGATAAACTGAGGAAGAGCTGGGTGATAATTTAGAGAATATTTTCAGGACTTCGTTTTGCTTCCTCTTTCTCTGAACACTTGCACATAAAAGAAATTATTTTGGTTATTGTTCTGAAATTTCCACTTATTTAAAAAATGTCAGCATGAATATAGTACTACGCTTGCATCTGATACCAAGCAGTTTCTGAATCAATAGGATGACAAAATGACTGAAGAAATAATGGCAGTTCTGTGATGTTTAATTTTTTTCTGTTCGAATTGCTGATTTAAAAATGCTCATTTGAAGTGGAATTGGCATTAGTCTAACTTTTGTAACAGCGATTGCATTTTGTCTAGTGTTTTTTTGCTTTATTACAGTCTGTTCTCTATTATTAAAATAGATTATGCAAATACATACTTTATTACTGCATTATACATGTTTAACTCATATCACAGAATCAATAGATTTGGAAGAAAGTACTCTATATAAAGCAAACCTGAATATTTAGTAAGCTTTGGAGCTAAACAGCTATTTTTAGCTCACTCAGCTAAATGTAGCTATTTTGCTCAATAATGGGTAAGGGTAAACACAGCACTGCCATCTTACATGCATGAGATCAGTAAGACGGAACTTTTATTTTGGATGATTTTGCATTGCAGATTAATCAGCTGAACACATGCTGTGCAATTACGGTTTTCCTATATAGCATGATCAGCTTTGAAAAATTAAGTTGGGTTCACGCTGTCTTTGGGGAAAGAATTTGGAGAACAGCAGTATAACTGGATGAAGAAAATGCCTGATGTTCTTTTTCATTTATTCTAATCTTGCTTTTTCCCTGTTATCTATACCCTGTTTATCTGAATCATGTACCCAGTCCCATTGGCTGTAAGCAAAAAGAATTTGATTCGATTTTACTGCTTGCTTAAGTAACAAGACTGGGTGTCTCCTGAACTCACTTTTGCTCTGTGCTTCAGACTCCTTCCCTTGTAAGTCATTCCATATGTTTATTGTACGTGTCAAATTGTTCAAACTGTTATTTCTAGATTGTTTTATTTAAGATTTATTTTTAAACTGGCAAATACAAATTCAGTGAGCCTGCCTCTGTGTGGACCAGTGTTGACACCCTGTGGCTAACTAGATTAAATCACAGATGAGTATTTAATAGGGATATCCTGTGGGACATCTCCCAGACTTTATCTACTGCTTGAATACAGTAGTCTCATAGCTGAACTGTGTATTAACTGTGCAGCATGTTTCTGCTCTCATTTCCTCAAGGGTATATGTGAAAATAGTGCAATAATATATTGAATAACAACTGAATTTTATGGCTACTTTTCCTTATCCTGATTCAGTACCTTTTAACTACTTATATGCTAAAGTAAGAGCTGGTTGCCAAGTGTACAAAACATTACCTGATACGTGGTGAAAGTGTCTTTAAAAAAGTTATAAAATCAATGTTCTATTCATTGACCATTCCAAACATTCAGTTACAAAATCTTTAAGTCTTTTTTATTGCTGTTGTGGACACGGCATTTCTCTGGAAATTGTTGCTATATAATTTATTTTATATCTTAATGTCTGTCTTTACAGTAAGTGCAATGCTTCAACATTAAAACATAGCGGTAAATTCAGAGTAGCACCACTGAATGCAGAGACTTTAACTGATTGGGAGTAAGGTGTACTTTAAGCACTGATAAGAATATGGATTTTTAATAACATCCGTTTGCCTTTTGCTATAGATTTAGGACATCATGTGAAAATATAAGGCCTTGTTGTTATTTTATTTTCATTATTTAGCTGTGTAGTGATGGCTTAAAAAAAAAATCATATATCACTCCAAGTACTTTTATATCATTCTTTAAGGAAACTCCATAAGTGAAGCCAAGGAATAAAGAAAACCTCAGAATAACTTCACCATTCACGAAGTCAAAGACTGAATTTTTGCCAGTACAGTTAGTGTGTTCATCAAATAGCCACAAATAGGAAATCATACCCTCTTCAGGCACTCAAATAAAATGATGGTCCTTATAGCATAACCTCATGGGCTCTTTCACATCAAGAAGTGCAGTTTTTTGCACAAGTAAGAGAACACTTCTTAATGCTTTCTCTTCTTCCCTCATCACTGTTTCTCTTTCTTCCCCTCTGCCTCCACGCGCTCACACTTCCATTAGGAAGACTCTCGCGCTGGGTCTCTTATGCTGCCCAGCACAAAGGAAGGGTAAGAGGGAATCATTCAAGTAGTCAGGTGCCAAGCCATTTAAGACTTTGTAGATTAAAACTAACACTTTCAGTTTCACCCAGAAATTGGCAGACAGCCAGTGCAGGTCATGGAGTATTGGTGTTAAGATCTCTGTCTAAAATATACGACTTACTAAATGGATTGCTGCCCTTTGCATTAGCTCAGATTTCCCTTTGCATCAGCGCTAGAGTTGCCTTGTGTTGAGCACATTGCAGTAATTAGCCCAAGAGGACACTTTAGACTAAATTCTTACCTCATTTTACACCCTCTACAGTGCCAGTCATCCCAATGTATATGGTATGTAGACCAGAACAGAGTTATGCTATTAGTTGTTGACACTTGGCACCATTTTGAGCTGCCTTTTCTCTATAACTGTACTAACTAGAAGCCTTCCCCTCTTCCTTTAATAAATTGTAGGTCAGCTGTTTGTGGACATTTTACTCACTGATGCTACATGACTTATGTTATCCATTAAGAATAATTACTAGCTCTATTAAAACTTCCATGATTTCAGATTTTTTTTATGATTTAAAGGAATACTAAAAAATAACTATGTATTTTCTTGGGTTAACAGAGAAGTTTTGTGGCAGCATATTTTTGGAAATAGCTAGTTGAGCCTTTTGTTCTCCTTATCTCTCCATGGATAATTCACTGCACCAGTCCTTGAGGTAAAGTTAATTTAATGTGGTCCATTTGATATTTCTCCTTTCACTTTAACCCACAAGACTGGACAGAAAGCTGCTCCCATGTAGTGCTCCACGGGTCCCTGCCACCCCCCAAACTATCCTCCCACTTTAAATAACACCATAGTCCAAAAGACTCTGTCACTTCAAATTTATGCAACCCGTGCTGCTTTCACTGTACTGAAGATTTTCTTATGGTTTTGAGGGAGAACAGGTCTGCCTTGCTAGCTTCCCACCCTATCTCCCTTTAACCTCTCAAATCTCTTTGCCTAGTTTCAAGTTTCATTACATATGCTTTGACCAGCTCTACTTGTTGCCAGTTTTAGACGTTTGCATTCCAGTTATTATATTCACTTGGGAATAAAAGCTTGATGTGCTATAAATTTACTTTTCTTTTACAAGAAACAGAATATAGTTCTTTGGAAGTTAATCTATTGTCCCCATTTGTCTGATAACCTTTGGGCTGTTTTTTTCTTTAAGAAAGTGAGTGAAAACATATTTCAGTGTTCTTGTAACAAAGTATTTTAGTATAAGAAACCAAAGTGTAGGGATTTACTGTATTTTAATATATTCCTACAGGCAAGGAACTCTTGAGACATAGCATTTAGAAATTTTTAGACAAAGGACAACTCATTTAACCAAAACACAATGTGAGTTCTCTTTTAAACTTTTTTTTTTCTTTTACAATGGGAAAATGTATTTCTTTTCTCTTTAAGTGTGTTACTCTTCATAATCCTCCATAAAACTTGAAAGTGTCAGTCATTTAGATAATTGAAAACATATAATAAACTTAAGACTTATATAGTTGTTAAATTAACTACTGAGTACATTTAAAGACAAAAAATTTATAGCAAAAATGTTTTTTCCCAAGTCTTTTTTGCTTCTAATTATGCTATAARAAAAAAAAAAAAAAGATTTTACAGTTAGTGAGGTTAAAATATTCTCTTCTGTTTAGTCTTTCATCTTGAGTTTTGAGAAGATGAACTACCATGTTTATCATACTTATTTTGACCTTAACCTTTTTTTAATGAAATAGACTTAAAATGTCCCAGCTGGCATGTCTCCCACTGTTGTAAAAAAAAAAAAAAAAAAAGAAGAAAGAAAACTTTGAGTAGTTTTTCCTGTGCAGTAGTCCTAGCAGGATGGATAAAACCTAATAATGTATTAGGCAGAGAGTCAGTAATGCTGTTATTTGGAGATGGAATTTGAGAGATGTCTTGCCCCAGTTTGTTATCAAACCTATGAAGAAACGGTGTAGAGAAAAAAAATGTCAGAAAATATATTAATAAGTATACAAAAGCATTAAAATATGCTTCTTTTTTAACTTCCTTGTTTTGCATGAGTAAATACAAGCCCAACAATCATAATAACATCTTTACAACTTTTAATGTAAGGTAGTTTGGCTCAGTGCAAGGTTTATGTACCAGACCATTAAGTTTGAACTAGGACAGTCCCTGTGATTTTAGTGGAATTTACAAAATGTGTACCAGCTGGAGATCTGATTTTAGGAGCCTTTTGTAAACCTCTGTACCTCACCTATAAAAGCACACTTAAATTACAGGTGAGAATTGGCTCTGAGAATATGTTCTCATACTAGTGTCAAAAGGGCATCACTTCACGTAAGTCAGCAGATTCTACTTTGGTGCAAAATTATTGCAATACAGCGATTCTTTTTCTTTTTTTATCAGTTTACAGTTGTATTTTCACAAGTCTGTCTTGCATCAAATGTAAAGGAGATGAGGTATATTTATCTTACAGTCTGTATCAGATGTCTATATTGAATATTGTCCAAGAGAGTGCCTCTGAATGGAGAACACCTTGCTCCAGATCGCTTCCAGACAGGTGTGGGAACCAGCGTAAGGCTGCTCAGATAACAGTAGTATTTGATCAGGGTCAAAGATGAGAAATCAGTGCCTCGGGTCTTATTCTTGTGAAGAGCATTCTGTTCTGATACTCAGAACTTGAATTGTGTGCCTTTACTTTTTGGTAGTTGCTGCAATTATAGAAGTGTACATAACACTTTTTGCTTTGGAACAAAGGAATAAATCAAGCAGACATATGCTGTAGCCTATGAATAAGGTTTAGAAGAATAAGTTTTTGGAGCTCATTATGGGAGTGCTTCACCTAAAAGCTGTTAGTAGCTGCACGCRCTAGCTGTGTAAAACCTGCATATGTTGCTGATTATATTATACGCTGAAATAGAATTTTATCTGGATAAAAAGTTCTGTTCTCATCATAGTACTTGAAAGAGTGTTCTTCCTGACTACATTAAAATTATCCATGCTTTATAGTGAATATGACTGCTAATTAGCACAGTAGAAAGTTTTTGAAAGCCGTACTTATATCTTAGCAAATATATGACCTTGTGCATTGATGTAGCATGTTGATGTAACATAGACTTTATTCAATGTGTTCAGAATCCCTGGGTAGTTCTTTTGGATTTTTTGTGGTGTCAGTATTTCAGCTGTTCAGCTCTCATATCTCAGCTTTTCTGACTTTTCATTTGAAGCCTAAACATAGGAAAAGGTTATAATGTTTTCTTTTAATAGGACTAAAGTCCTTTAATTTATATGGCATGCTTGAAGTTATGTTCAGTTGTGTCAATGACATGGAAGGAGCCATTACTTCTGTCAGTCTTGTGGCATTAGCCTGCTAAGCCTATTTTAACCTGATACACTACTGTAACAGAGGGCCAAATAGTTCTGGGTAGGAGAGAGATTCAGGACTTGTACCTTAGCTAGTTTATTATTAGTAGTAAAAATCGTAAAATGTTGATGGAGCAAGGTTGACAAATTTGGTCTTTATGAATGATCTGAAGTAATTACATGTTAATATTCCAGAAACTGTTATATTTTGTTAAAAAGGTATCAGGTAGCATTATTTTTTAATCCAGTGTCTTCCAAATAAGGAAAAAAAAAAAAAAAAGAGATATAATTATCTAAAAAGTATTTACTTGAAAGCTATCAATGTCCTGGTCACTTGAAAAAAAATTCTCAGAGAGAATAAAAGAAATATAGCATATTTAAGCATTAGATGTTCATTATCATATAAGTAGATATCCTAATTTATTTTTCTCTTTGTGATGCTATTGCATAAGGGATAGATAACGGTAAAATGATGTTTAAAAGCTTGATTATGGTGGCATTATGTAACAGTCACTTTTCAACACAGTTATAGTGTTTCAATTTGCAAATTTTACATACTAAAAAAAAAATCAGTCTAGCAAGCTGCAAACTTTTAAAGACTTTAAATCTGCCAAATTATAGCCACTTATTTTTGCCTGACATATTTTCAGCTTAGACCCACATAGGGGCTGCCAAACTTGTTTCTTTTCATTACCTGTTCTATGTCTGGCTCGAAGTTTAGATTTTAGAAAATGGAAAAAAGCTGTTTGTGAAATCACAAGGCTCTTGAGCTCTTAGTTTCCTCTTAGTATCAACGTTTATTTATTTAGGTTTGGGCTGGGTTTCAAAAGATTGAAATTGGAAACAGAGAAGGTGACTCTGAATACCATTTATCTGTATGTAAGCGAACATTCAATGTACATTTAATTTAAAAAATTGCTGTTTCCTACAAGAGGGAGATATTTTTCACATTGTTAAAACATTTTTAGAGGTCACTAGGTGGTCATGTCACCAGCAGGGAGTTTTTGTTTGGCAGGCTGCATTAGCAGTTAGTAACAAATGCCTCCCATGATTCTGTGTTCAAAAGGAGTTGCTTTGCAAGTAACAAATACTTACAACCTGAGAACTGAAGTATAAAAAGTAGTGACAGGGGAAAATGTTTGGAAATGTAAAACAGCATCTTTAGTGGCCAAATTGGGAGTGTTTAGGGAGTTGAAGATTACGTATCTACTTTATACTTGAGCTTGGAGTTTACAGAAGCAATAATATTTTCACTACTGCAGTTGTGAGTCTCATCATTTCTAGTTAGTAAAGAAGCAGAAATTTGCAGCTTACAGAAGTCCTTGGTTTGGGATGTAATTAACATTTTCGATATGATTGTCATCAGATCCTTCATACTCCTTTTAATTTTTGTTTCCTGATGTGGTATTTGAATATTTTATGAATGCCTATAAATATTCTGACTTAATTTTCCACAGATTTTAAATATTTTAAAAAGTAAGAAGGAATAAAACTGAATAACACCAAATGTGTACAAAAAGTTTGGCCAAATCTACACTGTGAGAGAAYGGAAGCCATGTTTGAGAGATTCTTTGTAATCTCTTAACATGTTGTCTTTGTTGATTGAGATATGGTGTGTAAACATTTGCTAGTGAGAGTACAATGGAAATATTAGTATTTGAAAAGTAAAAGTACTGTGAGTTGGACTGAAAAATATCAGTTTGTTATATATGTAATAAAATTCATTTATAAACAGGTGTTATTAGTAGCTGGAACAGCGGTTTCTTTCTTTAACCATAGAGTTCACTTTTTCCTGATGAATGTAATACAGAAATTCTGGTCATTTCAGTGTATAATTTAGGCCCATATCATCCCACCATGCAAAAGAAAATGGGGAAGGGCTCTAGAAGAAGGTAATGCCCATGGTGATGCTAATCTGAAGCAACTGCTTGACTTTCTTTCTTAGGACTGCATTGATTCACACCTAAGCTCTGACCCTGATACCCATTCTATTCCATTGCCAAAATCTCCACAATCCCTAGGCTTTATGCAGTCAGATGCCCTTGATAGGATGGCTATATTTTTCTTTTAAACTGACCATGTCCAGAGCAAGGCCTTCTTTGTAGGAGAGTGTCTGTGGTTGGACACATAGCCTGCCCAGTTGTGTTTCATATGAGGTATACCTTCTATGGAGAGTCTGCAAGGGATGGACAAAGCCAGAACCAGGATGAATTGGACACATGAGGTYTTTTCCTTTGGTATCTCAAAATATTTGTTTTCTTAAAACAGAGCTTTGCACTTCTCAAAGGGAGCCTCTTGTTGATGGACAGTGCTGAAAGAATGAGAACCAAGAATACCTCTGAACTATGGCAGGATGAGATCTGTGTGTAATCCCACCAACTCACCTTTATACTTAACTTCCACAGGAAGGAAACTCTAGAATATAAGATAGAAGAGAGCTGCTGTGCCCTCTGATCCTGTGACCTTGTAAAAACCAGGCCTCCAATTGGGATGAGCTGAAGAATAATGTGCCCCAGCTGTGCAGTCTAGATGTAGCATTGGGAACCAAGAGTCTTTGACAAAAAAAGGCGCTTGGAAAGGCACATTAGTCCAATTAATACCACATGGTGACCTTATGAGGACTAGAGTCCTTGGGGTCCCTTTTCAGAATTAGACCTGGACCAAATCTAGCAGCTGGATTTTGTTTACACTAGAGGTTTGCTGCGGTTTAGTYAGCTATACTATTGCTTGTCTGTATTGAATAGGCAAAGACGAGGCCTGGAATTCTCAATATCTCTATTTTATTATACTCAAAAGACACATTCTGATAATTTTTCTGGGGATTCCTGGCAGGAGCAATACGAAACTTAATCCTTACCTCAAGCTCTGCTGTACTAGATTAGCTCATGTATTACTATGGTTAGGGCTAGAGAAGATACAGAAGAGCGTTATCTCAAGTCTATGGGCTAGTGGTATATCAAGCAAGGAGCAAAGGACTTGTGTATGTGTGAGTGTTACCTGGTTGCTCTAAAGCCTGCCTAAATAAGAAAGCTCTCTTATTTCCTGTATTATTGTGGGCATTCTGCTCAATCAGGAGATGTTGACCTTGTCTGACTCCTGAGAGGTATGGTTATGTTTATCGTCATTATTGTGGGCTATAATCATGCAACACGTGGAAGCTGTGACTTTGTGCTGGGTAATGGCACAGTCTCTGCCTAATGAGATTTACTTAAAATATTTTCTTGAGTAGGGTTTCCAAAAAGTGATCTTAGCTGATTGGAATAAGCAGTATTTACCCGGTCCAACAGTTCCATGGCCCTTTGAAGGGTTCTCACGATTTTAGTTTCTGTGCAAAAGGGATCTGGGGGATATTTTGAATGTTTTTCAAAAATTTCATTTTTCTTTAATCATTAGGCTAAAGAAGTTACAGCTTTTTTAAGAACATGTAGGCTTATGTTGTCACATGTACAGTATGAAATAATTTGTAATTTGGTGGGTTTGTATTTGTATGTTAAAGAACAGAGTTTGAGTAGTTCACCATGAAGAAGATCACTAAAAATTGATCTATGAGGTGGTAAATGTTGGTAAATGCTATTTGTTCTTTTGGTAGCTAACATACATCTGCTTCTTTCCTCTCCTGTAGCAGCTGAGGTTTCACTGCTGGAATAAATTATTTTAAGGTGATTAGCATTAGATCCATCTTTAGAAAATGAAGGCCACAGCTTTTTAACTAGAAAATTTTATCAACATCTTTAGCAAGTCACCATGAGGTGCAGTAGTTATTGTTAGTAATCATTTCTTTGCTGACTTGAAAAAAGTCATAGTTGCTGAGACTCTATTCTGTTACTTGACAAACTAAGACCTCTTTCAACAATACAAACATATGCTTGGGTCCTTTGAGGAATTTAAGCTGTTTCCTGAAAGGACGTGGGGGCACAGTTGGGGTTCTGTCCATCTCTCAACTCAGAGAATTGGTCATTTTTAGGTACAGCATTGAACTTTGGGAACTGTTTTCAGCTGATTTTGATGGTGTTTTGATTTATTCAGTTGACTGTACTATGACTACCTGATGTTTAGTTACCAGATAATGACATAAACCTAATGGTGAGGCACTACACAGAATAAGCTGCACAGATAAACTCTGCCAGGTAGGTTTTAGGTTTGTCCAGTTTGTCCATCAATTGTCTGTGTATCAGCTGGCTGGAACTGGAGATGCTGGGGTGCATGGGACAGATTTCAGGCTAGCCAGCTTCCTGGCTTAGTGACAATGCTGGCACAACTGCAGGATGCAGAAGAGCTGTTGGTACTGAGGTTAAGTGGAAGTGGCAGCGGTACCTGCTAAGAAAGAAGGCAGGTGGCAACAGCCCAGGGTTGTGAATGGGAAGAACGTCAAGGTGGATCACTCAGTGCGGCATTACTCCTTAACAGATTTTCAGCTGCAGAAAGGCTGGCAACTAGTGGCATAGATTACATTTGGATGGAAAGACTTCAAAAATTACTATCCATTCAGCATTCCAGGTCCAACAAAAATTCACTGGCTAACAGCATAGGATTTGATTATAACCAGTAATAGTTATTCAACCTGTTGAAAAAACTGAGGAAATGTCTATTAGCAGTTCCTCCTTTTATTATAGCGTGCATGTGTCTTATACACTGTATTGATTACAGAGTAGAACAAATAATTTTCTCTATTATATGAGTGGCTGAGACAGTGACTTCTTAGAAAACATAAGAAATTATTTATTTTGGAGATATTGTCAACATATGTGAAATTATGTTCCCATACACTACACTGATTTACTTTTCACTTAGGTAGTCAGCACTGATATGTTAAGTTCCTTGTTCTTCAGCTCTCTTGCTTCAAGCTAGTCTGCTTCCTGTAAATGTGAACTGAATATGTCAGCCTTTATAAACATCATATGCACTCTGTTCCTCCCAAACAATTGTAGCTGTTAGTAATTGTTCATTACAAAGTAACTTCCACTAATGTTCAGAAGCATGGAAGTAATTTGGGGAGAAATATACTTTGTTCTTTTGTACTTAATATGACTCTCTGCCTTAAGGATAAGCTTAAATCAACCTTAACTACGGAATCATGAGCAGTATTCACATAGTATAGTTTTAAAACGAGCTGAACAGCCAAACCAATTATGTCTTTGCCAGGTTTTTAATACTTGAATGTAGTTTTTAATGTTTTAAATATTGTATTTATTAGATTTTTACATTGCGTTTCCTACTTTTAAAAATGCATCAGTTCTTTATTAACTAAAATGTTGGTTTCTATTGTTAAATCAAAGGTTTTTGTAATGAATACAGTGATAGCCTATATATGTTTCTCTTTTTGGAGGAATTAAGGCAGACATAGATAAACTTTCTTAGCACCTGATACTGACCTGAATTTCTGATTTTGTTTAATCTTCTATTCCAGTAAGGATAACGTTACATTCTCTCTTTCAGCATCTTTTTGACAAGCTTTTGTGTTATTTTCTTATTTGGGGAAATATTGTTCTAGCCAGCTAACAAGGTTCTCATATGCTTTAAAATAATTTCTGGAATACTGCAAATCTTGTTGTATTTTGAGAGTGCATTTTCTTTTGTCTTGGTCAGTGCATTCAACAGCATAGCTACCTGCAGATTTGAGTTGTACTAATTAACTAGTTCCCTTTTGCGCAACAGGAGAAAAAATCCTACACCTACTTTTGTATCTAGACTTTGATTTGGTTAGTTCTGGCTTCTTTGAGCTGCTGAGGTGCTATTATTTCCTACCACCTGTACAGAATCTCAGCTCATTGCAGAAATTAACAGCTGTCATTTCATTTCTCATGGCAATGGCACTTCTATTAGCATTCCTCTTTCTAGTGGCAGCTCATCTTAAAATGGATCGTATTATTTGTATGAGTCACAAGGCCACCCAGATAGCAATTTAAGAGAGAATTTTCCATAGCAACTACTTCTTAGGCTCTTTCTGTCACGATTCTTTCCAGATGTGCTGTTGATTCAGGTAATGTTCAAAATCCTGCTTAGAAACATCTTATTTTTCTGTTGTCTTGGATTCTAGAGCTCATCCAAGGTTATAGTAAGTGTATAATTTTGTACATAGTTTAAAAAAAAAAAAATCAAATCAACCATGGACATGCAGAGGCCCCAGAAAGTGTCCTCTATTTGATTCTAAGCAAACTTTTTTTGTTTGCATTGGCTGGTTATTATTCTTCCAAAGGCACTGTTGATTTTTGTTACACTTACAGTCCATGCCTTAGGTTTTGGAAGTAATTTATAGTTTTTGACTGTACCATAGCCACTGTAGAAATCAGTAGAGCAATCTTTATTAATTTAAATGTTCATGCAAACATACCTCTTGTAGGACTATCCCTGGGAAAACCTGATTGTATGAACTTACTATCTGAACTGAGTACTTTCCAGGTTTCAGTGTTGAAACTTGCATTGCTTTTGTTTTTGTGTTTTTTTTTAACTCAAGGTTAAATTTGGAGGGATAAAGTTTGTCATCACTGTTGAATGTCAGATTTGAAAAAGAAAATTGAAAATTGAAATGATTTGCATTCTGCGTGATGCTTCTATGCTGTGCTTTTATTTTTCCTCTGTAATGTTCTTTTAAACTATGAAATTTATGCCTGTGTTAAAATTCAAGTGTACATTAATATCTTCACATCCTTTTTGCCAAAAAGTGTCATCCATCCTGATCTAAGCATCAGGGTTTCCAATAATAATCCCTTTTGATTTTGATTCTTTCAATCCCTTCTGATTTTGTTTCTTTAATTGAATAATTTATCCTCTGCTTCTGTGTTGCTCTTGTAATGTCTAGTACAGGTTTAAGTAGCTTGGCTGCCAAATACTAAGGCCTCCTGTAGTTTTCATTGACTTCTTAAAGAGTTCTTAAATTTTAGTAAGACTATAAACATCACTTTACCCAGTGTTCTGCAACAGATCTGTATATTTTTCTTAGATACAGCCATCAAAAGTTTGCAAACTAACATCTAAATAGTATTTTGAAGTTGTATTTTTGAAAGTATTTTGATTTTTTATTATTGATGGCTTTTCAGATTACTTCTCTATGTTTTCTAAAGCCCTACCTTAAAAATAGACTTTGCACACTGGACTTAACATATTTTGTTTCTAACAAAGTCATTTGTATCCTCCCAATTAATGAAATGCAATAAGGACGGGAACTCTCAGGCCTTGCAAATCTTGCAGATACAATGAGGTGGGAGGGAAACATTGCTAATTCCTGTCATTTTCCATAAGATAAAAGCAGAAAGAGTGAGGAGAAAAATGCTGCATTCTTCATTAGGAAGAAAAGATTTGAAAATATATACAAGACCACTATACACAGTCCTCCACTGTCTGGAGGAGTAACTAACTGGAAAGTTACTCCACTGTCACTTTGAAGATTACAGCAGTGCATTCATTGCCTACATATATGTGTCTAACTGAGGAGTAAACTCAGCTGTGTGCCATCTGGATGGATCTCAGATCCTATGGTTGATGGAGACATGACCGAATGACTACACATGTAAGTGTCTGAAAGTCTAATGTCTTGTGACAGGGCCACAGCTTGGTCATAGTTTTGACATGGATCTTTTTTTTTTTGCCCCTAAGCATTCCTCAAAGATGAGTGAAAGGCTAGGAATGTCTCATCAGAAATTAAAAGATCTATATATAACTCCCCCCCCTGCAGACATGCCCCTTTTCCAGCTAACTCAGTGACTTTTGAATGGCAGCAAACTCTATTCAGTTCCCACTGGTTCCTCAGAATTACTGTCTGTCCCCTGCCACCCCTGCTTGTAATCTGGGTGTCTGTGCAAGCTGCTGGCCCCCAGCTCCCTGCTGTGACATCTTTCTGTGCCCCACCTTGCAGGCTCAGTAGCTTCTTCAGAAAAGGTCTTGATATCCCCTTTCCCCAAGAAGATTCACCTCAGTCAGTTATTTTTAACATATACCTGAGAATACCTAACTAGAACAGATACCTTCTGACATACACCTAGCTGATATCTACAGAAGGGAGTGATCTAACTATGGAAAGAGCTGATAGTTAAAATGTTGACAAGGAAGGAGGAGCAGTTTGGTTGACCTACCCAACTAATAGTAAGTGCCATATAGTTTTTTATTTCTAGTTCACTGATTTTAATAATTTAAAAAGTATCATCAAGCAACTTTTCAGTAATCAATGTAGTCCTATGGCTTAAGGAATTTTATTATCCATTTTTGTAGTAAAATTTGAACTAACTTGATCTTAGCTCAAAAGCAGACTCTTTCTTTGCCCTCAGTAAAAGTCCTTCACTTTTGGAAGTTTTCCTAAAGACTGTTAGAAATATTATTCAAATCAAGAGGACTTCATGTGTTAGTCCTGTTAGTCTAGTATGATATGTAAGAAGCTAATTGTTTATCAAGACTAAACATGCTACAATTTGTTGTGGAACTATCTTAAAATATCCAACTACTGTTATTTCTATTGTGATGACTCCTTATTGCCATTCAGACATCCATCTTGCTGGGCACTATGCCTTCTCTCTGATGCAGTTCAGTGATATACTTCGTGCCTCTTTCGTCTGCTTTGAGAAAGTCAGTACGAACTGTCTTCTCTGTGAGTCAATGTGTATTATCTTAGAGTTCTAAGACTGTACATATGCCTTTTTTTAAAATGCTTTCTTAGTCTGAAACAAATTTTGAAACAGTTAACCCACCAAAGAAGATCAATGAGCAAACTTCTTTATGCAAAATTGAATCATATGATGGTCTTCATGCTCCTGGCAATGCTTGTGAATAGCTCCATTAGCAGGGAAGTCATATAATTAAATGACATCATGTGGTATCCTATCTCTTTCATTCCCAATCTTTTAAGATACTAATTAGAGCAATGTTTGTGTGCTGTTGTCTAATTCCCTCTCTCCTTCCTTCTAAAATATCTTGTGCCTGCTCTAGGCTTTCATTGTCTTTACTGATACTTTCCTATTTTATAGTTACTAATTTCATATGCTGTATTTTGGGCGTGCAGTATTTTATTAAAAATGAAGGTATTTTTTTCACTGAGGTAAAATGATGGAGGCAGGGTTTGAATAAATGTTCTCTGACAAAATACCTTTAGGCACTTATGTCTTTAGACATCCCACACCTAAAGGAATGGTGGCCTGTTAGTTTGAGGATAAATATCTTAATTATCTTCTTTACTCAGATACTTAACTACTTTTTTTTTTTTTTATGTTAACACCAATAATTAGTGTGTTAATAGTTGGTTTTCTGTGGCTTGGTCATAAATACATATCCAATGGTTCCCAATATAAAGAAATCCTCCGAAATGATATGCCTACTGGAGCAGTATGTTTAAGTTTATTCTGTACCTAGCAATACCTTATCAACTAGGCAAATTTAACAAAAAAACATTGTCATTTTAAAAAATAAAAAATGCTGAGTTGTAATAATTTGTAGAATTTCCTGTATCTATCAAATTAAGCTATGTAACCATTTTGACATACTCATAGTGTAGCAATAAGTAATGGATGTCATCATATTAATAATGGTAATGATGATTCTGACTTCACAGATCTAAATTAGAATAATTAAAATATTAAAACTGTCAGCCTATTTGGGGGGTGTGTGTGTGTGTGTGTGTGTTCAAAATTCTAAGGAGTTTCTTAGTTTAAGGCTAACATACAGAATTGTACTCTGACATATATTTGCAGCTAGTGGAAAGTATATGACACCGGTTTACATAATCTCTGTCTGACACCCTATTTAGTAAGGGAGCATTTAAACTATGCCCTCAGATCAGTTATCAAATATGAATTATGCACTGCCAAGAGAGTCCATTTTGTTAATCGTACATATTCAGGCAATTTTCTTTCTTGAAATTGCCTTCTTGTATACTGTAAAGCTCAAGGCATAAATTCTAATACGTATTCATATTGATTTCTATATGTTGTTATAAAATAGAGCTAATTTTTCCCTCTGTGATATACTTTAAAGTTCAATGTGATCTACATTGGATTTTATGAGCTTTGTTATATATGTTATTCAAAGCACAGCTGCTTGTAACTTTATGGAAATTAGAGGGAGGACCTTAAGTTACTTCTTCCAAAATCAGACCAATCTTTTTCTTAAATTTCCAATGGAAAGGAAGGAAATAGATTTTACTATCTTTTTGTTTGTGTTATCTGTTTGCCAAAAGGATAATTTTGTTGATCAGCATTTATTAAAAGTTGAAAGAAAGCCGCACTCATTCTTTAGCATAACTAATAATCTACTTTGTAACAAGTGGCCATTTGGAATATGTTGTCAATTCAAATTAAGAACAGAATACAATTAACAAAAGTTTATGGTTGTTTTTAATATTCTGTCTCTGCATCTCAGTTTTATGTCTTTGACTCAAATATTTTGAATTCTCTGCAAATTCATTAAAACAATAATGACTCTTAACAGTAACTTTTTTCCAAGCTTAAAGATTTATTTGGCAGTTCAAAAATGTTACCAAGAACTATATTCTAGCGATCAAGCCATTCATCCTGCAAAGTACTTTTATCTTTGTCTTCTATAAACACAAAAAGCGGTGTTGAAGGATAAGGAGGCTGACAATGACAGATTACCTATAGTTTTGTTTTCCTGTTTAACTTAGGTGGACCCTGTGCAGTGCTATGTTCTGCTGTAACACAATCCCATGCATTCAGATGCCATTGTTCTTGTTCTCAGCAGTCCCCATCTCTGYGCCGTATTCTGGTATGGCATAAAACAGGCAGAGGTGTTTTAACCAAGCGTTGGTTGCATTCCTATGGAGAATCATACAAAGCCAAATGAACAATAGGAGTCAATTCTAGTAAAAAGCTGCAAAACCCAGAAATAATTGTCATCTTCTAACTTCAGCTGTGTTTTGCAGCACTGTGAATTCTCTTTTTTCCTCTGCATTTCTCACAAAGTCTGAAGCTTGTTATATCTACTCATGTGTGGCCAATGCTGCCCATTTGAATGAAATGATAATGCAGTGGTTATTGAAGCATGATCTATGAAACTATGATGTAATTGCTTTCACAGATGAATATGTCTTTTCTGAGGGGGTCTGTTTTACTTAGCTGTCATTTCTAAAACATAAATCATCGAGACATCAGAAGTACAATGTTATAGGGCTTGAAAAAATTCAGAGGATTCAAAGGGCAGTTGAGTGCCTACTTCTTACTTGAAAATTAGCCCCAAAAGATGGACATGAAGTTCCTTCTTTGCCTTTTAAAATTTCTCTCTGAACTTGTACCTTTATACTGGATTATTTTGTTTGCTTAACAAAAGACCTATATGCACATTCCATTGCTGTTAAGGAAAAAAAAAAGGAATAATTTAAAATTGCCAATCTAAAGACAATACAGTTACTGTTACTGGAGGATGTAAGGAGAGGTGTGGTTATGGGAATAATGAAACATGGGGAGGCGGCACTGAACTGTGTGACTCTGGGGAGATAAACTGGAGGAAAAGGACAAATGGATAAGAAAGCTGCTTTTTCAAGAAACTCCTCCATGATTATTCAGAATCAGGTCCTCTCTTTTCCTTCTTTCCATTTACTCTGAAATTTCACATCAGGGATAGCTGCTTCTTCCGGTTTCTCCTTGATTCTATCCTAATGAAAATATACATCTAATACAGGTGTAATATAGACACTCTTTGTTGTCTATCTCACACAGCGTAAGCTTTGGTATCTCCTTCTCACACCTGCTTCCAGCAGAAGTTTTGATCAGATGGTAAATTCAAGGTTTGATACTCACATAATATGAGGAAAAGTGCTTGGTGGGTTGGACTGGTGGACTGGGGTGTGTAAGAGCGGGGCCCCCCATCTTCCTGTCCCATAGTTAATGGAGCAGTCCTCTCTGCTTCTTGGTGTGTTTGGGCTGTGGAGTGTCAGTAGTTCTCTCTGCTTGCCGTAAGGGCACCAGGCCAACCTGAGCTGCTATTTCATGCTGTTTTTTCTTCTGAAAGTATTTCAAAAGGGATTGTTCTTTGAAAACAGTGCAAAATAATTGTTCATTTAAAAGAAGTAAACTATAAATATGCTTTCATAAAGCATATTTAGTCATGTAATTGGAGAGACAAATTTTCTGTCAGCCTCAGACATACAATTTTAGGATAATCGTCTAAAATCAATAGTGACTGAATTTACATGTCTGTGTCACACAGCTAGCTTAGACTTACAACTCTGTTGTTGAATATACAGATTTTTAATTTCATGCTTGTGATCAGTATGTCTTGTTTTTAAAGAAAAAGCTTTAAAATACCAATAATATTCTGAAGTTTATTTTCTAAGATTCATGCACATCCATAATGGATTAACAGCATGTTTTAACAAACCATTTATTTGCTTTAGGAGTGACAGAGAGAAGCTGTTTCGAACAGGATCTCTCATCACCGTCTATCTCTAGTCACCTCCTACTGAACTTAAGGTTGAATACTGGGGGTCATGAGGGAAAGAAAACAATAATTAAAGGGAAAAGGTTGATTGAGCTGTTTTTTTTCTCCTTCAGTACGATTAGCATGTGAGAAGCTGGCTGAGTACTCTACTGTATATCATTAGTTCAAACATTTCTGACTTGGTTTAACTTTAATGGTGACTTTTTAAGTTGCATTTCTGTATTTTGTGGAGAACGGCTTAAGTAGTAAAGGCAGTAAAAGTTCTTGTTAGAAGATCTTGTTTCTATAAATCTTAATCTTGGAATTCTGTTAGATTACAATTGGACTGTTTCTAAGAACTCACCCCACCTCCCAAAAAGTTGTCATGAGTTCTTTTATTAAAGCTCAGAAAATTATTCTTAGACTAACAGAGGTGGGGAGTAAAGCAGGAGTGTTTACAGAGTTCACTTCTAAATTGACTGTGATAAGTGGCAATGCAATGTATTATGATTAGAGGTTTCTGGGAGACTCTTTAAGAAGGTTAACTGCAAGGCAGCTCTCAAAAGAAAGCATTTATCTTAGTGGTCATCCTTCAGTGTTTTATACTACTGAGATTTTTTTGTGGGTGGTTAGAACCATTTTTTGTGTTTTATTAGCTGTATCTTGAATACCTCCTACAAGCTGAATGACAGTTTAGGGTTATTAAATCTGTTCTTAGTACATTTTTTTTATCCATAGTTAATCTTGACTAAATATATGCTAGTGAGCAACCCTTTTTTCTCAGTTGTTGCCCGTATTTGTTAAAGAAATTATTCCATTTGACATTTGTTTAGGCTGCAGTTTGATAAAATACTGTATACAATATACTTTTTCAGTTTGGCATTCAACAGAGTCTTTCATGGATTTATTTCTTCTTGCATTATCTTATCTTCCCTTCTAAGGCTTCCTTTTCATATTAAGTAATTTTTTTCACTCCAAGACAGACGCTTTTACAAACGCATACTCTATGTCTGTATTGCTAGAGATCTATAAGATTGCATTTTTCAGGTGTTAGGTTACATTTATAATTGAGTTGCTTTGGTATCACCTGCTTTATCTAATCGTATGTATGGTATTTTTCTTTAATTCAAGTTGTTCTTTAACACTACTTCCAGTGACTTTACTAAAAGATTTATATGATTTTATACTTCTTGTTTGTCTAAAAGCCATGTCTATTATCAGATTAATAGTTGATAGATCCTCCAAGGAAAGGCATCTCCGTATTTCACTATCACTGAGGAATGGCCTATGCAGTATAAAGTCATTCTTATCTGTAATTGCTGTCATGGAAATTTTCACAGAAACTTGATCATTCTCAAATTTTGTACTGTTCTTTCTTACTATAGATGTAGAAACTTAAATGTAAAAGGTCTTCTCTTCCAGTCGTAGGAAGGCTAGCAAGCATATGATGGAAGCGGATAAAACATGACATTAACTCCAAGGACTACTGTCTTAAATGAGACACAGAGTAAATCAGCTTTAAAACATCGAATCATTGAATAATTGGGTTGCTGGTAAGGTCATGTTTTGGGGCAAGATCAACTATACCCATGTCATTTCTAACAGACGTTTGCCTGAATTCTTCAAAAAGACTTCCACTTGGCAGTGACCATCTTTCCCCAGCACTTTCTTCCAGTACTCAATTGCTATTCATATTTACCTGCCATTATCATTAGACCTTGGCTAGATATTGGGAGGAAAAAACCACAACTTTTTCTCCTGCAATTTATGCACATTACTTCTTGTTCTGTGTGCCATAGATATGGAAAAAAATGTTCTATTTCAATTTGACATAGCATTTTATGTTCTCATTATCATGTTGCCACTCATAGACTATTTACTGTAGTTTTTTCCGATGTTTTCTTGTCAGTCATTTCTCTGACTGCTTTTGTTGCTCTCCCCTGAGCAGTCTCCACATTTTTCATGGAGAATCGTATCCAAACTGGACTCAGTATTTCAGCTAAGATCTTCCTGAAGTCACATAGATCAAAAGAATCACTTCTGTCTTGCCATCTATTTCTGTTTATACTTCACAGTATGATGTTTGCCTTATTCACAACAGATCATTAATACGGAGTTCTCCTCAGTTTTCTAGACAGCATCTTTAGTTTGTCAAGACATTTTTATTCCTGCCTTCATGGCACTTGAAGATCCTCGCAGTCTCAAGTCTCATTGAAATGTAATAAGTAGATTTTCTAGTCCATCATCCATGTAGTTAATGAAAACATTAAACAGAGTGGAATCCTGAACAGTTTTGGGGGGAATACCACTTGCGTAAATAAATTAATTCCTGGCCATTAGGAAGGGACTGTTCCTTTCGTCTTTTCTTTTGTATTTTAGTATGAAGTGACATTAAGTATACTAAGATATTTGTGCAAGTTTCTTGGTACTTCTTACTGGAATCATTAGTACCTTAAGCCCTGATCTCGCAGCTGCAAGTGTGCTCATCAAGAGACTGTTACATTCACTGTCTTTGTGTCAAGGAGACTAGCTTGAAGTAGTAGGTTGCTGTGGAGTAGAATGCAGTCAGGCTTTGCCAGGGGAGGAGTTTCATTTCATGAGTTTTGCTTTTCCAGGGAAAAGTTCTCCCTCTCCTCCTTGTAATGAGCAACCATATTATAGTGGCGGATATATAGATTGGGAATCCTAGGAATTACTTTATGTATGTCAAAGGAAAATGTACAGAATAACTACCAATGTGGAGCAAATGCTGTTAGATTTAACATGTATTTTATTGATCTGAGAGTTTACCTAATTTTACCGTGTACAGTTAGAGTGACTTTTCTTGGTGTTAAAAGTACTACCCTGTTATTTGTAAAACAGATTACTTTGCCAAAAAAGAGAGGAAGAACTACTAATAGCAAAAAGGATTACTCTCTATAAATATTACTGTTAAGAATGTCATTTAATTCAGTGCTCTAATACATTATTTTAAAATGTATTTTATTACCATCGTTTTTTAAACAATAAGGAGACATTTTGGCTGCAAATAGTGATAACATCTTTACAGAACTGCATTTGGATAGTCTTTTTTTTTCCTGACACAGTAGATAATTAGGAATTATAAATTACACTTACACTCTTAAGCATGTTAGCTGGAGAGTATATCAGACTGTATGTTGCTCTTGGTGCCAGTTCAGGTCTTGATTTTCAAAAATTCTTGCACAGAAACGCATGATGAGTTTCAGTTTCTAGCAGCAAAGCAGAAGTGTATTACTCACCTGAGAGATTTAGACGAAGACCTTGCCACCTGTTTACATTTTTGAATGAAGTTTACTTCATGTTTGTAAGTGAGGAAGTCATTATTGTCAGTTGTTTTGCTGGCATCTTAGCCTTGTTCCTAGTGGTCAGATAATCTAATTTCAAATGTTTCCTGCAAAAATGGTGATACTAATTTTTTAGCAGGGTCACTGGGTAGCTAAAATAAATTGCTTCTGTTCATCAGATTTGGTTCTTCCACAGGAAACCTGAAGTATGTTGAAAGGGTAGCACAGCAACTTTCACAGATGTGGATAAACCTGTGTGTGATATGCAATAAATGAGATATGATAATGTAGAGCTCTGGGTCTATACCCACAGGCTGCTTCATAAATGCTTGGATCTCTTCACTTACGATGCCTCACCAGCATGGGCAAGGTATTTTTCAACCTCTGCCTCCCAGGGACTTAGTGGAGGAACTGTAACTCTGGTAGTATGCTAGGCCATGCAGAAGTAAAGGAGGCCGCTTCAGTTTCTTTAGATGCCCTGTCACAACCTGTATCTTTATTTTGTACTCTGTAAAATAATAATAAAAACTGTTGGGTCTTTCTGTCTTCCCTCTGTATTGAAGTAGTTAATTACTAAGGATGTAAGCAACCACCATGTATGATTTGGTAGAATATACAGTCCCGCTCTGCTGAACTCTTGTGAGCCTGGATGCCTGGTTAAATGCCACTGGACTATATATTTGAGGTTATTACTGTTCAGATTATCCATGATAATAGACACAGATAATATGCCGACATACTCCAGGAGTATGTCTGTGCGGACAGGTGCAGACAGATGCAAGCTTGCTCTGCCCACACTCTGAGCGGGCCGTATGCGAGCCAGTTCCAGTCTGGAAGCCATCAGCATGTTGTGTGGCACTATGCCCAAGCTAAAACACCTTGTCTCTTAGATAAATGAGCCTTTACATCTTCTGAACTGAAGCTGACTCACATTCAGGTGGCTTCAAGAGTACTGGCAGTGTGAGTTTGCATTCAGCTGCCCATCTGTGTGGATGTATTCATCATTCCACATTGCTGTGGAAGAACTTCAGTAGAAATCCTCATCCTTGTATTCTTGTGCAGTCATCTCTCAACATTCGTAGATTTAAGACCTCCCAACTCCACTTACATTTACTGTAAAGATAAGAATTTAAAAATATATTGGCAATAATTTTGGGGGGCCAATTCAAACTTGAGTATGTGCTGTAGGTTTGATTCAAATCTTAGAGCGTCTCAGTGGAGCACTTATGGAGTCATATGACAGCAGCTGTTTCACATGACTATGAACCATTATCTCCTGGAATTGTTTGGTATGAATCATTATTTCCTGGAATTAAGTGTTTGGTTACGTATTTTCCCAAGATAGGAGTAGTCATCTACTGAATGGAATTATCCTGTGAGCTGCAAGACAATAGAGAAAAAAGATTTTGTTAGCTTTCCCTTGCAAAAACATTCTCATAACTTCTGGTTGGCTTTCATCATCCCCCAACACCATCAGCTGAGAAAAAGCATGCTAGAGTTTGCAAAATCTTGTGGTTTTGGGCCTGCAGAATCCAGAATGCAGATTTTTCAAAGCATGTTGACTGGCTCTCCTCTCCTGTGGAAGGTTTTACCTCATCTGCTACTTTAAAGTGGGGCTAGAGAGTGTTGCACAGTTGAACAGTTATGACCACAAGAACAAGTGATCATTTTGGCTGGCAATACAAAAAGATGGATGTGAGTGAATCCTGTTATCAGATGTTGAAATGATACCAAGTAATTCAGTAGTTCTGACTCTTCTTCCTCACTAGTTAGGTTTGTGTTTTCACTGCCAATTTTGAGGTAGTGAAATAATCTAAACTTTGGAGGAGAAGTAAAATTTCAGTATAGCTTCATGTAGTTTTCAAGTCAATTTAAAAATTTTATTCCATTAGTGGCTTTCTGCAGCTGTAATATGTGTTACATATAATTAAATAACATTATATATCATTAGAAACCTCGTAGATGGCAAGTATTTACCGTGAAATTTGCTATTAGATGAGCAGACATATTGTATTGGGTCTGGCTGGGATGGAGTTAACGTACATAACTTAAGAATTAATCTAAATATATTTAAAACCCTTGGAATTTCTGAGATGTAGATTTCTTTACCTATTTTCATTCTGAGTGTGTTGAGTTTGTGATGGTTATGTCAATGTTTATCTTCAGATATTAAATAAGTATAACTTTAGACTGATAATTATGGTATAGATAGATTTATATTTTGCTGTTTACCAGAAGTACCTACTTTACAGCAATGATTACCATGAATTAAAGATTAGGATTTAATCCCACTGGCATTAGTTGCAGGTAGGGCAAATCTCTGTCCTACATATCCTGAAAACCAGAGGAACATTGTGAAACCTTTCTTTAAATAATGTTCAAAATAGCAACAAAATTGTTGCTTGATGCAAGTTAAAAATTGGAAAATGTTCCTTGATGCAAACCACTGGGACATCATCAAAACTTCTGACTAACCTTTCTTTGTAATTTTAATACAGTCTGCTATCAGAGAACTGTAGAGGAACTAACCTAATGTCATTTAATTTAGAAGAACAGTATTTTACATAATAATGCAATATGCTGTTTCTTTGGCTTTAAAGTCATAGAATACCTGTTGCTGACCCTTTCTGTGAGAAAGCTTATGTTATCACCCCTGAAAAAACCCCACCTTCTAGGGTTAGGACAGATTTCTAAAACAGAAAAGTACGGACTTGTATGTCAAAGGTACTGTGGAGAAAGAGCTGAAATTGTGTTACATTTTTCTTTCTGTTTGAGCCAGATGCTCAAAAGAGGACATACTTAGATTTTATATGGTGCATAAATTCTCTGCTTTCTGCAAGGTGAGAGGAATTGTTGAATACAGTAGCAAATCGTCTTTCTTCTATTTCAGTGCATTAAAAAGTTAAGATTTTAATGAAAATGTTAAGGAATCGATATTGTATTTGAGCATAACACATGAAAACGCCAGCAGTCTTTTACAAATTACCATGCAACAATTTTTATGCATTATTATTAGGTTTATAGAAAACAATATACCTATATCTCATTTCAGATTAGCATTGTGGATATGTGACCCTTTGATATTTTTTTTTTTTTCTTTAATACCTGTTATTTAAAGTAATTAATAGCTTTCATTTAAATTAAGACTGTTGGAGACTTATGGCATCCTCTTTTAAACATCATTTAACTGTGATTAGAATGAAGAAGACAGAATAATAAATGAGGCTATTTAAGTGTATGAATAAAATGCAACTGTTTATCTAAAATTGATCCACGTCTCGTAACTTTGAGAGTAAAATAAATGAGTTGTTTTTCTTTGACTCCATCAGAAATATTGTCCTTTAAATATTTACATTAATACATTAGGAACTTTGAAATAAAAGTGAAATAGCTTTCTTGACATTTTTGCTGGCAAGCCGCAGGACTGTGAGAATTCCAAACTTCTAGCTCACCTTGACTGTATGAAGTTCATGAGCCGTATTCTTACATTTATTAGCAGTTAGAGCTTAAAGTTAATTTATGGCTCATTTATCCATGTTTATTTTTTAATGATTGATCTTATATAGTTCTAGAAAAAGGCATAGGCCATAACACATTCTGTTCTAAAAGCTATTAAGTATTATATGCTTTTTCTTGGCTGATAAGTCATAGTCTGTCATTGAATGTTTTGCAGAAGATGAATATAGTTCTTTTATTTAGGAAAATGAGGGACAGATTATGGCCTTGCCAACATGAGCATTTTAGAGTATAAGAAATAATAAGATACTGCAAGATCTGTGTTTCCAACTGCATGTTGTAAAAATTACCTTTGTCGTATGCCCTCACAAACTATTTACGATGTGACCCTGCTAGCTTCTATGCAATTCTATATGTTTCTGAGTCCTATAAGTTTCTGTTTGCTTTATGGAGATTGAGGGGTCAAGATTCCAAAGGAAAAGATTCCTCATGAACAATTAGATCAAGGAACTTCTTTGCTAGATGTTATATTTTACTTCTAGAATTACAGTTTTGTGGTGACACAATGAATAATAATAAATCCATAGGAAAACATTTAAGTAAATGTGAGGAGGATGTCCAGAGATTTCTGTACTGACGTCTCAAGGGTACCAAACTAAGAGGATAATATAAAAATATGTTTTAGCTGTATCACTTTGCTTTTTATTATTTAATCTGTATGATTTGAATAATTCACAACAGATTTATGTAAGATATTCCAGAATTCAGGAAAGTGAATTTAAAAAAATAAATACCAAAGGTTTTTAAAAGCAAGACATTTCACAGAAGTATTGTTAGATATCATATTGTAGTAAAATAGACTGAGGTAAATGTTTATGAAATAGTTGAATAACGAAAAACCTATAAAGAGAACTTTTTTGGCTAATCAGTTTATTTCATGATTTGATTAGACTTGACAATGTTTGCTATTTAAAGAGTGTTCAGAAGGTAGTTGATTGTTCTCCCAGTGGTTAAAAGAAACATCTCATGTAGTATGATACAGTAGTATATGTTCTGTTTTAATGAGAGTATGACAATTTTTATTTTATTATATTTTATCAGACAGGAAGCTTTGCTTGCTGCAATTAGTGAAAAAGATGCAAACATTGCCTTGCTTGAACTGTCTGCTTCAAAGAAAAAGAAGACTCAAGAGGAAGTAATGGCTCTTAAACGAGAGAAGGACAGATTAGTACATCAGTTAAAACAGCAGGTGGGGAGACATTAATTTTTGTACTTTCACGGCAACAGAAAATTGGCATTATTTCCATTTGTACTATTTTATTCTAACCTCATATTGAAAGTCTTCAAGCCAGGTCTGACATGTGACAGCAGTTATGAAAGGTAGGAAGTGTTCAATATAAGTGTTTCTGTATTGCTTCTCTATGGTTGTCAAGTATTTAGTTGCACGTTTGCTTGGCTCGTATTATATGCAGGCAATACACTTTCTGTTTTCGCTCCTCATATAGCTTCCAACCTTCTTCATTATGTGAGACAGAGGAAAGCAGATGCTCCTTGCCGTAAAGCAAGATCTATCCATTCTGTTGACTCTTTCTAACCTTCTTTTGTTCAGTTATTTGCTTATCTGTTGTAAAATAATTGTGTTTTCAGAAGGTTTCAGGCTTTCTGAGAGGTTATCTGGAGATCGTGATTATCCTTAGAATAAATTCTCAAATGAGTAAAAATCACCCTGTCTTCAACACTGTAAGTCATTTGAGGTTTTAATAAAAAAACATGTAGTTACAAACTCTAGAAATAGATTTTTATCACAAGCAAATTTAATTTATGTTCTGCTTTATTAATGAGGAAGATAACCATACTAGACACAGTACACATGTACCAGACACAGTACATAGGTCGCTTCTCTGTCTAATTAAAACACTTAAAACTCTGCATACTGTGCAGTGGCTACTCCCTCTGATTTTTAAAAGGTAATGGTCATAGCCGGAAGAGGTCCTGTAGGCAAGACAAAGAATGTCAGATAACCTAGGTACTAAAGATCTGTGCTGTGTGTCATGTATGTTGTTAAACACCTTTCCTCTTTCAGAATAGGTGAAAAAGATGGGAGAGATGTTTTCAGACCATGTCTGAAGGTGTTGTATCTGATGTTTTCCTTTGTGTGACATTACTGAATTCTGTCTTTGTTGCTTGAGGAGGAGGAGAATACCAGCGGCAAAATCATTCTGGTCTCCTTAGCCTGTCAAAGTAACTACTCTGCTGTCAGGCAGTGTGGCACTTTACAAATGAGCATGCCATGTTAGTAATGTTTAGGGCATACTGCATAGTCAATGTTATGATTCTTTATTCTGAATCATGCATTACATACTGTAGAACTCCAGGCACTCAATAACAGAAAGTTAAGGAGAACCCTTGCTGCTATGCTAAATTCCCAATAGCTCTGACCTCATGCATCTCATCATTATAGCTTTTTCCCACTGGTCTATAAAAATAGGAAACAGCCCCTGAGCATGAACTTATCATCCACTCGTGTATGCTGATTTCATTACAGACATTCCAGCCAAGTACCTGTGTTCTAGGCATGATGCACTCATGTCTCATGTCAATCTGCTGGCCAGGAGACATTTCACCCAAATTTTATTTGCTAAATAGGCAGACATGCTTTTTGCTTTTTAGTACTTCATCCCACTGTGCTGCATCGGAGCAGATGATGTTACATTCCAAATAATTTTAGGTATTTTTGTTTTGGTTTGCTTTGGAAAAGAGAAGGCAGTTATTTTCTCTTTTAGACATCTTTTTTCACCTTTATCTTTCAATAGAGAAGAGTAAATGAATACACCACTTTGCCATGTTCCATGTTACCTGTCATGGATATTTTTAAAATGTTCATCAGAGACTTGGGCAAACTGGCTTTTTTTCCTTGTTTTTTTGTTTTTGTTTGGTTTTGTACCTTTAAGCTATCACTGAAAAGTGTTCAAAACATTCATAACTTTCTTCAGACAGAGTGAAGGAACAGCAGAAGAGGATTGCTAGAGAGGCATTGTTTTGGATAACTTCAGTTAGAATTGTAACCAAATACTTCAAATACCTCCATTATTTATAGTGATAAAGATCTTCAGTAAAGCTATTTAACTAGATTAAATTGATGCCAAAATAATCTCCCTGTTATCTCAGGCACCACAAAAAAAAAGAGGCACCAGGAACAGGAATGTGGTTTAACTAGGTCACCACTTTATTACACTTAAGAATTATCTGATAATAGAGGTTGTAGAGATCATTCATACTTCTTTAATCCCTTTGGGGAGAACTACTGTCAACCCCCAAAGCTTTCACATGTGCATCCAACGCAAAGGCTTGTTAGCGCTACTCTTCCTTGCTATGACTGTGCTGGGCGGTGGGGGGCAAGTGACAGATTCCACACTGTGTGATATATCCACCCTGTTCCTCGGTTTCTTTGAGAGATGCTGTCTCACAATCTATTTCTCATTCACTAGAACTTCAGTGAATGATCAGCTGCAGCATCAAATTTTTTCTTATGGCCTTATTTGTCCCATCCCCCATTTCCACAGCCGTTATACTGCTGAAAGAAAGAAGAAAAAAAAGCCTAACTTCTCCAGCCTAATGTGATCATGAAAGGAGAGATATTTATAAATATTAGAAGATGACTCATTAGATAATGCTAAACATTAGGCCCCCAAATCCACTCCTGTTCTATACTGTAGGAGGAATATTTGCTTTGAGAGGCAAAATAACATGGTGGGCAATGATAAAAATCTATATTCCCTTCAAGTATATCCACAAGAGCAAATGGATTTTTGATGCATCTACCTATCCAATCAAGCGGGAAGCCTTCTGTTCATGGCTACAGGAGGCTGAGAACTTATCAAGGCAGCAGGGCAAAGGATGAGAAATGCAGACCTTAAAGAATCCAAGGAGTTTCTTTTTATGTTGCTCCTTTTCATGTTGCTCCTCACAAAGGTTCTCTGTCTTTCAGTTAGTGATGGGAAAGCTAGGCTGCAGCTAAGCTAAGCTCACTGTGGCTGAAAATCTTATTAGCAGAGCATCAGGAAGAGTAGGCTTTCCCTGTTCCACAAAGAAGCATCAGCTGATAAGAGTAAATGTGTTGCAGACAAACTCCTCCTTTCTCCTTCAGCATCTGCAATTCAGACATTTATTCTGATATATTTATATCCTAGCGGAAGTCCCATTCTTGATTTACACATCAAATAATGCATCTCCTGAACATAAAAAATACTGTTATATCTGTTCTGTATTGCTACAAAATTGCTACTATTATAGGTGCATCGATTTTAGATTTCTTCATTAAATGTAAAAATATTTTCTACTGTGTTTCAGAAGAAAGTCATTTTACTCCACTTATTTTTCTGTCTTCCTTTTACAATCCCTGTGCTACTTTTAATATTCTCCAAGTTTTGCTGAGAAGCGTTCTCTTCAGAACCAGATTTTCATTTCACCATTGTGTTAGACCTGCAAAACAGAAGGGCAGTTGTTGCAGCGTAAAGCAGCAGTTAATACAGATTGTGTCTTAAATCATGTAGACAAGCTATTGGGAAATCATTTGTAATTATTTTAGAGTGCTAACTGAAGTTAGAAATTTGCTTGAACATAATTTCACCTTGCCTGGAAATCTACATGCAGTGTTGTAGATGTCAGCAAAGCTCATATAGAAGCAATGTCCTAGAGTTTCTTTAGATAATCTTGTTGTATTTTCCACATTATACTGCAGAGTTCATGTGGTGATGCTGCAATTGAGCTTCTAATTGCATCTGCTCTCCTTAGGTCCTGCATGTCTCACAAGAACATCTTGTTTTTCAAAGACTTGTCATTTTAGTAAAGAAGCAATAATTTGAAATTAGCCTTCAATGAGGATGAGCTTTACCATTTGAAATAGAAAATATTATTTCAATCAAGTTTTATTTTGTGATCTTTATAGACAGGTGAATCACTTTGGCCTAAATAAGCTGTTGTGAAACTTTAACCCTTGTACTGCATCATCATATATCTGACAGTCTGATTTGCTCTTTGCTTTTGTTTGCAGTTTGGGGAGTTTCTTTCTATCTCAGAAACTCTCTGGGTCTCTGTTTTTGCTGCTGTCTCTTTCAGTGGCATCCTAGACTTTGTCATGTAGTTGATAAACTCCAATTCCATGTTTCTAGCAATCTCAAATCATGCTGTACTATGGATCATTGCAATGGATAATACCTAAAGAAGTGCAACATTATACTTCAAGCCTAGGATGCAGGTTTGCTATTGCTGTTGAAGTGGTGGCTTCAGTGTCTTAGGTAGGATCGCTGTAGCTTGGAAAGTTCTCTGCTGTTATGAAAAAGTAAGTACAAAGGGCTTTTTTTGAGAGAGCTACAAAGGCTGTTTCTTGAGAGAGACGGAGAGGTATGTATGTGAATTCATCAGAATCCAAGATTTCTGATTGTATACATGAAATGCCCACGAATATCCTCTTTGAGGCGTAAGAAGAGAAGTCACTGTCTTCCTCTGGAAAATCCTGTTGATGAAAGTAAATTTCCTAGTCAGAATATTTTTCATACAAAAAATGTGAATACTCCTCCTTAATATTTCCATGTGCGGGAGAGGGCCAACTACTGCTCTTTCACCTAACTCTGAGGCCAATGAGGGTCGCAATTTAAGGGAGGGGGTTGTGGAGTTTTAATGGRTATACTTCATAACATGTATAGGTGCTTACCTAGTTGGAACATCAAAATGTTTGCAAATTTATTTACTGCTACTCAGAATGCTGTACAAGAGCTGTGGTGGCTCCCACCATGTGAGGTCACTGTAGGCATCAAAAGCCTGCTTCATATTTAAAGAGATAGGGCACAGTATGTAGTAGATGTCGTAAAGGTTCAGGAGGTCAATTCTATTAAACTCACTGGAGTAACCCAAAGTATTGAGGTTACTCAGAGAATTTTATTGTTATTGGATTAAGGCCAGAAAAACAGATTCTATCGCTGTGCTGTAATGTATCGCAGACTTGCACTGAGATTGCATTGCCTGAATGCAAATGTAGCTGCTTTTACCGCAGACTTACACTGTGAAAAACTTTTCTAATCACTCTGGTAGACTCCTGAAGCATCCTGGTGTATTTTGTATTTCAACTGGAAGCTTCTTCGCTCTCCATAAGCTTCCTTAGGGTTGCTTCAGAAGGATATTAACATTGTGCCACAGGCAATGAGCATGAAAAATTCCATGAGAGGAAGAAAAGTACCAAGAGCTTTTCAATATCTAGCAGTAACAGGCTATTGTCTAAACAGGCACCATTCTGGCAAAGATAAAACAAATACAGTGTACTGCCTGCTTAGGCATGAATATTCATCTTAGTGTATTCATGTCATAAACTTGATGTTATTTTATGTCTTTTATTTTTAATGTGGTTTGCCTTACATCAGTGAAGTCGGTTATTACTCAGTTTGGAGGCAAAGTATTTACTTCCCAAATGCGCCCCCCCAAACTCAAAAAGACACCTGCATCCTTTTCTTTTTAATTAATCAATTATTTTTTTAGTCATAAAATGTCAATTTTTTCCACATTGACAAATGTACTGATTTCCGTTGCTTGACAGTGCCTGCAGACTGACAAAGGACATCCCAATAGTAATCTAAACTAAAATAGAATTAAACCAGAAATAGAATGTGCTCAAAAAAGAAAGTTTAAAAAAATCTCAGTTGCAAATTTCAGGTTTTTTTCTCTTTTTAAATAGTTCATGACTTAAATAATGCTCCTAGCACCAATTATGCAGTTGAATGCCTTTCTCCAATTTTTCTGTTCTAATTCTTCTGGCTTTTGGGAATGTCAAACAGATTGTAAACTACCAAGACATTGATTTTTGAAGTAATTTATCACAATTCCTCACACTGAAAAAGAAAAAGAAGCATCTTAAAGAAATGAAATATACTGCCTTTGTAAGGGAATGAGAACATATGTGATTTTTTTAAAATATGAAGCTACAGATGTACATATATTAAAGACCAAAATATTATTTATGTGAATGAGTTGAGCAGTCTTTTTATGGATTATGACTGTGTGAGTTTAAGTAAAACTCCTGTTATTTCTAAGCTGGAAGAAAAGCATTAGTTTTATCTCAAGTGCTGGCTTACTTTTACAGGTTTTTTCACATTATATTTTGATAACCTAGGAAAATTATTTGTATCACAGCGTATCCACCTGTAAAATTAGTAGTAATAATACTGACCTCTGTGTTGCAAACACCTTCCCATAAGAAACGAACGTATTTAATTGTAATGATTTAAATACAATTTAGCAGCTGCAATCTGTCAGTTAAATATTTCTTGTTTAGTGGTTTAAATAAATGGGAAGCATAGTGATGCACTCCCAGCAGAACAGAACCATTGGAATTGTTTTGATTCATACACCAAATGCTATATTTTGAGAGCCATAGAACTCTGTAATAGGCTTAAAAAACTTTTCAGAAATACAGTATTAAACAAGATCACCATGAGGGCTTGGCTGAGTGATTACATAATATTTATAATCACCCTGGCCAAGATTCTTTTTGAGAATTCTGAGACAGCTATTTTTAGAGAAATTTGTATGGTGATGCAATCCTTCATGAAATAATTAGCTTAAAGTCCATTTTTAGAACATCTCAAGAGATTTTGGTAAGAGCAGAAGACACTGCTATGTTACTGATTCATTCTGAACTTGGATACTGTGAGGAAATTTCCCAGTTGCCTCTTTTTGCTTTTGGGATATAGAGCCAAGTGGAGTTGGCCAAAATGCAAGGTCTTCTAACTCCTTGAGAGCATTTTATTTTTATTCTCAAAACATGAAATTAGAAACCTTTCCAGTGTTTTCAAGACTGCAGGTGTACAAAATACTCTGGCCAGAGGCAAAGCTGGTGTTTGGCAGTCTTCTCTAGTCTATTAGTTCACTACTCTATATTTCATCACATGAACATATTGCTAATGAAACAAAAAGGGTGAGAAACAATCAAGGAATTTTAAAAATCTGTGTAACCACAGTTTCTCAGCAAATTAACCACTAGCAATATTTTCTCCTGCATGCAATACATAGAAGTATTTCTTATTAATTAACTTCCAAATATTTCAAAGAACTCTTTCAGCAGCAGAGGAGTAAAATGGAATTGAAGGCAGTGTGTTGCATTACATATACTGTTCTAGTTAAGTAGAACTTAACTTGGTGAATGGAGCGAAGTCCACTTGGCGGCCGGTCACGAGCGGTGTCCCCCAGGGCTCCATTTTGGGGCCGGTCTTGTTCAATATCTTTATTAATGATCTGGATGAGGGGATTGAGTGCTCCCTCAGTAAGTTTGCAGATGACACCAAGCTGGGCGGGAGTGTCGATCTGCTCGAGGGTAGGAAGGCTCTGCAGAGGGACCCGGACAGGCTGGATCGATGGGCTGAGGCCAACTGCATGAGRTTCAACAAGGCCAAGTGCCGGGTCCTGCACTTGGGTCACAACAACCCCATGCAAYGCTACAGGCTGGGGGAAGAGTGGCTGGAAAGCTGCCTGTCGGAAAAGGACCTGGGGGTGCTGGTTGACAGCCGGCTGAATATGAGCAGGCAGTGTGCCCAGGTGGCCAAGAAGGCCAATGGCATCCTGGCCTGTATCAGAAATAGTGTGGCCAGCAGGAGTAGGGAAGTGATTGTCCCCCTGTACTCGGCACTGGTGAGGCCCCACCTTGAATACTGTGTTCAGTTTTGGGCCCCTCACTACAAGAAGGACATTGAGGTGCTGGAGCGTGTCCAGAGGAGGGCAACGAAGCTGGTGAAGGGTCTGGAGAACAAGTCTTGTGAGGAGTGGCTGAGGGAACTGGGACTGTTCAGTCTGGAGAAGAGGAGGCTCAGGGGAGACCTTATTGCCCTCTACAACTACCTGAAAGGAGGTTGCAGCGAGGTGGGCGTTGGTCTCTTCTGCCAAGCAACTAGCGATAGGACGAGAGGAAATGGCCTCAAGTTGCGCCAGGGGAGGTTTAGATTGGACATTAGGAAAAAATTCTTTACTGAAAGAGTGGTTAAACATTGGAACAGGCTGCCCAGGGAAGTGGTTGAGTCACCATCCCTGGAGGTATTTAAAAGACGTGTAGATGAGGCACTTAGGGACATGGTTTAGTGGGGCATGGTGGTGTTGGGTTGACGGTTGGACTTGATGATCTTAGAGGTCTTTTCCAACCTTAATGATTCTATGATTCTATGATTCTAAGTACATCAGAAATAGTGCTAATGTGATATTATGGTGGTGCTGTCAAGCACTCAAGAATAACAAAATACCCCAAGTTATATTTTCCCTGTTAGATTAATTCAGCTGTATTGCATTGTGTATTTTATGATATTGAAAGTGTTTATATTACTGTATAAGAAAAAGAATAGGATTAGAAGTTGTTGTGATTGTGATTATTCTGGCAGCCCAAAACATTCTTCCGCAACACTGTGCATTAATTAATTGCATTTAAGCCCTCTAATGTTTAACAAGTGTGGGAACAAAAAAGTCTTGCATTGCATTCTTACAGTGTCTGTAGACATTATCATTTGTAGACTTTATGATCAGTAGCATTGTCCTGGTATTGTGTTCGTTCCTAATCACTATCGCTTCTGTTTCTGATGATGTCAGACTAACTTAATGTTTCTGATTTCCTTGAATTTCACAGGTGGCAATATTATAGGAGCACAGAATACTACATCATCATCATCATCATCATCGTCATCATCATTATTATTTACACAGTTCTGCTTCAGAGAGAGATTTATTGTACTGTGGAGTCTAAATGTTACTGCACAGTAAATAGAATCCATTTTATGAAGCCATTCACATGGGTACTCCAGACATATTTGACCACTGTGCTATTTTTTTTCCTCTTCTGTTTATACTGTTTACTGTCACTCATAATATTGATCTTGCTCAAGCTTTAAGCACCTAACTTTGAACAAAGGAGTAATCTGAGACCCTTAAGTTTTAGGAGTTTTATTTTTGTTACAGTTATGCTACACAGGCACTTTGTTTTATTTTGGGCAGGTAAGAATAGATGTTCTAATAACTTCATATATTGAACTCTCATATGAGGAAAACGAGTCTGGTTATTTTTTCCTTAAAAATTCTCAGGCGATGTAGCAAAATGGCTATTAATCTCTGATTTTAAATGTGTCTGTTCAGATCCCATTGATGTCAATACAAGCAGCCCATGCATTCAATGGCCTTAAATTCATTTACTATCTTAAAAATCCTTGTAGTTTATACTTTTCTATTAATGAGAAATATCCTAAGGCAATATTTCTGCATGTCTTAACACTGGGTTTTATTCTCTTCATTTGTAATCTGAATTTTGAATCTGAATCTGTAATTCTCAATTTTGCCAGGTACAAGCAGCTTAGATATAAATCCAATGTGGACAGATTAGCGTAGGGGTGAAACAGCAGAGTGCCACTTCTCCCTATAGCTTAACGCAGCAGGCTCCATATGGCACAAGGTAAGAAAGAGAATGTGTGCGTAGCTAATAGCCTTTGCCTGATCAAATTAGTTAATTTAGAAGAAATGGTCTGTGTTGGAAAAATACTGAAAATGTTGGCAGTGCTCACACAACACTTTTCACATATTTTCAGTAAGATTTGACAATTTATATTATAAAAGTCGAAGGATTCAAGTCATAGCTGGATATGGCATCACTTTTTCCCCCTTATGCTCTCAGGAATCCAAATTCTTTCAGATGGTATTTTTACACAAACATTTTCCAATGAGAGGGGCTTTTTTTGCCTTGTAGCCTATAGCAGTCAGGCCCTGAAGGCATCACAGGCCTGGTACTTAAGTCCTTTCCTGCTTTGTAGTTGGTGATCTGCTTTAAAATCTGTTTCTGTTTGTTCTCTTTTCAGAGTTTTTTCATTCTTCAAGAATTTCTATCATATCTTAAGCATGGCCATGTCTAATGGCACCCTTTTTCACTGGTGATAATCTCATTGTGAACTTACACTAGAACCTCTCAATAGCTATAGCTGTCATAACGCACTTTCTTCAGACAAACGGTTTAACTCCACTGAGACTGAAAATCTTAAATGGAAAAAGTAGGTAATGCAGATATAAAATAATGTATATATTAACACTGGAACTTTTGTAATTTTTGATCTGGCTGGCTTGATAGGTGAAAATGGGTATTAAGTATCCTAGATAAGAATAGTGAATATCTCCATTATATAAACAAGTCAACTCCCAAGCCAAAAATTTTTGGTTTTTTTTTTTCTCTATGAGACATTTTTGAAACAAGTCCTTAAGTTCTACTACAAAGTACSCCATGATAATGAAGCGAAATATAGTTTAACACTTGATCTCAAGTACAGTGCTAAGTAGCCAGTTATTAAAAAAATATTGTAAAAATTGGGTGTCAAATTTTTCTGCTCCTGTGACGGTGGATAAAACTTATCATTTCTACAATCTAGCATCAAACAAAAATTAGTTATAGGTAAGGTGTCTCTATAAAGCATATCAAGACAGTGTTGTGATGTTATCTCCATTTCGGTCCATATTCCAATATACCATCCATGTGTTGAAATTCATGTTTTATTTATCAATTTTTATTGCATACAATGAAAGAAATGTAGTAATTTCAACTTAGGCTATATTTTGTATATGATACAAATGAGAGAGCTGGGCTTGGTAATGAAATTGCAAAAATTACGGCTGAAACGAACTATTCAGAAATTAAAGACACTGAAAGACAATCAGTGCTACTAACCAGAGATTTGCAGTTTCAAAGGTCTTGTTTAGCTTCTGAAGTTTCTGATTCATGTCTGGTTTTAAATAATTGTTATGGGGAAGTATCTTTTTAATGAGTTATTTCCTGTTGTAAAAAAAAGGAAAAAACCAGAGAACCTTACCTTCTTATGTTGCTTGTCTGTATTTAGTAGGACCTGGCCTGAGATGTCCTCAGGCAGCTACTGTTTCAGAGCCTTAATTATGCTTTTTAACCCACTTCTTTGTGTCTATGTTCTTACATACTTCTATGTAATTACCAAGTTTAGTAGTAGGACTCAGACAAATACTTTTAGCATGACTTTAGCCTATACATTACTGAGTATGCTGTATTATTACAAGATATTTCCTGCGCTTCAAGCCATACTTTTAATTCACAGAACTTAAAAAGACTTCAAAAACACAAACTCTAAATGCAGAAACTGCAACTAAAAAGTCAGATGGACCATGTTCAAATCAACATAGCTTTGTTCAATCACAAGTGTCAGGAAAATTGAAATTTGGCCTTAGTACTTTAGATAAGTGTCTGCTTGGCACTTGGAACTGCTGCCTGTGTCGGTCTGCCAAGTGTCTAATATCCCAGCTGGTGTTTGTGAGACTATTATCCTTCAGCTCGTGAAGAGGGAGACTTACTATGAGCTTTAACTTCTTTCAGGGTAAGTCAGTCATATTTTGAAATCTTGCAAAGCAGCAGGTGTAATGATTGTTAATATCACTTAAATAGTACTCCAATTAAAAAAGGACTGAAATATACGTAAAACTTTTATGCTCCTGTTAAACACAAAATTGTCAGATCCAAGTCTTTGAAAAGATCTACATTGGAAGCTGCTTTCCATTGCTGCACAGGAGTGAGAGAATCTAATTTGACCAGCAATTGGTTTTGTATTTCACCTGGGAGGAAGGTTGGATTTCATGACAACTTGGAAAATACTCAGTACTGTTTCTTAGTCCCTGTTCTCTGTCCTGTGAAACTGGGGAGGGCAGACAGGGCCTGAAGAACAAGTGTTCTGGTTACATGCGTGTTACAAATGATAAGAGTTGTAAGATTTTAATGTAAAACTTCACATGAATTAAGTTTAATGTATAACTAGATATAGATGGGAAAAAGAAAAATTTATATGCTTTCTTAGCATAAAAACTTTACTGTGTTCTTTACTTCATACGCAACAGTCGTATCATTAATTAGGTAAAAAATAAAACGAGTTAAATGAGGAGTAGCCAAACTTTTCTCCAATAAGCTATCATGCACACTTTTAGCCTGCATGCATCCTGTCTCTCACACTTTCCAAGACAAGTCCTACACTATAACAGGAAAAGAAAAACATGCTTATTAGCCCATTTGGAATTTTAACAGGGGAAAAATTAATTGTGTTCTTCAATGGAGGCGGGAAACAAAGCAGCAAAACCCATGTTAAAATACAGTTAAGAGTAAGAATATAAGAATAGATTACATTACAGGGATGTTATAAAAAGAAAATGCATAATTAAAGCACTCAGTAAAACATAACTCTACCCCATAGTGATGCATTCCAACACCCATACGGTTATGATTATGATAGTTATTTAGCATCTGGAGTTCCTAATTGGTTACCATATAGTAATGTTTTTGTTATCTTTTGGTTACTGATGAGTGCTTGCAAACTTGTAGTCTTCATAACCTAAGGTTTTTTTCTATTGGAATTTTCTTGATGTCTAAAAACTCACTGCATAAGCAACAAAAAAGCCTGAATTGAATATTATCATATATTTCTAATGATTGAAAAAAAGAGTATAATTTATTTTGGAAATAATTAGCATTATGTTGCTAGTATTATGCTGTTAGAAGTGGCCTGAATAATTAGCATAAAGTAATACAAGCTCTGGAATACTTTGAAGTATATTGAAGAATATTAAATTCCACTTCTTCCATGCAGCTCTAGTATTGGCAAAAGATCCTTCAAAGCAATGGCCAATTAACAGATCCTTTGGCTTGTGGAAAAATGACACAAGTCCTTCTGTCAAAACCATAGTTGGTGGATATATTTTAACAACTTGTCTCATTTAATCGTGTGGATTCAAGAAGCGTGCTGCCATTAAAAAGAATTGAGAGCAGTCTCAAGGTTAGGCTTTTTAAACAATAATAGCCTTGGAATTCTCTTTTTTGCTTCAGCTAGACAATTAGTGAACCAGTGCTCAAAAATCTCTGAGTATATCAAGAAGGTTAAGCAAAAGAAGTTTCAACTGAAACTTTGCAATGGAATCTCTCTTAAATCTCTTTTTCTAGACGGCAAATTAAGCTCGCTATTTGGCTTATTATCAAATTACTTATGCAGGATACATGTATCTCTAGTAAGCTTGAGATGCTCAAAGAGGGTGGAACTACATGACAGTGATGTTGAACATGTTTTTTAGAGGCTCCAAAGTTGGAATTTGAACTTGTTATTTTTGATCTCAGAAAAATATTTAACGATGATCAGACAACAGTAGTGAAATAAATGGAAACTGGCTGAAGAGTTTAAAAATAAAAAAGGCAGTGAACTTGATCAAGTTCTAGAAATACGGGCTTTACACAGCATTTAGTTTTAATTTTCAGTGTAGCCTTTGATGACTTCTTTGGTCTTAGAAGTCGCCATAAGGGTTACTTAGAAACACAGCATTTTGTATTGCCTTCTGAAATGCCTTTTGTAGCTAATTTTCAAGACTATCTTCCTCTGTTACACAAGCATAACAGTCTACATTGTGGAATATTTTGTATTTTTTTATGAACAAATATATGCTGTTTTCGTAGTCTTCATTTTGTGCAACCTGTTATAGTCCTTTAACAGATTGTGAGTGATGAATGTAATTTGGTGAACTTTAAGGATGTTTGAGGCCAAGTACAGCATTTGTTGTCCAATATTTAATTAACTGTAACTTATCAAATAGCAAATCAGCTATAAATTGTATTCTATGGCAGTAGCAACTTTTGTGTTGTGCAGCAGTAGAAACGATAAGAAATTCTTCACTTGTCTTCAGACGATAACAGTTTTCAAAGAATGTGTAAAAATATTGTTCTGACATGAAAACTGATTTTATTTGGAGAGAGTAAGCACAGAGCTGGCTTAGTTAGCAAACATTTTGTTAACTCTCAGCTAATGGAATTCAGGCCTGAAGCATTGGATTCATACTGGAAAACCAATTGCAGTTGCACATGCTTTCATTAAATCCAGGTTAATTCCACTAAGTTTATGCAACTTCTGGATAAACTTGGTGAACTATATAGTCTTAAGCACACAATTTTTTAGATCCTTACCTTCTGGATTTCAAAGTTAAAAAAATATTTTATTTGTGTTTTCTGAAATTATTGTCTTAGGAAAAAAAAGCTCTGATTAAATCATTTATTAGTAAAAATCAGACAGACTAGAACTAAACGTCTGCCACATGAAGATCTCAAAGTGCTTTGTGGAAACATTAGCATGCTTATTTTCAAATAGTGAGATTGCAAGAAATAGAGGTTCTGTGTTGTTGAAGACAACAAGAGGCCATTGCAGAATCAAAGCTAGAATGTGGCTCTCTAGATTTTTAAATTCCATGCTTTAATAATTAGACCACAGGATATCTCCAGGATAGCTTGTAGGCCTTATATCTGCCTCCCTCCCATATTATACAGGGAAAAATCGTACCCTGTTGAAAGTGAATATTCTAGAAATGTTTCAAATTCCATTTAGTGAAGAGAGATTGAGAAGAAAATCCAAAGGAAAGTAATAACTATTTAATGGTATTACACCTATATCCTAGAGCAACAAATCTTACTATTTTTCCTCATTTGAACCTCATTCATGAGATTTTTGTTGTTAACTTGATCCAGATGACAGATCAAAGCATAGTTCCCTATTGCCACCTTGCTAAAATATTTTTTAAAAGACAGTTTTAATATTACAGTTTTACAGTTACAGATTGCTGTTAAGCTATTTAGTCTGTTACCAGTCAATCAAAGACTTTCATTTCACTTCAGCAGATCCTTACTTAAACTCAACAGAATTTTAGGAGGACAAGAGATATCTGTCAATTTTCTTACAGTGCTAGATCATAAATTCTTTGGTAAGTGGGTTAAAAATTCAGTTACACATACCATTCATGACCTTGACAACTTATCAAATAGTGATATTGAATGATCAAAGACAACTGTTCCAAGCCCTAAGGGTTAATATACCTGTGCACCTAGATTTAAGCTGCTTTTAATTCCTCTATCATTCTTCTATTTCAAAATGGATGCAGTATTTATTGACTGTAGGCAATAATTTTAAAGCAAAAGAATCTGAGGAAACTGTTTAGGCTAAAACTAATAAGGCTATACATGGTCTGTAGGAGATGCAGTTAATTAATTGTTGCATTTTACAAGTTAACATTTTTTTCTTTCCTAGTATAAATCCAAATTAAAAACTGCTCCTTCTCAAGTGTGGGCCTGGTGTTCACCAGGCATTTTCAAAGAGAACTGTTGGTATGATAATTTTGTTGTCAAAAATGTGGCTATGTAAATTTTGAGAAACCCCATTTTCAGGAAAACCGTATCATTAATAATAGTTTTGAAAGGAAAATGTGAATAAAATTTTGAACTATATAATATAACTATTTCAGATATGGAGTAACTCATGCAGAGTAACATATGATGCAAATTAGATATGGCACAGTTTAAATGTGTGTACAATCATCACTCTAATTTTCATGAATTGTACATTCCAAGACCGAGTTTCTTGATCATCCAGAAAAGTCATATTGAATAATCTGTTGTGCTTTCAAAAGTAATATAAGAAAAGGTCTTGGATGTTCTTGAATAGGAAATTTTCAGGTATGCTGAAGATGTTGCAGGAAATGATGGCATTGCCAAGTCAGTAGGTGGTATTTTTCTCTTGCAGTCAGTACTGAAGGAGTGTCCTAATGTGTTGATATGGGACCCAGACCATGAGGATTTACATTTACCAACGTCCTAACATGTATATGCCTTTCTGTGTGTTTGTGTATGTGCTTGTATGTAAGTGTAGGGATGTGAAGCCCTGGGGTCCTGAATGAATTCCAATGTGATTAACTAATTTCTTCCTCAAATAAAAATATACCTGGCATTTCAAAGCCTAAGATTAAACTAAAGATTAAAAGAGTTAGCAAGGGAAGCAAACAGAAGTAATGTTACAGATTTTTCTTTAGAAGGACCTGAAAAGGATTGTATTGTTCCTCTGGATGGCTTTACTTTTGTTCCTCCTCCAGAAATCCTCCTGTTCATCCTCCTCAAAAGTCCTGCTTTTAAAAGTTTGAAATCATACCATGTTTTGTACTACTTAAGTCAAAGCTAAGCATACCTGGAAAATACAGTTCAGTGTGGAAGTATAGCACTCTGACAGTAGCTAAAGCAAAGACAAACAGAACCTCAAAATCATATTAGCTATCACTGTGAAGAGCTAACAAATAAAACCAAAAAGCTTTTAAAAATAATATTTTGCAAAATATTTAGCATCATTTTAAGAAATTAATGACAATCACAAGTCATGTAAAAGTTTGGATGGTTTGATGATCACTTGAGTGGAAAAGAAATTCTCATTTCACATTTCTTATGTATTTGGCTTCCAGAACAGGCACACTAAAGGAAGCCTACTACAGCATTAACATTTCTTTGTGCACATTTTATTGCAATCTGGCATCCAAAAGGAAGAAACATTAGAAGTGGTTTATTTATATTTCAGCACCAAATTAGAAAGATGACATCATTCATTTACAGTTCTTATCCCATGACATGTCTAATCCCCAACACCTCATTACAGGGGACACTTTTAGGATTGCATATATCATCTTGTTTAACTTTTGCATTCTTTTATGGAATACAGTTGAAAGGTAGGAAATTTAAGGCTGTTCACTGATAAGAAAATAAACTAATAAAATGTTAGGAGCTTCCCCAAAGAGGCAGGATATTACAGTGTTTACAGTAAGTGGGTTATTATTTGTCTATTAATTGTCCATCTTTTCCACTCTTTTGTTCAAAAGGCCTTCCTCTTTGAATCTAAAGACAAACAGACCAGCTATGATGATTCAGATTGAGTTGGTCTTTTGGCAAAATCGGTAGAAATTCATAGCTGAAATTCATACAGCTGTATGCTTCCATCTTCTTATTTGGGAGGGAGAAGATGAAATGGTTCCAACTGTGCAGAAAATAGTGTTAAAAAATGTGAAATGATACCATATAGTGCCAGTGCATTTCCTGTTCAAAGGAATCCACCACTTGACCTGTGGAGGACATTTATTCTGTAACACACTGAGAAGATGCTCTTTTAGTGCTGTAGAGATGCTCAGAAAGAGTCTGATAGTGGCTAAAGCATGTGCACATCTGATCTGTGGTTGTTCCCCTATCTTGTTATTGTGGATGCCTTAAGGGTTTGGTTTGGTTGGTTGGTTGTTTTTACTTGAACTGAGTATAGGTCCCCTCCTGTAAAATAGTTTTCTATGATTCTTCTAATGGACATCATGTGAAGTGCTTGAGAAGCATTGTGACATTTCAGAAAAAATTAATTGCTAAAAAGACACATCAGGATTTCCTGTGATCCCTGTGGTTCATACTTTTCCTTGCATCAGATTTTGTTATACTTCAAATATTGTGTAATATGAATATTTAGTTTGCTTTTTTCCCAAATCTCTTTTCTACTTTATCAAAAAACATTAAAATTTGGGGAATTTATTAGCAATCTCTGAGTTTTTACATTTTCTATTAAAATATACTTACCAGTGAAATTTTCCTAACAGAGATTTTGATATAGGATTGTTCTCATAGGAAAATCAATTTACAATAGTCCTGGAAGTAAATTTACCACATACTAGCTATGGGGGACGCCAGCTGTCTCATGGGCACTTCGAATTGGAAGCCAGTGAGACCTGTTAATATAGGAACATACCCAAACAAATTAGTTGTGTTTAAATTCATCTGTTTAAGTTGGTCCTTTAGAAGTCATTAGTTTGAGCAAAGTCCTGGGGTAATGTGTTTGGTCAGCATCCTCACTGGAGTTAGCATGAATCCTACTACCTTGGAGCATGGGTAGAACTAAACTGTGGCTTTTTGCAATTGATTTCAGACTCTTATCTTAACTGTTCACCAAAAGTGTGTGTGCAAAGTAGACTTGTTTGTGCTTGACCAACTCAAATGATGTCCACGTAGAGAATTGGCACAAAGTAGATAATGCTCCTTCAAGCACAACCTTTCTCCTATAGGGTTCAGGTGAGATTTTTGAAGATGACATTAAGTGTGTTAAGACTGCTATCTTTCCTTCAGTCATCTGCATGATATTAATTGTATATGTCTCTAATTGATTCTTTTGATTTTGGAAGAAGTCTTCAAGAGTTGACAGCATTTTCTTCTGGGTTTTGTTAGTGCAAAAATAAGTAAAGCTTGATTACAGGTTAACAAGTTTGCCTGAGGCAGCCTTCAGTCCTACTAACAGAAGAAATAAGTACTGTAGCCAGTGGTATTGGGCATTGGGTAGTAAGATATTTTTGGTATTATGAGCAAGGTTTGAATTATTCCAGTCTATTTGTTTCATGGTATGGAATAATTGTAATAGTGATAAAGAGCAGCAATGTATCTTGTTATCTCGTGGTGACATAGATTTTGTTATCTCTACACAGCAGTACCTGAAGTGTTGATCTTCTTTTTCTGAAGATCTTTATCTAAGACTTACTTTCATTCAGTAACATGTGTCAAGTTCCATAATCACTTATTTTAAGTGCCTGTGTCTGTATCAGTTAGTTTTCAGATTCTTTTAACTTACTGTTTAGCAGGGTGATCCTGGTGTACAATTAAAATAATTAAGCCAAAATAGAGCTTTTAGCATAACTATTCATGATTGTTGTTGACATGCCTCAGTAGCTAACTGTAAATATTTGAACTACACTTAATATTTCTTTCAGTGAGATTTTACAAGTTAATTGGCAAGACATAATAATAGGCTGGAAAAAATAGGAAACTGTTCTAAAATAGTACATTTAGAAAAGCTGAATGTCTTTGTTGACACCCTTCAAACACAACATCCTTGATCATATCATTTTCTGACTTTGTGCAATTCTACTCTGTGAAAACTGAGACAGAAGATGTGTTCACATACTTTGTTATCTTTTTCTATGTCTGTTTCCTTTTCTTTGTGAGCCAGCAGTCCGGAATTCTATTGTTAGATCCTTACAGCTACCAAAAAAAAAAAAAAAAAAAAAAAAAGGAGAGAGCGCTAAGAAAGAAGATCTTCCGAAAACACTGTTAGAGTAATACATTCCAGCATGTAATAGAATTGTCTCACTTTACATCTTAAACAGACACAAAACAGAATGAAACTGATGGCAGATAACTACGATGATGACCATCACCACTACCACCACCATCACCACCACCACCATCATCGATCTCCTGGGAGGCCGCAACACTCCAACCACAGACCCTCTCCAGATCAGGTTAGTCACCTCTTTTTTCACCTTCAGTTTTATAATTTTACTGTTTTGATATTTCAAAATAAAATAAATATTCCAAAGAAATAATAAGCAAGTGATGTATTTTCAGTAGAAAAGCAGTGAAAAATCTCCTATTTAGTGATTACTAGTGATTCCAGAAGTATGGACTTTTTGGAATAATTTTTTGTTTATTTACAGTAAATGGATTAATCATTAGTATTGAAAAACCTGTGCAGCAGTTCCCTTTGGCAACTTGTAAACCAATGGTTCTAAACTGTTTTTGAAAGTATCTTTCTGTTGAAGCTTTCGAATAACAGTTATAGCTTAAAATCATTTGCGTTTTTAACTAGGCAAGACTAACCAAATTCCAGAGGTGTTTTAGTTTAAAAATGCTTAGTATTCAGTATTATTCTTCTTAGACTATTATTCTTCTTAGAGCCCTGTGTTTCAGAAAGGGCAAATAACTGTCCTAATAACATGGTCTTCTGGAGTATGTTAATTGAGAATGCTAGCATTGAACCTTATCTCCTCCACTCAGGGTGAAAAAACATCTGTAAGCCCAACACTGGTTTGATTTTGTAAATTTCAATATTTGTTTACAAATAAATACCATTTTAAAACAAAAATATTTTTGTAAATATGTGACTCATTTGCCTTTATTGATAATATTTTAGAATATTAATGATATTGAAGTTAAGTGAAAATTAAAACACAAAATGATTAAAAAAAGTTTACTGTCACGTATTTTTAAATTAATATTTACACTGTATATGTTTGGAATGAGGAGGTCGTGATGTTCAGTGGTTTATTAGCATTCCAACACTTTGTCTGTTGGAATACCTTAATGTGGTTTTTCAGATAAGGTTGCTGTCAATAGGCAGAAATTTGCTAAGTGTCCAGTGTGCAAGCTCAGTGCTTCTGATTCATAGACAACTGGGTGAAGCAGACACCTTGACCAAAAAGTTTATTGTTTTGATGTGTTTGAAACAGATGTTTCCAAACAGAAAATGCTGTGCCTTTTATTTCTGCAAAGCTTAAAGACCAGATCCACTAAAAATAAAGTATCTGCTTTAATTTTATGGTTATAATATTGAAAATAATGCTGTAGTATTGCTATAGCTATTAGTAATAATGTTATAGTTATTAGTTATAGCTAGTTATCATTATAAAGTTATAGTATTGAAAATGATAAATTCTTTAATTCATTATGTAATTATATAAAATATACATTATATTTGTATATATACACACCACAATAGTATTTCAAATTCTAGTGACAACTTTATCTCATCCTTAAAATACCCTTCTGCCAGTGAACATGTCTTCATAATTGTTTTCTGAAGTGTCTGAGTCTGATACTGTTAAAAATTTGTTATGGTAAAAAATAGCATGTGTGTGTGCATGCATGCATGTATGTGTATATGTGTATGTGTGTATAAAATGCTAAACCACATGAAATACAAATGAAAGAAGCTAAGCTGAAGTAGATGAAAGTTCAAGAAACAAAATTCTATTTTGAAATTAAAACATACATGTAAGCCGTGCTGCCAGCATGCCATATGTTTCCAGCTGATACTGGGTGTCACTATTCCATTTCAAATGAATATGCTTAGTAAGTGGAGAGCTTGTCAGCTGTGGATGGAGTCTGGCCTGAAAATTACTTTCAAATTTTAAGATAGACTTCTTTTCACTGTATGACTCTTTAGCCTACTACAATAAGTGAGAGTTGAAGTCTGTAGGAGTTTTAGGAGGAACTCAGTCACAGTAGGACAAGGGCAAAAGTTATCCATATATGTATTTATCTGGAGTAGGAAAAACGTTCTATAGAAGCAAGTAACTCTTTTTCAGGTAGAGAACCCTGGGGAAAAATAAAACATTGCTTTTATGTGAAGAATCATTGTTTGATACTAAATTGGTTTATAAGTTCATAATGTCTGGGTAGAAATAAAAGGGAAAAACATTGGTGAAGTTATAACGGGGATGTATGATAGACTACTTAATTGGGAATAGGAGACAAAGAGGCAAATGACTTTTTTTAGAATGACCAATAGAGTTGTACTAAAGACAGGAACTGGTAAGTATGAGAAAACTCAATTTCTCGGATACCAACAAAAAAACCCCCCAAACCTGAACAACAGAACACAGAATCCATTGAGTTCTTGGAACAGGTTAAGAACAACTTTTTCTTTCAGAAACTGGAAAAGGATATTAAGGACTTGCTGTCTTGGTTTTAGTTCTGTTTCTGATTTACAGAGATAAGTTGGCTGAGTTTATAAAAGAAGGCAAAATTGTCTGAAAATGACCATGAAATAAAAAAGGTTTTGGCTTTGTGCAAGGAATAGAATGAGAAAAACAGAAYGAAGGCAAGAGATGTGAAAAAACAGGTAACAAACACCTCTGTGTTACTGAAACCCAGACACTGGTTTCAACTAATTCAAGAAACCTGAACCTCTAAAGAAAATTTGAGGGACAAGACAATGTAAGAGAGCTAACATTTAGTGAAGAAGGTGCTTTTCAATGCACAGTAACAGATTATTCAGAGAAGAGAATGGATAAGAAGCGTAATGAAAGTCTGTATCAAAGCATTTTCAAGAACTTAAAAAACTTAAGAAATGATATGAATGATGGAAATGGGTACATGCTTAAAGACAGAGCGCATAAAATACTAGCTATTTTAGTAGTATTTACTAGTACTAGTATTCTCAGTTTTTCTCTGAACTATTTATTATTATATTCAACAGCTCTCATGTAGGATATAGGAGATCCTTGGAGGCTCAAGGAAGGCAAACACTGTTCTCATCTTTATAAATAAAATGTATGGGGATTTATGAATAACTTTATTTTAGACCCTGGAAAGTTGTGGAATAAATTATTAATCAGTGAATCAGTAGAAAACCAGTAGTCTCTTTACTGTTCATTTCCAGTAGCTTGATGTCTGTATCAGACTGTATGATGGTATCTATCCATCTCAGTGTGTATCACTTTATACTTGCTTCGCCCTTATCCTCTTTTCCTAATCATCAACTGGTGGTTCCTATCCTAGAGCAGATAAACTATTTTTACGTTACATTCTTGAAGATATGAGATTGTTTACCACTATGTACTCAGTTTATTCTTCCACTCTTTCCTAGGTGACAGTTTTGGGCCACTCTCTAAAACAGAATGCAGGTCTAGATGGCTGTTACATAGCATACCCATCCTATATTTAGTCTGCCTGTATTTGTCAAGGACAAATTATGTCAAGCAAATCTAATTTCCTTTGATAGGGTAACTGGCTTTGTGGCTAAAGAAGAAAGCGGTAGCTGTGACATACTTTGAATTTATAAGGCCTTTAACACTGTCCCACCATATATTTGTAATATACAAATAAATACATCAATTTGTAATGTAATTAACATGTAATGTAAAATGCATTATAATAATAAAAGCTGTAACTATAAATAATACTATTTTAATTTAATTAATTATGAAATCACTATGAGATGGGTGTGCAACTGATACAAATAACATGCTACAGACAAATTTTCCATTACTCATTGTCAGACAGGAGGGACATTTACAGCATGGTTCCAAAGAGGTCTGTCCTTTATCTGCTACTGTGGAGTATTTTTTTAGAAATTATTTCAGTGATGAAATAGAAAAAAATATGAATATTGTGGATAATGAATGAAGCTGCAGGCATAGTAGGAGCAGTTAAACTGCTCAATAAGCTGCTCCAGTCTCAATAAACTGGAGAGAAAGTCTAGAATAAGTAATCTGAAATTCAGTAAAGACAAGTCCATTTACAAGGGAGAAGTCACATGTACTGATGAGGCAATAGCATGGAAAAAGGAGTCTGGATTGCACATAATATATGGCAACAATGGAATACCATTGCAATGAAGTTGGATCTAACTCTGGGATGGATGTAATACTGGAAAAGAAGCAGGAAGCAATTATTCTGCTCTTTTGAGCACTGGTGAGACCTCATCTGAAAAGCTGTATACGGTTTTGATCACCATGCTTTAAGGAAGATAGAGAAATTAGAAAGGGACAAAAGGAGAGCAACAAGAATGATAGGAGTTTTAGAGAATATGACCTATGAGGAAGGCTTAAAGAACTGGGTTTGTTTAGTCTAGAAAGTACTAAAGAGGAGACATAAGTCTTCTAATACATAAAATGTTGTAAAGACGACGACGAACAATTGTATTCCAGTGCCCGCTGGAGAAAAAGTAGGAGTGGTAAATTTAATTTATACCAATAGTAACTAGGTTAGTTATTTTAAAAAGGAAACTTTTTCACTACGAGTCTAATGAATCTGTAAGTGGAAAGAAAATGTGGATATTCTTTCATATAGATGTAATGGAAGCTCCTTTCTTGGAGATTTTTAAGAACAAATTAGATGAATATCTGTGGCACATGATAATAGCTTTATTTCATCTTGTGTTGGTGCATTGGGCTTGGAGTAGGTGTCCTCCTGAAGTACTGCCATCCCTAAATTTCCACAGACTCTGTGAACAATGGATTAGCTCAGCAAATACTTGTAAAGCAAGCAAATAGGAGATTCATAGTGAAATCCTTGCTTAAATAATCTTTGAGAACAGCACAGTCTATGATAATCATGAGTGAACTCTAGTCATTGCTTTAGCTTACATTTTTCAATCATGGATTTTTTTTTTTTTTTTTTTTTTTTTTTTTTTTTTTTTTTTTTTTTTTTTTTTTTTTTTTTTTTTTTTTTTTTTTTTTTTTTTTTTGTACAGCATTCTTTTGTACAGCAATTTGATTGCCATGTGCCATACAAACCTGTATTTCCCATTCAATAGTGTATTACACATAAATTCTAGCTATGTGGTTTTTGATGACCATAATCCAACATACTGCTAGTGGTTTGAAACCACAGAATAAACTGAGAAAGTAGTAAACTTACAAATCATCAGAGGCCATTTTTAATTTTGTAAGGAGACAAGAAAGTGGTGCATATTGTAACATAAATGCCATTTAACTTAGTGAATGCTAGGGAGGATTTTTGAAGGTTTTCTCACAAATTCTGGAAGGAAAGAGATAGTTGAATGTACAGCGTTAATCTTGAAACATTTCTCATTTCTATGGATAATACTGGATTTTCTAATTTATATGCTACATTTATACAGAGAAATACATGTATGTTATTATATATGGCTGTAAAAGTATGTACATGTGCATTTGAGTACATATTTGTAAGGAAGAATAAGACATTTCCCACTTACTGATGTAAAACACTGTATATATGCTAATGTGAGTCTATACCCCCTTTAAAGAGAATGGTGTACCACCAGTCTCTTGCAAGAAAAATACACACACATGCTGCTTGAAATATGCATACTTTTTACATGGTGCTGTTCGGTTCAAGTATTGACATTTTGTTTTAATGATCATGTTTTTGTTCTAACTGTTACTCGATATCATATCCTGCTATGGGCAGCATGTGGCAGCATGGTTCTAGACATAGTAAAGGATAGGATCTCTGACTTCTCTTGAAGGAACTAGTTGGGCACCTTTTTTCAGATGTAATGGATGTGTTTAGGTCTTCTGGCTGCTGCTAGGGAGCAAAGCCGAGTTTCCAGCCACTTCTTGCCTTTGGCCCCTCTTTTTTTGCTCTTCTGTTTAGGGAGAGGTATAGGTTGGCAACCTTGTTTGCCCTTGTACGTCTGGACCTAAACTCTGGGAAAGATGTAAGAAAAAACTTCACAAGCAGTAGGAAGACTCTAACTCTCCTCTGCTCATACACATGGTCATGTTACAGTGAGTCATGATGTGTTCCCTAGTTATGTCGGTGCATCTGATTTTTATTTGATATAAATAAATTTCTGGGAATTGAGTGCTGCCATGTCAATAACATTGCAATATTAACCGTTTTTACTAGTCTTCAAAAACTTGGGAAAAAAGATAATTTTGCAGCTTTGCACTAAAAACTTAAATTTATTCTCTTCAATTTTGGCTTGAGAGTTGGCAATCTTTCTTAAATTCCACCTGGAAACATTTTGGCAGTCAGTGTATATCCTGGAGTGCGGGTGTAATACTCCTAGCATGAAAATGAGCTTAATAAGCATTCTGTACTAGCTTCGGCTTCCAAGGAGTTGTAATATGTAGCCCCTTGTAGAGTGCATTACAGTAATCTAATCTGGATCGTTGCATCCAAGATCTATCTGGAACAAAAAAACCCCATGGCTAAATACATTTGAACTTCCAGATTTAGAAGCTGTCCTGCCCCATAGTGTAGACTTCATCACAAAGCCTACTGTCCAACTCCCTGCCTCTCTTATTTCTTACCTCTACATACTTACTGTTTTTCCGTAAAAACTTTTTCTCTTGGCCTCAGTTGCCCAAATCATCTTTCAGTTTTATTCTTTGTATTGAAAATGTTTTGAAGGAAGTGCCTGTTTGTGTCACACAAGTGACTGTGTGCTCTTGAAGCAAACTGCTGTTACTGTTGAAAATTGATAGGAATCAGCACATCTGTATTCCCTGCCACAGCTGCCTTACTGTGCTGCAGTCCTTTTGTCCTTTTTTTCTTGCGCTTTTAGTATCATAACAGGCCTGTAAGTTACTAACCAACAGGGAATTCTGTCTCACTAACCACAAGTCTGGTCAAATTGAGACATCTCATTCCCTTTGGTTTTCTAATCTCAGAAGCCTTTCTGCCCCTCCATATTTGTATCCTGTTCTGAGTTTAAGGCTCTAGTCACCCATATTCACTTACTATTAATTTCCGTAGGCATTTTACATTCCTTGCTGTCTCTGAAACAGTCCTTAACTTATTGGCACATATGACAGATCTCTGACTCTAGGATGGTCTCCACATAACAAATAGCATTCTTTTGCTATCACCCAGGACTTTCTTGTTCAAGTTCATGAGATCTTTGCTATGTGGTTGAAAGGTCCTAAGTTCAAGTTGCTGCTTATGGACAGTAAAAAACTGTACTTGATTATTTAAATTAAAAGCAGCATCTCTACATAAAAAAGGGACTTAAAAGAAGTTGTGTAGGTAATCTACGACATGTATGTGTCTAGGATATACTTAAGTTAGTTTGATGGCATTCTTAATAGGAAGTTATGCTATTTGAGAGGGCATATGGAAGAACTTGATTCTGCATCCACACAGTGGAAGACTGAAGGTATAATATCCAAGGAATTTTCATACTTTAGGACTTCATTGCCAATCCTGATGATTATAAGAACTATCAAATCTTCTTACTTCCCATAGTACTGGAGATTTTTAAAGATATAAAATATAAGGTGTTTCTCATCTCATAAGGCTTTCCTGAATTCCCAAGCTGTAGTTGAATCAAAGTTGAATGCTTTACTCCATGGTCACCAAGGCTACAAATACATTTTAATTTTGTTTTATGATAAGAGATGATACTTTCATTAAAAAATCTGATTTTTAGAAAAATATGAATATCATAGGGTGTGCCGTAAGGCTGTAGGAGCTGGCTGCTTTCCTTTGTTGGCCCTATTCTTAGAAGCTGTAATTGAGGATGGAATGTCACATGGTGTCGTAAGCATGTAGCATGTCCTTTTACATCTTTTAATCCAGTCTGGCTACATAGAGATTTAGTCCCTATTTAAAATATTTTTGATGGCCCTTCTACAAGGTGGTGGTGTTTAGAAATAATTTGTCACAAACTCACCATCAAGKTTTCCATTACTCTGAAATCTCAGCAGAGAGGCCTAAAAGGTACTTCAAGGTTTCTGAGCTGTCCTCTTATCTAAAGGAAAGGTCCTCCTTATTAGGACAGTGATGGGGCAGTGTGTATCTATGAACTCTCCAGTCAGAAAGCCAACTTTTAAAGAACTATCTGATAGCTGTCTTAGTATTAAATATGTGTCGTTTTAAAAAGATTTTTTTAAAGTATGCTGGTAAAGTCATTCAAGAAAAGAAATCACATGCAATGATGCAAGAAACTTGACAACAATCTGACTGTTGGTGAAGTAGGAGTATGCCACTAAAAACTTAACTTTTTGAAGAAGACCATGTGCTCTCAAAAAAAGTGTTTATTGATTTGTAAAGTGGTGACTGGTCTTGGCAACAGGTCTTTGTTCATCAGCTGGAACTGCTAAATATCCTTGGAGTTGCTGAAAGACGATATGTGAAAAACTCTGAACAGGTCAGATGGGATTTTGTTTGAGGTGGATGACTTTGAAATCAGAGCCACAGGACAGTCAAACAACGATTATTATTTTAGTGTCTGGATCCTGATCTGCAAATCGCTGTATTGATCCATATATAATTTTAGGGGAAAAGAGTGCATGCTACTTTGTGTATTTTGGCAGCCCTGGCTGTTAGCACAATGCCTTATATTCTGTGGCCATACTGGAAAATTGCCAACCTCAATCTCCTGAACAGGCCTCAGGAATATCGAAACTGGGATTTGTCTTTAAAAAAACCCACCAAGCCAAACAACACAACTTAAAAGGCGGACAAACATAAAACAAAACAGGTTATTTTAGCTTATTCAAATAACCATGGTTATTTGAAAAGCGTAAAATTCTTCAAATTTCTTTAGACTGTGAGGAGAAAAGTTCAATCTGAGCAGAAGTTTAGTATCTGGAAAACTGCAATATCATGTTTGGGAGTTTTCTGCAACATTAAAACTTCGTCTTTCAGTTGTACAGGAAAGAAGAAACAAAAATAGGGGGAAATCCCAAACCACCAGTGACATTTTAGTATATAAAAGAAGTGATATGATATAGCTGTTTAATGCAGTAAATTGGAATTATTGGCTCCCTCCCTGACCCAGATTTTGTTTAATATTCTGTGTGTTTCTTTATCCTGTATGTTTACACGTTGTATTTGGGCAGGTGTGAGCTTGCTCTTGTCTGTTCACTAAATGTATGTGAACTTGTTCTGCTGGTGCCTCAAGCTGCAAGGAAGCACGCAATTGCATTAGCGCAGTGCTGAGCCTGCACTAAGCTCATTGGAGTCACATGGATTTATTTAATTTAGGAATTTGGGCAGGGCAAGGTTTGCTTGTCGGTACATTCAGTATAAACAATCCCAGGCATATCCACTGTAAATAACTAGTATTGTGCTGAATTAATTAGTGTTTTGAGATCTCAGGAGTGCAGTGCAAATTAGTCATATAAATGCTTTCACRTTTTTAAGTATTTCCTCTAATTTTTCATCTTTGCTACACATATTCTCCCTCTGGAACAAAGAACATGTGAGTCATATCACACATTGTTCAGACTTGTTGAACTGAATGCAATAAAATCCTATTTGTAGCGTGGTCACTATTACAAAGCCAATTTTCCCATTAAATTGTATGCAGTTATCATAGCTATATTGTTTACTATAAACACGCTACTGAATGGCAAATACTTCTCTTCTAATGACGATGTAATTTCTGTCTAAGCATTTCCCAAAATATGATAACAGTAAGTGTTATCATATGCTTATTTCAGTAGATACAGAGAAATTTTCCTGCCTCTGACATCTATCTAGGTATTTCTGTCTACTTTACCCTAAAACTGAAATAGTTTTCCACAGAGGCTTGCCCAGATTTTGAGGATACTGTGATTGGTTTCAAACCTAAATTTCATTGTAGATTACATCATACTTGTGATGGAACAAAAGAAAGAGCCTTGAAATTTGGAAGAGTCTGCTCTGAGTTTGATTTTATCTTTCAGGGATACTCTAGTTCTTCATTTTGGTATACTGCCGTTTTACGGTTACAAACATTGTGCTTTACTCAAGGTTTCTCATTTAAGTAAGAGCCAATAAAAGTTTGTAATATTTGTTAATGCTTTTGTTATTCCTACCTCTTAATTGTAATTATATGGTAGCCAGATAATTTTTCATGTACCTTTTAATTATATTAAATTTGTAATTTGAGTAAGAGACCAGCTAAACTGGCGCTGTATTAAAAGTAAGAAGTAGAAAATAGGTTTTGCTGTCTATGATACCTCCAGGAGATGGATTTTGTATATTGAAAAGTTATACCTCTCCTTTGCTTACAGAAATGAATTTATTTTATGTTTTGAGGTTTAATGAATGTGATATAAATGTATACATACTGCTCAGTGTGTATATTTATATATATCTATATTTATATGTTAGCTTTGCAGTCTTTTCCACATATGGAAGAATTTTTTGAGATCATGTTTAGCTATTGAAACCTCTCCCCCTCACTTCCCCTGAATGTGTGTGTTAGAATATAAAACACTTATATAGAGGTTTACATTTATCTTATATTTCTTACTAGAAAAATTAGCTGCCACCATCATAGTCTAAAATAGGTCTTTAGACTAGCTGAAAGAGCCAAAAATGCATTTCTGGGAGACAGTAACTTGATAACAAAAGTTGCATATCTGGCGCTGGTTACTTAAGTGAGATAACATGTCACAGGCTTTCACTACAAAGGGGACCATAAATTTTTGCATTGCAAATCTGATTTCACGGACCACTTCTTGTAAGAAGCATTGGGTTTCCGCTTCATCTAGTGATAAAGCTTTAGAATGCATGAGTATCTGGTGAAACATCTTATTCATGTTAATGCTAGTCTGGGTGTTGTAAAGTAAGTGGTCAGAAACAACCTTCCGCTTACCCCCATCACCAGTATTTATGTTTGATTTTAGCCTAACTATATACAAATAGAACAAATGGTGAGATGGGGTTTATGGTCATTTTCATAATTGGATGATGCATGGTTACTTGTGACCCCTTCTGTTATGGATAGGTTTGAAAATAGACCTGTGACATAAATCCATATTGCTGAAGCAATTTTTAAGATTTATTCAACTTTTTGAATATACAAATGAAACATAAAATAAAGACCTTCTAAAACTCTACATTAAGTCACACTTAAATGAATCCACTGTTAGTCTTTCCCCTTTCCAGTTACAGGCTCAGTTCTTCAAATCATTCATGCACAAAAGTCTTCTGTAGTCAGTTGTTCTGTGTATGGAGAGTTCGTGAGATTAGTCCTCAGCTGTTTGCTCCTAGAAATTGAGTAGCAGATAAAAGTCTCTCTAAGCTCTGAAAGATTCTGATTTTAGGCTAAGGTCTTGATTTGAAAGAAAATTACTTAGCAGGTAGATTTCTGTGTCACAAGGGGAAATTAATATTTGTTAATGTAATTGTTTGCTGTAAGTAGGACAGTTTCACAGTCCAGAGCCGGTAGTTACATGTTTAATGACCCATTAATAGCCATAGATAATAAGGAGAGTAGTATAAATCAGTCATCAGAAAGTTAGTTCAAGAGATGAGCAGGTTATCACTCGATTTATTTAACCCAAGTTAAGACATTAATTCTTAGCATGCCGGCACATGAAAGGGAAATGTGATGAGCCTTGTCAGGAAGGGTCTTCTATTGTGGGAAGAGAGCCAGAAAAGCTTAACTCATCAAGTTTTTAATGTTGCCTGTGTTGCGAAAGCTTTTGTCTAAAAGGAGATTAGGATTTTTTTTTTTTTTTTTTTTTTTTTTTTTTTTTTTTTTTTTTTTTTTTTTTAATTTAAAGGATGGATTTTATAAAGATACTTGCATGCCACAAAAGTGAGGGGATGTGTGCTGTACTTCAGCTTTGTGGAAGTATTTGCTGTCTGGTTTTTGAGTCAGTTTCACTATACTCTTCACTTCAGGTAACCAAATTTTATACACCAGCGGGCCTCACAGTAATGCAGAATTTTGCAGTCTTTGAGTGCATCTACATTAGGGTTTTAGTTCTGATCAAGAGTGCAGATTTGAATCAAACCTCCTGATCATTCCCACTTACTGCACTATGGTTCATATCCAGAAGCAGTGTTAGAGTGGGCACACTGAATTCCTGTTTGATTAAATTTAACTGAAAGATGCATTCCAGGAGGTCCCCCAACACAGTGTAATTTCCAAAGGGAATTCAGTCTTGGAGATAGAGCAAAATTAATCCAGAATACCCCCCCAGGATAGGTGTATTGTACAGATGCTGATTCTCAGTACCAGTTGTATTGGCTACAGATCTGGTGCTGTTGCAACACACTGCTAAATATAACCTCTTGCAATTATTTCATGTTCACCAGTAATCAAGAGTATGCCATACGCAGAATGGTTATGAATAGGCTTATAATTTCTGGCATCTGATTATTACATTTTTTTAGATATACTTAATCATGTAGACCATGATTAAAGTTATCCTTTGTTTCTAACCTGCGGTGTAATGTAGTCCCTTTTATCTGAAGGCCACTGTCTCAAACTTACTACTGAAAGTGATGAACCTTAAAGAATTGATGGCTGAGAAATGTGCCTGCAAAACTTGTATTGAGATACACTTCAATCATAAAACAGAAGACATCTTTATACAAGCTTTCTACGTCTGTGTGTAGTGTTTTCCAAGCACTATTCTTTAAGTTCCTTGTCTTGCTACTTTGAAGCCAGTTTTGAGGTTTTAACGTTAGGTTTTGTGGCAGTTGGATCAGAGCAGTAAATCATATTTATTAACAGCAGATATTTCTTTTTAAGATGTTAAGCAAATATGGTAAGTAGCAGCACAGAAAAAAGAAAGGACTAGCAAAAGGATGAGATAAAATCAATGAATTAATAATCTATAAATAGCCCATGTACAAAGGCTTTTGTAGTACTTGAGATTATACCACTGTACTGTACCTAAATATATGTCCAAATTAGAGACTTGGATGTCAGTCCTAAAAACACAAGGCATTCAATATCTTAAATATTTTGAATTTATAATAATTTTATAATAATTAAGCATGTATACTAATTTAACAATTAAAATGTTATTTCTTGAATTTTTTTTTCCCCTTTTGCTTGTCTGTAATTGAGATTTTGCTTTGCAGTGTTTGCCATTGAATTGCTATTCTTGACCCTATAAACCAATGAAAGATCCAAGTTTAAAAAGCAGTTAATGTACACAAACATTAATCAAAAATTGCTTGATTATAGTTTATTGTTTGAAAGAGCCATAGATTAATGATTCTGCAGGATACACACTGATATGAAAGACTAAGCATACTTCTGGAAGCCTCTGATCCAATATTAATAAATGATAAGGCATAACTGCAGCTTTTATTTTGCTTCACAGTGTGTCAAGAATGCAAAAATAGGTAATGAACTTCATTTGTCTCAGAAGTGAAGAATTCTGTATTCTCTTACACTATCTGTTTGCGTTGAGGTACCAAACCTTAGCTTCTTGATGGAATAGTTTATTCATAAAACCAATGAAAACTACAATCCTGATTCTTATGTGCTTTTTATCCAGTGCTTTTGGGTAGTTGTTCCTATCCATACAGAAAAATCTGTAAAGCCTATAACACTAAGTTAGGATTTACACCATTAAATATCCATTCCTCAAAATGTAACAGGCAGCAGAATGACAAGGGTAGTTGAGTCTTATAGCTTTGATCCAATGCACTGGAAGGAGGTAGTGCAGGCTTGAAAACAACCTGTCTGCATAATGGGAACAGTAAGTGGTGAATGATTTCTTTTAATATTCCTTTAAGATCTTGCATCTGTACATTCTGGCTTCTGTTAAATTAAAAAGTGACAGCACATATAATGAAATTATGGTTCTTTGGTTTAATCCTATTTTTTTTAATGAAAAAGAGGGTTGACATTCTCCAATATCTGTAGGAATTTTACTTTTCTCCTCAACTATCATCAAGTGCCAAGTATTTTTAGGTCAGTGCGTTACCTAGCATCAATATATGACATAATTAACTAAACAATAACATGTTAGGTAATAAAGCACATAATTATGAAATGTTGGGCTTTTTTGATAGGGATGCTAAGTGGGTGAGCTCTGCTTAGGTTAGTGCAAGTCTATTTATCCTCTATAAATAATTAGTGTGTGGAATTGAAAATGAGATATGAACAGATTTTCTGGGGTAGGTGTAAATCAAGTCAAAATACTATATAGATACAGGTTGTTAAAACAAGACAGTATGTTGAGACTGGTTTTGAGGTTGCCCTTAGTATTAAAAATTTAAAATCCAGTGAGGGTTTGTTTTTTCTATTCAGTTGTCTGTCAAAACAGATCACTGTGTTTAATTAATTTTTATGAACTTGTTAATCTCTAAAATTGGAAAATATGGAATAAACTCTTCTGTGTACAGAATAAGATCATGGCACAGACATTCTCACTAAAACAGATGTGAGGAAAAAAGATGGAAGAGGATTTTTATTAATTGTAGATGTTGAAGTGGACCATGATCATAATCTGGACCTGACCGCTCAATAATTTCTTCATTAAATCTGTATTTTTTTTGAATTATTTTGAATACAGTTAGCCATATCTTTTAGAAAGTGTCTAAGTCTTGATATAAAATCTTCAAGTCATCCGGAACTGATGTGCTATTGAAAAATATGTACCGTATTTGCAGTGTAATTACATCCTATAAATCTCTGTCTAGCTTTTTTCTGCTAGAGAAGAGATCTGTCTCCTTTTCTGTGTGTGTTAATTAATAGTGATCAAACAATCTTTTAATATTTTCTGAGTGACCAGTTAGGTTGAGTCTCTTTTGTTTCTCACTGCCAAGTTTGTTTTTCAATAATTTTGTAGCTGTTTCCTGATCTGGTTACAGTCTTTCAAATCTTCACAAGCATATGACATGAGCACCAGATGTGTAATTCTATTAATGGTCTTATGCTACTGCATAGAGATACAGCAAACTTTTTGATTTTTATTTCTCTGCCTGTATTTGTCCTTGTAAATTCAACATTGTATCACATGTTCACTTCCACCATGATCTGTAAAGCCCTTTTTGATATCATCGATTTCAGATGCAGTCCCCTGTCTTCTAAGTTTGCCCTGTACATTTTCAAATGATGATACTGTATACATGATTTCAGTCATACGTGGATGCAGCTGATAACATTTATTCAGCTAATCCCAAATACGTACACTTTTCCAAGCAGTCTTTGTCAGACTTTTCTTTCAGATCATGGGAATACAGAACAAGTTTGGGATGAGAAAAGATATCTGCAGGTCCCATTCCTTCTCCAGCAACATTCATTCTATATAGAGCTAATTTTGCTGACACTGTATCTTGTGGCACATAATCAAATGCCTTACAGAAATCTCAGCATATTATTTCAAAGCACTTAGCTTATCAAAAAGAGTGTCTATGTAATTGAAAAAGATAAAAAGTTATTTTGACAGGACCAGTACTCAATAAAGCGATATTGATTGACATTAACTGAGCTCCAGCTTTTAATTTATTGCTTATTGTATATCAGGATCAGTGTCAAACTATATAGTCTGTAATTTCCCATAATACTCTTTAAAAATATTTGACAATATTTGATTTTTCACTCTTCTAGAATTCTGCCAAAAAGGGATCATGCAAATAATTGAAGTAAAAATGAATGTCTGCCTGTTTGAAGAATTACAATACACTAAACAGCAAAACAGCTGTATGTAGTTAGGAGGAGTCATTTGGAAACGTACTGAGTTGCCCATTTTGTTGGTTTTTGCTGTTTTTAAAGATATCACCAAAGATTAACCTAATGTGTTCTGTTAGTGAAATAGGATCAAACTACTCAGTGGAAAAGAAATCCTTCAGTCTTTCTTCAACCTTTACTCTGGCAAAACTCTTGTCAACTTCAAAGTCAATTCAATTAGTGTTAGTAGGCCTGAATAAAAGTAGTTCCTGTAGAATTCAGGGGGAAGGACTCGTATTTTCAGTGAGGCGAACCAAGCTCATTGGAAGTTTTACAGAATCTGTCCCTTTGTTTCAAAAATAAATAAGAATATTCAGGCCTTACTGTGTCTTTGCTTTGTGGTGTAGCTGTGCAGACCATATAACTGAGACATGTTCCAAGTTAACTGTAAAAAATTTACCCACATTTCTTCTGTGTTAAATGATAGCTAAGTTTATAGTGGACTGTCAGATTTCTTTACTTAATTCAGCAACATGCAAGACATCTATCTTAACATCTGGTTTTTAATAACAGTTGACATCTGGGAGCTCTTTTTTATTCCAAGAATGCACTAGGAACAGTAGTGATACTGGCAGTGTATATTTTCAGGCTAAAATTCCTGTCCATTTCAATCATAATTAATTACCATTCATTTTATTTAGTTTTTAGATTTAATTAAGTGCCAGCAATATGTTACACCAGCTAACTTTCAACGTTTTGAAACTATAGAATGTAATTTTTTTATGTTTCTAAAATATTAATGGGTGAATTTTAAGGATCTCTAAAATGGTGAGATTTTATTTGATTTTGAAATGCTGAGTTAAATGAAAAACATTGTGTTGTGCACCTCTATGTTCTAGAAGCTGAGTATCACATCAGAATTTGGTGCAGTAGAACTGGATATAGATATAGATATGCACATACACATCTGTGTGTGCATAGATAAAGAAGCATTATAAAAAATGTAATCTTCAGTAAATGTATCCAGGGAAGAATATTTCACTCTCCTGGTTTAGTTCATGTTTTTCATTTTGATCTTTTTAACTTCAAGTTTATAATAAATGTAAAGAAAGACCTTCTGCTTTCAGCATATCTACAGTAAAATAATCCCTTTTAAAAACAAATTCATGAAATTGTTATGATTTTTTGTATTTGCCATTGTTATCTAGCATTAAAACTCTAAATAAATGAGTAATCCTAATGGTTCAAAAATGGAAAAAAGGAGATAAACTGTCTATAGTATTCAACAATGTGCAGTGTTTAAGGATTGCTTAAAAGATACATTTAATTCATAGCATGTTAGAAAAGTGTACTTTGCTAATGATAGATTTTATTGATTCTTCAGCAGTTTTGTATCTTTTAACCTATCAGAATCTAAGACAATTTGATTATAGTAATTACTTTGCTTACTTATAAGGTTTGATCTATTTCTGCTGTCAATGTTGGTTTGAATCACGTGCAATTAAAAAATAGATAATCTTTTAATATTTAATCTTATAATCTACTTCCTAAACACTGTTTTAACTGGGTGGGAAAATGTTTATGTCACTGTTCTTGTTTTTTTGGTTGCTATAGATGCAGATTCTTGTATATGTAACACAAACTTGTTCAGTTGTTTTCACTGGCTTACATTAAAAAAAAAAAAAAAATCATGTTTTTAACAGCCAAGAAAATTGTATTTTATATGCACCAAAATAACTAACCTTTTCTTCTTTCATTCCAATGCTAACATCTTCTCTGTGCATCTCCTAATGTCTGGCACACAGGATGACGAGGAGGGTATATGGGCATAGCCGTTCCTATAAACCAAAGTTCCAGTTTTGTTTTGAGGGGTGAGAAACTCTCTTTTCTATCTCTTTCAAGTTTCAGTCTAATTTTTATTGTTTTATTTTAAACTGCATGGAGCTGTGTGTTTCTTGACAAGTGTGTTTGTGAACCCTGTAAAAAATGTTTTCTCATATGCAATGAACAATGAGAAACTATGTCRAATGGTTTAATGGTCTAATGGTTTAATTTTTTTCATAGCCTATTGTGGGTAAAGGTGTAGGTAGGTACAGAACTTTAAAAGGAGTGTATTTGTATCTGTTTGTATCAGTTTCAACAATTTCCTTTTTTCAGTAGATAAGAATTTCTTTAAACTAGTATTAATCTGCTATATCATCTCGAAAATCCCTGTAAGAGAACTGTAATATCTTTGCAGAACGAGTGTGAAAGTTTGATGCTTCAGAAAGTTTGCCACAGATTAAGCATACAATTTTACTGGAATAGAATTTATAATATGCATGGAAAAAATGAGACTACCTATTAAGCTTAAATGTTTTTGTGAAATTTTAAAATAAGCAGCAGATGCTTAATAAGGAAAGTATAATCTGTCTATGCAATACATGCTCTTTGCCTGAAATAATCTGATGGACTAACATCCATACAATAATTTGGTTGTGATATTTAAGAGTACAAAGTGCAGCTTATCTTGTTTAAGTTTCTTTCAGTGATGAGTAAATACTATATTGCCACTGTGTGTCAGTTATTGATCAATGTATATCCACTTTTTTGGTGCTTGCCTTTGAAGCTGTAGGTAATTTGTAGCTCATGATCACTGTGGTCTCAACATTGCTAAGACCATCAGGCCTGGTGGTTCACTCATAGAAAATGTTGCTCATGTCACTACTTCTTACTGGAACAATTCTATTTACTACAATGGGACTGTTCAGAGGAGCAAAATCTATTCACATAAGTAAAGATTAATGTGTAATTAAAGCTGCCATACTTTCCTCTATACCGCTTTGGTCCCTGTCACCCCAAGTCAAAGACTGTATGATTTGTTTTGTTTCCAGTAGTGTTATAAGCCACATTACATGTCAGTCGTTCTATTTGACAGGAATAAAATCTCCACAATAATTTTTGTTCTTATATACTTACTTTTTAGAATAGTTGTGAGATGCAAAATTAGTGCTATCCATAATGAATAATTTGTATTTTGTTTTAAAAAAATTAAACTGTTGAAGCTTTCTATCACAGAGAAGTTTAAGATTCAACAGTTGTAAAATAAAATAATGGGCACTGTGATACCATTAACATTTAAAAGAAAGCAACCTCGGTTTATCAGAGTATAGTTATAAACCTTTTTTGGTTTTATGCTTTCTGATTCAATTTTAAATGTCATGCTTGTACAGGTTGTATGTGTAGATAACCTCTGTGTTTATGGACCCATGTTACATGTGTTAACAGTAGGAAAGGATGTGACTCGTATTCTAAATTTTTTTAGTTACACTTTCTTCTTTCCTGAAAATAAGCAGCCTTAAAAAGAATCTGGAATTGTTCTTTTTCACATGAAAATGTAAAAAAGGTTTATGGATTTTCTTAGTGTTGTGTTTTAAGTAATTAGCAAGTTCTGTTAACTGCAGCTGCACAATATTTTAATAGCAGTTTATGATGTTATTTAAAAGTAATGTAATTTTCAGCTGTTTGTCAGCATCATTCCTCTGTTTTGGGTGTGGAGAGCAGGTCTTTGTTTATTTTCCAGGCCCATATATATTTCCAATTTAAAAACAGGCATTCCTTTCTGACTCTCTTGTTCAAATGCCAGCATAATTTATCTGGTATCGTTATATACCAGACCCTTGACAAATAACTTGTTTGCTGTTTCTTTTCAAGTGGGGGAGCACTGCAAAGGTAGTATAACCAATAGGTAGTAGCAGGCATAGCCTGTTCTCCAGAGTGAGCTCATGAGTAGACCTGTCCTTGTAGGTAGGATAGCCATGAGTCTAGTGGAATGGCTATCGTAAGGTGAAAATTCACGCCATAACCTCCTTCCCTAGCAGAAAAAAAAAAAATTTAGGTCCCAGACCCATAAACCTTTCTAAAAATACATGTAGTAATACTAAATTTCCTCATATTCACTGTTAAGAGCTGTAAGTATATCTTATGAAAGAGATGCTTACAAAAGATATACTTAGAAAAAATCATGGATAAATTTTTCTATTTTGCACAGACTTGAGAGCTAACAGCTTGATTCGGCTGTGTGAGCACAGGAGTTTGCAGTCTCCACTCATCTAGCGCAGCAGTGGGGGTTGCTCAGGTAGAACTGAGCTACTTAGCTCTTGTATTAAACCAGAGGAAAACTGGATTTAGTTCTCAGAAGTGTTCTTGAGGAGTAAAAGTTATGACATAAACTACTCTCRAGGTCTTTATTCCTACTTTCTGATGTTTGAGCAGAGCAGCAGTTAAAAATTACTTGATTGTAAGATAACTCTATGGTACTTTCTGCCACATAGACTAAAGCCCTGGATCTGTTAAGGAAATGAAAATTTTGGATAATTGGATTATTTCCTGTTTCTACTTGCAATCAATACTAACAATCAAAAGGCTGATACAGTTGAATCTTACAGACACCGTCTTTGTAAAATACACATTTTTCCACATTTGTTTGCTTCGTAAAAAGTCTGGACATTATAATTAGCTCTGTTATTATAACTTGCTGTATGATATTCCTTTTAGAATCCACTTTATGATGCTGTAGTTATGGATTGAAAGGAATAGTGCCTGCAATTTAGTTTTGGAACATTTTAATAATTTCTATTGCTATTTAAATAAGACACACAAGACTTGTCTTGGATGCACGTGGCTCAAGGCTAAGTGAATTTAATAGCTCAAATGGTTAGTAATCAGGGTGAAATGAACTGTCTTGAATATTGCATTACTATTTAAAAGTGGCATTGTTAACGTGAGTAGAATATCCAAGTAAGTGATTACAATAAATCCATTTCTGTGCAGAGTTTTAAAGCTCTAGGCATAAACTCTTCACTACCAAGCGCTCTGTCCTGTGTTTTTGACAGTGCACCTAAGAGGGGTCTGGATGCTCTTCTCACCAAGGCAAGGTGATAAAACTCCCTGAACAATTGTTCACCACCAGGAATGATGGGTGCACAGTTCACTCTGGTTATCTTCATTGCACTGTGGCTGCAGGATTAGGCAGGACGGGTCGACTCTTTTTGCATGATAGTAGTAGAGTGGATGAGTGGTCGAACTGGTGAACTTTCAGCAGCCTGTTGAAATAGATCTGGAGACTAGATAAATGGAAGGGGAACGAGATAGAGATTTCATCTCCATGTAGGAAGGAGCTGATTTCACTCTTCATAATGTAAGGATGCTTAAAACAGCCCTTAATCATGGGATTAGACATGTTTTTACCATTCTTCCTCTCTCACTTTCTCCTGATTTTCATAACAAGTAGTATGGCTGAGGGAAATCAAATCTCTCAGTCAGTTGAGTGTATATTAAAACACAGACATAATACAATTATTTTTTTTCTTTAGAAAAGCTTTTCTGTATTTGTTTTTTACTGCAGACTTCTATCAAAAGCTTATTGTGAACATGAGAAAACCAGGAGACCCAACAAGAATGAACATGAGGGATATATTTTATGTTGGAGAGGAAAATATAATTTTAGCAACAATTTAATTTTAAAAGTATTTGAACTGCAAGAACGTGGATTTCTAGAAAAAAATCCTTCACCTTACTTTTTTATAGTTTGTATATTTGCCGTAATTTTTAGTTATACAATTTAAATTATATAAACTATGGATGCAGCAGTTCCATTGCGACACACACTTTTGTTTATGAACCAAAGCATATTAATGTCCTTTTAGAGTCTCAAAGACACATTTGTTTTGGTTTAAAAAAAACTTACGTACAAAGTGTACAACGATTTTGAAAACTGACTATCAAGAGACTAAGGGAATCCTAATTTAATTTTTGTAACAGTAGTGTAAAATAAATGTTATGCTTTTGAATTGGAGGTGGTTTCTCTTTAAGAGGATTTTTTTTTCTACAAAACAAAAAGCACCTGAGATACCAAAATGCTTAGCTTCTGAATTTGTTTTGTTTCAAGTCAAATTTTATCCTGATTATATAGGCTTACTAACATTGTTTTAGGTACCATGCAGATAGTCTCATGCAATCAAAAATTTTCCTGAGGCCATGAGGTAGTACTCTGCCTAAGTAAGGCTAGTGCAGGCTGGTCCTCTAATTACGTTTAAAAAGTAGTAAGTTAAAAATCAGTGAAGTTCTTTTAAACTTTACCACTTCAGTGCTCACATACTACAGAAGAGTGACATGAAATGATGGTAGAAATATAGAGTGGCAGGATGAAAATGTGTTGTAAGGTTATAGAGAGCTCGTTACTCATTAAGGAACAGACGAGGTGTTCAGGGATATCCCACTGGCCAGCAAATTTGGTAGCACATGTAGCTGCACTGGTTGGGGCTTGTTAGAAACAGGATCTCTTCCCCTCTCCTCACCCTCACAAAGGAGAAAAAAAGAAGATCAGGAGGTGATGATAAGTTTTAAGGATTAAGCCTATATAGCAGTCTGTCATGGGTAACTGAAGCCATGTGACTCTCAGAAAATATGATTCGTGGTACAGCTGAGGTGTGCAGGTAGAACACGAGTGCTTGTTTTTTCCTTTTCAGTTCCTACCACTGAAGTGCAGCAGACATTGGAAGAACAGTTAGGACTTTGCCACAAGTTGTCCATGTGTGTCTGTAATAGAAATCAACACAAAACCTGTTTGTACAGTATTTTGTTTGTACAGTACTGTAGACATTATTCTTTGTCGGATGTGAAGTAGATCGGATATTTTAAAAGATGTTTAGGAGTGTTTGGACAAGTTTATTGTCTGTTATATCCTTAGAACAGGGTTACCTTCACACCTGAAACAAAGAGGGACTGAAGCTTGTGCCTGCCAGCAAATGATGTCTAGTGTTTTTGAAACTAAAATCATAAAGATAGTCTGCTAAATTTGGATTTAGGAGCTGAACATAAAGTTTGTAATTTTAAAATTTTGCCTTAGTAGTCACTGTGGAGGCATTCTTCGGGAGGCATCAGTGTCATTCAGTAAAAAAAACCTTCAAAGCAGAAATTGTCTACAGAATGGGCGAAAGAGTAAAGCTTCTTAATTATTGCTCAGGCAAATATTCACTGTTCACTTCTAACTATTGGATGTGTTTTGTATGTGTTTTCAGGGAGGAGGAGGAGAAGGCTGTTTTAAAACAAATGTGGTGCCTAGCTTTGTCTTTGTTGAGATGTGGTGAACAGTTTTCTTTCAAGATGTCCTTACTAATAGCAGTATAAAGCATAACAAAATTTGGTCGTGTTACTATATAAGGATATGTTTAAAGACATTAACTATTAGCTATTGTTCTGCTTTTTGTTTTCATTATTTCAAGTCAAGATTTTTGTAAATAATTTATTTTTCTTTATGTTTGGATATTCTGTTTAGCCTGTTTTGGAAAAAACATGTTCACTTTGAAATGAGTCTCAGTAGCATGCAAAGCAATGGAAAAATAAGGAGCATGACTGTTTGCAGTGTTCATTTTAATTCTCTCATAGAGTGTATGAATACTAGCTCTATGTTTAATTAGCTAAATGGGTGTTGCTACATTGACTGGAGCCCAAGGGCATTTTGGATTTGTGAATTTTTAGACATGATTGTTGTTTTACTGCAACTTGCTTTTTACTAAACAAAAGGAGGAACCTCCCTAGGAATGTTTGTTTGGCAAACTATGGACAGATTTGTGACTAGTCTTCATTCCTGTTAAAATACTTCTATTCATAATGGAAGACATTTATAGTTTTTATTTTAATTGGGAAATTTTATATTAGTTAAAAAGTTACCTTTCTTTTTTTCTTAAAGGTGTCATTACTACTGCTAGCATTTTCGGGTATTAATTGCCCACTGCCGAAGACAGAGGGTTTTCATTAAAAGTACATAGGAATTTGTTTAGCTGTATGTATTTAGTTATTTTTTWATTGATTATACACTGGAAATACATGAATCGCTTGACAAACGTGAAACTTTTTCTGTGTTTCCTATGGAATGGAAGATCACTAAAGATCATCAGCATTATTCTTTTGAAAAAAAATTCTTAAATTTCTGTTACAACACTGCTATGGCCAAATACGTCAGAGTTAAGGTCAGAAGTTGAAACCCTGGGCCCATTGAAGTCGATGAGAGTCTTGTTATTTATTTCAGTGCTGTTAAGTTTTCACTCAGAGCAGTTTCTGTCTTTTGATTTGTTCATAGTCTTAGTAGAAAAAAATCTGTGCATATACATATATGTATTCTCAAAGAGATTTGTACAAACTAGATGTCTTTTACTTTACTCCGACAGGCATTTATCTTATCTTATCCTTGGTATTTATGAGACACCCAATCACCCTCATGTCTAGCTATACAACTTTATTATATAAATTTAATAGTTTTTTGTCTGTCACTTGTATTTTAGCTGTGTGAGTCAGGCCATTCTGCCTGAACTTTGCCCTCAGCTTCTTCACTGCAGGTGCAGAAGGTGTGCAAACCATCTGAAAGTGTAGCTGATGAACTGAACTGCAAAGCTTTTGATGTAGTCAGCCTAAAGACAACAATCACAGGGCCTACGATCATCAGTCATGCTCTTTTATAATCTTCCGTAGTAAAAATAAATAACATACTACAGCAATTTTTAACACCATAGAAAGTGAGAAAAGGCACTATGCATTTTCACACCTAAACTTTGTTTTGAAATGTTATAGTTGCTGTAAACAGGAGTAGATAATCACTGACTTCACGCCGAAAGAAGTAATCACATAATCTAGATATAGTTTAATATCTGAAGCTAAGCTGACATCTTGAAAAAAGTAGCAAAAATCTGCTTTAAAGAGATGAATTCAATGACGAATTGCATTTTGTTGGATTGCACTTCTCCAAATATTCATGTGAACTTGTGAAATTACTATTATTTGTCTTGAAAACCATTTCAAGCAGTTGTTTGTGAATATTAGAGTATGTGAATATGGGACTGGCAGCACAGCATTCCTCTTGGAAGGTCTTGGTTTGTTTGGAAGCAGAAGTACCACCTGACTTAAGGACCTAATCAAAGGTCATATGACCTAAGCTTTTGAATGTAAGATTTTACAATTGAATACTAAAACATGAAAAAACCAGTCAATTTTGAATAAACATGAGATTTATATAAATTGCTCTGGGAAGTTTATGAAAAATACAAGAGAAAATGTTCAGTAGAGTATAGAAAATAATACCTAATAAAAATTATCTAGTATCTATTTTTAATATAAATAAACATATTTGTTCTCTGTTAGTTACAATGCTATAATGCTGCTTTAAGAAAGAAAGAAACAAACAAACAAAACCCAAAACCTCCCTGTGCTGACCTACTTAACATCAATGAAATACCAGTTGTCATTGCATATGTCTCTTGAGTTCCTCAACTAAAAGCTTTGATAGGTGATGACTGCTATCATAGATATCCAGTCCTACCAGCCACAAGGCCTGGAGCCAGTTTTGAGACACATCCCTGTCTCTTATGCTTCATGTTATTCTGGCAGTGGTTTCTAATGCCGATTTTCAGATCACACACATGCAATAATGAATCACTTCACAATAATGAAGCACTTCATCTGGGTGTGATGGCCAGAGTTCAGACTGAGCTGAGTGAGGTGTAGATGCAAAGAAACAAATAAAAAAAGGCATTTGGCTGTTTCAGCAGGTATATACTACTTGCATAGTCATTCCCGTTTTCTGCCGAAGAAAAGGCATTGGGCAGGATAGGATTGTCTTGAGTTTGAACATTGAATCAGTGGCTGAAACATGATAATTTATAAATAATTCTAGAACAGAGAGTACAATACAGAAATCTATGAAAAATATTTATTCGTGTGATTTAATTAAGTTCAGTATCAAGCATCTTGGGAACGTTGCTTTGACAACATTAAGCTATTTGTATACTTGTGCTCTAGTAGCAAATATTAATGTAATGGATTAGAAATAGTTAAGGAATGCCTGTTAATATTCCTCATTTTGCTATACTGTCCCACTCTAATTAGGCATCCATTTTGACATCAATATTCTCATTTGTTCAAAAAATCTATTGTGCTAATTGCCCATTTCAAGAGACCGCTAGGCAAAGAGCAACTTTAGTTGTGATGAAATATCCCTGCATATCACAAACGGCGGAGCCTTGCTGCTTGATTTTGCTTCAGTTTTGATCTTTGCTTTATAGACAGTTCACCAGTGAAAATGTTTACAGCTCTGTTTTCCAGAAGAGCAGTGATGATTTCACTGGTTCCCTGCTGGAGCCTTTCAGATCATCTGGCTGGCCAGATCATGAGCTCTTCTTCAGCCTGGCTCCGAGTTCTACCAAACTGAGCCAAGTTAGCTAAACAGTTCATGTACTAGTTTTATTTTAAACCAGATTTTTTGACTAAAATGAGCAAGCTACTCAAACAGCTTTACTTGGAGATTTGAAGAAGTGATAGTCTTAGAAGGGAGAGGGACAAGCAGCTGGAATCTCTTTCAACAGCAGATCTGGATGTAGATGAGGGTATCTGTCCACAGCCTTAGGCTGTGGGCAGAGCACTCTACAAACAGCTGTGCCAGTTGATGATGTTATTACCACCCACCTTATGTGCTTATTACTATTTTTCTGCTAGAGATTGTTATGCTCCCAGATCTCTCAACAGAAGAAATCACTCCCATCAGTCCCATATCAACTTCAAGCAAACTGAGCCAGGTTAGCTTAAATAATGATGAATACCCATTCATCAGGCAAGCCTGTTTATCGTTACCTGGTGTGGATTAGAGAGCACTCTGACATTTCTGACTTTCTGTTGGAAACTGTGTGGTAACATCCAGCTGATGGTTAGTGAAGAGCAGCTAGTGGTGGTAACATCTTCAAGTCGAAAAGCTCAGTCTGGAAGAGAATTATGTCCGTAAGTTAAAAACAAAAAGACCTTTACTGAAATCACTTTATCTTCAAAGGCTCTTGCACCAATTTAGGTAATCAGGTTATTAAAATAATTTAAATTAAACCAGTGCACTTTTCTTGTTTAACTAATCAGAATCAGAACCTCTTTGTTCGTTTTGCAGATATAGACATATTTTTACCAGATGCAAGCATGGAGATCAGTAATAAATGGTATTTTCCATTTTATATAGGAGCTATAATTTTTGATAGTAAATCTGTGTTAAATTCTAGGAAAACCAGTTCAAAAAAAACCAAAAACAAACAAAAAAACCCCAACCAAAACCCAGTTTGGATAGATCTTGCTATAAGTCTTTGCTGGGCCRGTTATATTAATAATATGTTTAATTTTGTCACATGTAGTTCTAGAACCTTGAAATGCATTAGGTGATAAATCTCAAACAAAGCTGAAAGCTTTGCTCTTTATAGCAGATCTTAAAGTCTATCTGTAAGTGTTTACTAATGACTACTGTTCCCTAACGTGGCTGAGGCCTAAATCTTTATTTGTTGGAGCCATCAAAGCAGCATGGTACAGTCACATTCTTTGTGTAGTGTTTTACATCTGCTGACCTGGCTCCTGCACGTGAGTTTTTCATGAGGATTCATTTTAGTTCTAAGAATATGGATAGGGTCAAATGTGAACACTGAGGCAAGTTTTTAATGATTTAGGAATTCTGTTAGCTAGGATGATTTTGATTATGGCAGTTAGAGGCTTTAGGTCTGACTTACGTTGGTTCTATACTCCTATAGGAATTTATACCTGTGTAAGTAATAACAGATCCTAACATTTTGATTGAATTAAGTTGTGTTCAAGCCTTTTGGGTGGAAAGTGCTCTGAGATTGCCCTTACTTTTTTTAATGTAATTGGGTATTATATCCTACCTGCATTAGTTGTGGGGAAAAAAAAAGGATAAAGGTGAAAAGCTTTACTCCTTTTGCAAATTGTTTTTATAGTAGTTCCTGATCCAATGTTGGACTTGCCTTCGGTGTCATGCTACTGAAMGAATTTTTTACCAACTCTCTAAATTTTCATCTCTGCCTAACTCTATGCTGTAGTTATGATTTAAATCTGTGGTTAGATTTAATGAAAACATAACTCCTTATCCACCCTGTTTAACTTACCCTCATTCATACTCTGTCTGAAGCTGACAAAATTCTTGAGAAATTTACATAGATCCTGCAGCACTCATTTGTAAAATATTTACGAATGGTAGGTCATCCTTTTAAAAACTTATAAAACTGCTTGAAATCTGTTTGCTGTTTTCTCTCAGATTTCTTTACCAAACCAGATTCAGTTTTTATTCGAACTTTTACACAATTGTGGTCATTCATCTTATAGGAGATCTTTTTCTTCATTTGTAAATTTGCCTCATTTCTAAAGTCAGTGGCAGAAACTTTAATAAGAATCTGTCTTATTGTTAACTGGTTTATAATTCAAATGAACTATTTTACAATTACAGTGTTGCAAATCAATTTACCTTGAGGCTTGTAATGTATTTCCAGTGTGTAATTAATAGACGGAAACATATTTAGAACTTGAATTGCCATTCATTTTAAGAAAAATGATAAATGCTAAAAAAATCTCTGCTAGTAGTAATAGTTTTAGGATTGAACCTGTCAACCAAAAAAAGCCTGCAACTGATTGCAAGAGAGAGAAGGGCTCGTTCTCAGAGGACTAATTCTTTTTTTCAGTTGTTTAATACTTTTACTTGTTTAATAAGTTCTCTAATTTTTAATTAGAAGAAGTGAAGACTACTTGTTCAAATACTGCAGTGTGTTAGAGTACCTTGTCTTTTGGTTTTGTAGGAAAGACAGGTCTTACTATGAAAACTACTAAAGTTATATATGAATCCCCCACAGATACAGTCTTATTGCTTGAAGAAAGTTTGGGAAAGTTTTATCTGAAAATGATCCTTCAATATAAGAATCAGAAGAAAAATACCCTTTCTTTCCCTCTTGAAAGCAGTGTAGCTTTTAAGAATGTATTTTAAGACAAGCTGAGTGAGAACCCTGCCTTAGTTACAGAAAAAAGATACTCTACAGAGAAAAAACATGAGCTCTCTAGCTATGTTTAACTGCTGTTAGCACCAAGACAAAATGAATACTGTCAACTGTACTTTTACCAGTGTACTCTGTTTTTCCTTGAGGATTGATAGGCTTAAATGTACTGATTCTCTCCTTGACTCTGGCAAACTTTGATCTGATGTTGAAGTGTTCAAAAGCTGCATGTGTTGCAGAATTTCAGCAAACTTGATCTTACAGGTTTAACTTAAATATTGTTTCCATTTTGAAGTCTGTCATATGGGTGTACCACAAAGAGTGTTTGGTTTTAGCCCTGATGTCTTGGGTGGTGGTATGCAGCAAGTAACAGAATACTAGGAATAAAGAAAAATCCTGAAATGAATCCCTCCAGCTATGGGCCAGTTGCGAGCTAGAGAGACAGGATGTAAAGTAAAACCAGTATGTCTCCCTTTGATCAAAGGATAGATTCCCCACCACCACCCAGCAGGTGATTAATACATAAGTACATTCTCCCCTAAATGGGCTGATTGGACAAATCTAACTATCTGCTTAGCACCCACAAAGCAAACTTCACTTAATAAACTGGTGTTAGAAATATTTCACATGCTGTGTTTGTGCATTCAGATTCATGAAGTTATGTGATCTGATGCACTTAAGTTGCTACTAAATTGTCTTAGAATAGGAAATTCTCTAAAGGAAGAATTACTAAGCACTTTATGAAACTGCATTTTTATTTTCAGAAAACAAGCTCTTTCCACAAGTAAATTGTTACATGTTTTTCAGTTGTGTATGCTTTCTGTATTTGGAGAAATTCATTAATAGTCGACTGCACTATAAATTTTGCGTATGGTGAAACAATAGTGTAGGGTGTGCTTGTGCATGGTCTTATGCATAAAAGCTGTTCAGAAACAGACTTGACCAGCTGGAAGATCTGTAAGCCACAGACTGTTTTTACTTCAAAAGTAATGACAGTGGGTGTTTCACTTTGTTTCTAGAAGTATAACACTGGATTTAGAAATCTTTGTTTTCTCATGGTTTTCATCTAATTTTATTTATTATGTGCCAAATACGTGTTTGTGGAAGAGGAAGGTCGTAGTGCATGAAGCCACCACTGTCCTGAAGAATTTACAGTGCAGTAACACACTAATGTCAGTAAGCGCTATCGTTGTCCCATTGACTTCTTTGAGGACAATATTTCACACAAGAACTTTTAAAATGGAGAGTGTGTCAGCTATGCTGTTCACGTTTTCATGATTATGAATTGCTTTCCAGTAAAAATCAGAATGTAATGACCGAAATCTAAATCTAAAACACCTCCGCTATATTTTGCTATTAGTATGATAGAAAAAAATCTCATCAGTGAATATCTATTTAATAAGTAGCCTCACTTGGGATGTCTGATAGAACATAATTTTAAGAAAATTTTTATTCAAAATTCATTGTAGCAGAAATATTTTTATATGAAAGATAATCAAGCCATCTCTCTTACCAAGCAGGATCTGCCACATATCATCATTCAGAACAATGTATTTCAGAAAATGGAAAGCAGTAAGCAAACTATTTTTTTCATAATTTTATTATGTAAGATCAAATGTATGTATACATATGACACATACGGTTTTTGCTAGGATCCTGCTAACAATAATTAACTAGTGTGTTTATCTTGTTACCCAAGAACTCTACATTCTTCTTAATACCATGATTGAATTTTTGAAACAGACAAAGATGCATTGCCAGATTCTAAACCAACATGAAATAAATAAATCTTAACCAAAAGAGATGCCAACATTCCAGAAATAAAGAGTGAATGTGGTATTCTAGAAAATAAAGCCGCCCAAATCTATAAAAGCTGTACTGGATATTGTCTTTGTAGTTGTCTGTTACAAGACTGCACTGTGGTTGCTACAAATTGTGTGCTTTGGTATTGGTATTATAATGCAATTTTAGCAAGCTTCTGTTTAAGAAAAATGTTGTTTATCAACCAGTCACTTTTCCTTAGATCAAAAAGCAGTAGCTGGAATATAAAACCTCCAAATCTGCGGGAGAGGTGTTTGACAAATTAATGTAATTTAATAAGAAGGAATAACACTCTTTTAAAATGTTATTTACTTACTGTTTTTCTACATTCTTCCCACAAACGGTGGGTAGAGTGTGCAGAGTTTGCAAGAACCCAATATTCTCTTTGCAAATGTTTCAAAGATTAATGATCAGGTAGTTCCAACACTGGTGTTTTTAAATGATGACAGATGAATAAAGGCTTTGTAGCAAGGAGAAAACAGGTGCTGAGATGCAGAACGATTTATTCTCTGTATTTTGAGGCTTTTTTAATAGTAGAAAAGCTGCTTTCTTCTTCAGTTGTTTTTGTTGTTTTATGATTTTAGCTAAAGACGCCATCTTTTGTGACAACCTGCTCAAAGTCCTGTCATGATATAGCTTAACAAAGCATCACCAAGTGTCCTGATGTGCAATCCTGACTGCCAATCACTTGGTATGCTTAGGTACCATCCTGAATGTCCTAGGGGTGAATTCTTGTTTGCATTTCCTTTACAAAAAGCCTGCGGTTGTTATTACACCTGCTGGTGTTCGGTGTCACTGACCTCTCACCTAATGTACAATCAGGTGCTCTTTTTTAACAGGCAATCTGGCATTCAGCCCACTTAAATTAGGTTCATTTGTCATGTACTCCTATCTGCCAGCATGCAAACTGGGGAAAAAAGAGGTCAAAGTAGGGATTTTTCAAACGTAAATGTTTCCTGGAAGCTGCTGTTGAAACTTAGACATGTCATTCAAAATGCATGTTACTGCCTGCCTTCTTTCTTAGCAAACCGATTGTCTTTTACAAGTACTTGCTTTTCCAAATGTCTTTGCAACAGTTTTGCATGAAGTTATTGCATGCATATTTTTATTGCCAAATATTGTTGCAAGCAATAAATAAATCACTGGGCTATATTAAAAGCATATTTTGCCCAGATGCTGCTTTGAAATACTGGATTAAAATGGAAAAAATTAGTTTTAAACCACTTACAGGAAGTGGGATCATGCAAAAGGCTGGTTTCATTTCCAAGTATCTTGTTGCAATCAGTGCTTTTGTATATGGGATGTGTACAAATATATATTACAATATGATATTACATCTACATTTTAAAATTATTTAATTTTGTCCCCCTTTATGTTTTGGTTTTTTGGTTTTTTTTGTTGGGTTTTTTTTTGGGGTTTTTTTTTTTTTTTGGCTAATTTAATCACATGGGCCAACGTATGAGTAACATGGTGAGATGTAGATTCTGGTGGTAGATGATGTTACTTCTTTTAAAACTTAGTGGTAATTAACTTCCTGAAGAATTGTGTGGATTCTGTCAAATTACTAAATGTTTCAATGCCTGTGACAACACTACAACTTGTATAAGGTAGTAATCTGTGAATCAAGGTCATCACAGCAAGATACAGCTATCCCCAGTAACAGAGATGGAGCATGATGAGGTTGGGGGGAACATGCTTTCTTCCTTGTAGAATAATAATTTACTTTTAGTTTTGCCATTCTCTTATAAAGGAACTGAAACTTCATCAAATAACTGTATACAATTGTGCTTGGATCAAAAAGTAATAATATTGGCTAAATAATGTAATGTCTTTTGCTTCTGCTTTGTCATTTCCACTGTCAATAATAAGGAGGGAAGAAAGTTTCAGGTTGGTGATAAGTCAGTGAGAGGGAAGAGATTGGCTGTGAAATTGGGAATTGGCTTTCTGAGACTGCAGATTGACAGAGATTTCTTCAAACCTGCGATTGTTGTATGTGATTGAGAGACAGACTTGCTGACTTGCGTGAATGTTTTCAGGCAGGTGGAAGTAGGAAGGAGCTGAAGAACCAAGCTAGTTTTAGCACCAGGACAGGGTGTAGTTTGTTTTGGTAAGATTGAACATCTGAGATGATGGAGTGAAAAGGTGAGTGACAAAACAGGTTATTTGGGTTATGTCCAATGAAAGTGGTAGATAAATTGTATGCTAAGCATTAGCTTTAGGGATAGAAATAGGCCATGGGGAGAACAACAAAGAACTGAGATATAAAAATAGTCATTATTTCTCTCTCCAAGTTATTCTTTGATGGATCTTCACCACTTTTTTTGAGGTTTCTTTTGTTTCTGTTTTCTCTTGTTTCCATTTTCTTATGTCTCTACACCTTAATCTTTGGATAATCTCACTTGCAAACAATTTATTTACTATGTCTTTGCTGATAGTTCATAATCTGCACTCCTATCCCAGATCTAACTAATTTTCTCCAAATTAAAATCATGGCTATTGCAACCCTCAATATCTAGTTAATAGCTTGAGGAAATGTGTCTAAAATACGTAATCTACCTTTTGTTTCTGTTTACTTGCTTTCGTGATCATTATATGATAATCTGACTTTTCTAATATTATTTATTAATTAATTTGTTTAGATTCCCCAAATAGTCAAACTACCATGATCTGTAGTTTACTTCTGCAGGCACATAAAATGAGCAGCACACAGCTGAAACCTCAAAGCAGGAAAGTGGAGGGAGGTGAGGTCTGGAACAGAAAGGAAGACTAGGTTTTGTTTTTACTTTTGTTGTGCCTCTGTTGTGCCAGAGCAGCTTTTGTTTTGATGATGTTTACTTTAGGCTATGAATGTGAAAGCCCCTTTAGGAAATTGGCTTCCAGCTTCCAGAATAGAATACAATTGTTTTATTCACTGCTGAAGGTAATAACTAACACATATAAACTACGTCTACTTCTCTAGATGAGTCACTACATGATAGTTTTAATACAAAATAAACTGGCTGGGATTTAGTATGGATGGAGATGTGGTATACACATCGTCTTGCCAGCCCACAGAAGAATCTTCTGATGGGGTCTTTCCAATGAGTTAGACAATGTATATTAGTTATGTTACTATAACAAAGCATAACCAAAACTATTTCAGTAGAAAGAAATAGTCATAATTGGCACAATGAGTTAAATTATCTTCAATCATCTACAGACCAGAGGACAAAAAGAATGGTGTAGGTATAGCAGATGTCAAGTGGACAGATTAAAGAAATCCCACTCCTAGTGTACAGGGCTATTACCTAGGTATTCAAAAGATTAATTCAACAATTGAAGTCTTTAAATAACATCTTTTAGGACTTAAAATTCTTCTACAATGGACTTACGGCTCTGCCTGGTGAATTCTATTAAGACATAATTCATGTCCTCAGTAGCTGAAGAACAGGTCAATTTTTCAGAAAAAAACCCAACAAACTATTAAAACAATAGTATTGTAAGTGCTATTACTTGTTTCAGAGGCTTTTATTTGCTGTTGTAAGCTAGCAATAGCATATAAGCAGTGAGAAAACTTTTCTTCTTTCTTCATGGCTTTTTGTCAGTTCTCAAAAATCCCTACTCCCTCAGAAAAGTCTAAAAAACTGTTCTTTTGTTCTCCAAAGTGAACTGAAACTACACTGGAAAAGACATTTTATCTGATTTTTCTTCTTGTCAGATATCTAGATTAAACAAGATAGATAAGCAGGCCACATTTAGGTTTCCAATGTTTTTTTTTTTTTTTTTTTTAAGAATTGTCCAGTAGTGGATGGAGAATTCTGACTTACATAGTAGGATTAGAAATATTTAAGTTTAATGTAGTAAGGTATAGAATATAAAATATAATAAAATAAAAAATGAGGTTAGAGATTCCTTAGAAACTGCTGTTCCGAGATGGTGAACAAGTAATGAGTTCATATTACATATTATATTACGTATTAAATCATATATATCATGTTGCATTTCAATTTTGAATGGGGAAACCACTACTTTTTTATTCTACAGTTCGTAGTATTTTTCAAATCTCTCTGATTAAGAAAAAAATAAAAATAATTAAAGCGGGAAATTATGTCATGGTCAGTCACTTTTAAGGAAGTTTTTAGATTTTTTTTTTTTTTTTTTAATAAAGTTTTCAAGGTTAATAATGCCCTGTCTTCTGTTTTCCAGTTGGTGAAAGGTAGAATAGAGTCTTAAAGAGTTTGAAAAGTCTTCTCAGAATTTCACAAATTCTAAATAATTTGCAGGAGCTAAGGAGGAATCAGGAAAGGTGTAGAAAGTTGTACAGAAGATAAATTCAATTACTTTTTTCCTCACTGTCGATGGATCATCATCCACATTTATGTTTTTGAATTAAAAGAGCCAGGGGCTTGTCTGCCATTGTCTTCTCTGCCGGTCTATCCCGTCTAAAAAGGTGGTTAAGGGCTGGTAATTGACAGACTCTTAAGTCCACTCCAAATATAGCTTATTCATAGGAATCCATCTTACTGTGCTCTCTCCAAACAAACAGATGCATCATAATTTGTTTGTCTACTTTGCTGTAAAATATGAAGAAGACATTTAAAAAAGAATCTGTTAATATGGAGTGCACAGTATAAAATTATTCATATCAAATCAGGAACGACTCAAGACTTCTGGTGTGTGGCAGAGTAAGAATTCTAGATCCTTATTGCCAATTTCCAAGGCAACTGCTGAAGTCAGTCTTAAACGCTTGTTCTCACTTCAGCAATTTCTGGCAGGGACAATGTTGTATTGTATAGGACGGTTTGTATGATATCCAAAACAGGACAAAAATTTGGAAACAGTGGGAGAATTTGGCATTTATTAATCCGTAGGGTGTGCACATAGTTTAAATAACTTTACAATGTGAACATCTATGTGCTTTAGAGTCAATAATCAAAAGCTTTGCAGATTTAGGAGAAAGAATTCCATTTTAAAACAAAATTAACATCATAAAAAAACTCAACATAAAACTGGAATGCAGTACGATATAGCACACCAAGTTTTACATTTCCCAATCCTTTTATGTACCCTGTTCTGAACACAAAGCCCAGTATGTACATGCAGWTTGAAAAAGTAATCAAATGTTAAGTCAAGCATCAACAAAGGTTTGTACACATATTTTTGCATCTGGGTTTGAAAATGTTGATTTCCCTAAATTATTGGGACTCAATGCATTTACATTATCATTTTGTTTTACAAAATGTCATTGAGAACAGATCCATTAATCACATGCTTAGAGATATCAAGAAATAATATACCCTTTTGATAGCTGTGTTTTTGTTATTTGAAATCTGGTAAATTTGCCTTTTCTTCTGATTTTCTTAGAATTGTACACTGTTTGCATTACTGTGGTGTAAGGGATGTATCATGGTAAAGAATATGACCAAAATGCCAGTACACCATCAAAGAATTCCTAAAAAAAATGTGAGAGGGTTTGATTCACCAGATTTAAGCTTTCTTTATGTCAGGGCAGAAATCAGGCCTACCAGATTCCAGATCAGGTCTGTAGTGTTTTCCCCAGGGTTTGCCACTTAGTAAAAAGAAGGCCTGTTGCGCAGAAGCCTTAAAAGTATCAACTCAGCTATTTTGGTTTTGTGGTTAGGATAGTGCTGTTTATTGAGTTTCCAGGTAGGAATCTGGTAGGTTATCTAGCACTCAATAAATTACTGTATGGCCATTGAGCTAAAAAAAAAATCAAGATGCCTACAGCGTCATCACTGGAAATTAGTCAACTGGTCAATCTGCTTATTTAAAACAATATTATAAAAATGATGAGACTGCTTCTGGCATAATTTCCCTGTTCTATAAGGGCATATTTTGATTTGCTATTCCTATTTACAAAAACTTCAAAGAAAACTCATTAATTGCCTTGCCATACATGCTACATTTTGTTGGTTTATTTTTATGTTTGCAAGCACACTGCAAGCCTGAAAAAAGTAAATATATTATGCTGTTCAGATTAATGAGTTCCTAATTGTTTTAGCTTCTGAATGCTTGAAAATTTGACATGCATTGAAACATAAATATATCAGAGTTTGGGGTTGAAAGAATAAATGAAATGGCTTTTTGTTCGTAGATATATTTTTAAATGTACTATTTTATCATGCTGACATGTTCAAGGAAGTCTAAATCTAAATTCCTCTGGCCAATTGGCTTGACTTTCCTGCCAGGGTCAGGGGATTGAGTAGTTGTGCCAAAGTTTTTTATTCATCCCTATTTACACAGGGTGACTGGAAGCTTTCAGAGTCAATCATTCCAATCACTCATACCTGAACTGAACCCACATGAATGTAAATCCATTTGGCATTTACCCATCCCATTTAATTTGCATATTTAGCTATATGGTTTGTATCTTTTTTGTAGACATAGTCAAATACTGTTTATTATTTTGTGAGACTAGCTTGACCAGTAGCATCCTCCATCAGTCAGTGAAAGAAGGAAGGGGGTATAAAGGACATACTCAGGAATAATGCCTCAGTTTGCTGTTCATGTACAGTTTAAGCAGAACATGTGCGTGCTGGTGTATGTGTTAGTGAATGTCTCTTTAACTAGCTGTGTGGTATGAGGGCCAACGTGATGAGGTAGAGCATGCCAGTTTTCCTTCCCAAAGGATCTAGTTGTTCATATTGGCAGGAAGTTTTACTTACCAAAGTGGTTAGCAACTGGCAAAGTGAGCACATCCAGGTCTGAGGTATTCCTTACACACGTTTCTTCATGGGAATTTCTTATGTTAACAAAGGTACAGTATGCAGTGTGCTTAATATTCTGTTTTATTTATCAAGGTAAAGAAACAACTGTATGAGTAAGGTCAATATACAGTAAAAGTTATTTTAGGTTGAAGGTCAATATGTTGGTCCTTGTGGTTTGTTGTTTAAATCTTTAGAGATTTTACATATTAGCAGCTATTTCCTGGAAGCAATAGGAATGATGTGAAATCCTAGAAGGATTTTCACTTTTCATTTTCCCTATCTTTCTTTTAGAGGAGAATGGTGCTCATCCTCCTAAAATTAGTTCATATCTTAGTTGTAATGTTTATATAACTTTTGAAGACTTTTATATTTTGCATGTATTCAAGAAAACACGTGAATATGTTTTGAAAAGTACACAGATCTCATTCATATAAAAACCGAATAAAATTAGATCAGTTGAAGTGTTATGTTTACGAAACTTTTACTCTCTTCTCATCTGCACCAAATATAAAGCTACAGAAGGTCCTTGTTTAAGCTAGCAAGTCCAGGGAATTCTCTCCTTCCTCTCATGGACATGATGTCTCGATGCACTGTCCTACAGTTGAGGTGACTGCTTTTCACTACTGCATTTGCTTTTCACTACTGGAACATTATTTTTTTTGAAACTGCTATGTTTTAAATCTTTTGCCTAAAGGAACATGTTTCTCCAAATAATTCATTGAATGATGAAATTAATTTCTACTCTTATTAAAAAAAAACAAACACAAAATTGTTGTAATCTTATCCAAAACAAACAAACACCACCCCCACCCCCACCCCGCACCAAATAGCAGTTTAAAGGTAGCAGTAGTAGTTAGTTTATTAAAAAAAAAAATCACTTTTTTAATATTGTTGTCRACATTAAGACACACCACACTTTGTCTTAAGGATTTTAGATGGGACAGTGTTGTATTTAGTAATTTGTGATCATTACGACAGCCTGGCTGTTGAAAGACCATCTCTGTGGTTATCTGGAGSAGATCAAGGTGCATCACCTGTAGAACGAGGCCTTGTTTTGGCTCACAGCTGTCCTTCTGGAAAGGGAGCACAAGACTTTGAAAGAATGTTACTGCTAAATCCATCCTTTCACCTCAGTTACAAGCTTTCCTGTATGTGAAGTTTAACTGCAGATGAGTTATGTCCACAATAAGGCTCCTGTGTTAGCAGTTTTTAAGGCTTGCTATGTGTTCTGCTATCAGTATTTTCTCAGTAGGATGACAGCAGCTGTTCTTTGATTGAAACATGAAGAAAGATGTGTTGAAGTCAGGTAAGCATCACTGCTAAAGCAGCTTTACCTCCCAGTTTGCTGGTCTTTGTAATATGGCTAGTAATAAGGAATGCTGAAATTGAGCTTTGTACTTGATTTAAATTATAATCTTACAAGATATGTGTAAATCTATCTAAAGAAATTTTTCTTCATGTATCTCTGCTTCTTGAGACAAAATGAACTCATGTCATTGTGAACTAAAAGGCACAGAATAAGAGGACATCATCTGACCCTTGGTAGTACAGCAGGATTTTTTTTCTTGTCATTCCTTATGATAATGATTTGCCTTTTTGATGACTTATCAGTCTTTTTTTTTTAATCTGAAGTGATTTGTGGTTGGACAGCAGTAGTTTCTTTTATCTTCATTTCCAAAGCTGAACTTGTAAGACCACATTCAGCAGCAGATTAATCCTCAAATACCTTGGTTTAGTTTTCACAATTGCTGCCAAATAGGCCTTCTTTCACAGACCATTTTATACTTTGTGATACTTGTAATTAACAATTACTTATAGCAAGTCTGCTTCTGTATTCTGCACGATGAAAAGTAAGCCTTACTGATACAAAATACTAATGAAGATAAGCAACATGAAATTTTACATGAAACTTTCTATCTCTTATTTTTTAAATGCTGTGAAGTATAGTGGGCAAAGAATCTGTTGGTGAAATGATCCCAAGTGCTTTGGCAGATACTGAAGATTTTCAGAATTTAAGTAGGGCTAAAGAAATGCTCAGATCTGGTTTCGTCTGATCTCGATTGATTTTTGGTTATGTACAATGATGAATGGCATTCTTTTAAAAATAGAGTACCAGCTCTAGTGTCTGCTTAAATCCACTGGATGCCATTTAAATTGCATTATGAATAAATGGCTCTGGTAAGGTATATTTCCAAACAATACATGAGATGAGAAACTAATCTCCCAGCTTTTTAGTGACTTTAAAAACTATGTGTCATTGCTAAATTTTCTTGCCAGGGGATTGAACCGGTAAACTTTTCAATTCATCTTTAGACGGGGTTTGACTCTGATTGAAATTGTGTTTCAGTTTTAGTTCAACAAACGTCAAAACATTTTCAGAATAACAAAACTTCATATTCAGTTGCAGTTGAAGTAAAAAAAAATTTAAACTTATTTTCAATAGGGTTTAGCTTGTCTCCTTGATGATCTATTTCTAATCTTTCTATTGTATTTGAAATAATAAATATATTACTTTGGTACTTTACATTTACAATACACCTAAATAAGCATTTTCTGACATTTGCAGAAGCTAGTTTTTGAATCTTCATGAACTGATGTCTGTATTGTTATAAAAATTAACTGTCGCCTATTGGTGCACATATAGATACCTTTGACCATTACCCCGAGTATATTTTTAACCCTCGGAATCACTAACTCATACATTGTCTGTAGTCTGGGATAAATTATTCTCAGAACTAAAACTTTGAACAAGACGTATTTCTTCTTAAGATGATAACCACCCAAATCAAACCATATATCACGAGGCTCATTTTATACAGTAGTATTTATACAAACTTTATACATTGCATAAAACTGAATGAAAAGTCGTCGTCTTAAAAGCGTGCTCATTTTATGCATCAGGAATCATTTAAGCAACAGGAATTTAAATAGGGACTTCTTCATGGGCTTTGATCCAAATGCATATTAAATAATGTATTTAGAAGATCTTTCAAAAATACAAATAGGAATTAATTTAATTAAAGCTTATTCAGAGATAAGAGGATTCTGCTTGACCACTGGTAGTATTTTTATGAAAGAAATACTAATGACGAGAATTTTTTAAAAAATGTATAYGGGTCTACCTACGTGAAGGTACTGATTAACCACACAATAAGAAAAAAATACTGCACAGAGAACTAACATGAAAAGTTCACATTCCAGAAAATATTAATAAACAGAAAATTCCTTTCCCCGTTTCCTCCTATCTCTGCCAATGCCCTGTTGAAGAAACCTGACTTGGTGTTTTGCACAAGGTAGATATGATGACTCATGATAATAGTAGCAATAATTGTAATATTGCTACTACTAATAATAGTAATAGTAACAGTAGAAGCTTGACTTCTCTAAAGATGCTCGTTTCTACTAACATTTTAAACTAAGAGTTTTTTGTGTTTGTGTGTTAGAGCACTTTGTTTTGAGAATGTAGCCATTGTGATACTTTAAAGGAACATGCCTACTTTAGCTACTTGCAAGCTGCTATGTGACTAGCTGCCACGGAGCAAATTACAAATCTGAAGAAAGCATTCTAATCTAGGTTCTTTGTTCTGTTCCCTTCTGGGACTCACATTATCTATTATCTTTAAAGAACTTTATAGTATGCAGAGGCTCTAGGAGGAATGAAAAGAGGGAGTGAATTAGAGCCCCCTTAGTGGGAAAATCTTGAGAGGGGTTTGGTGAAATACTGTGAGATCATTCTAGGAAACCAAAGAATTTACAGTAAATTTAGAGCACATAAAGAAATTATGCTTTATTTAAAATCCTTCAAAATTTTAATAAGACTTTAGTTCATTTCTGAAAAGGCCCAGTGTCAGTTCCAACCAATCAGCCTAATGAAAAACAATTAGAACATCCCTGTTTGCAAAGAGAATTTTCAGACTTATTTTCTTCTTCATTGTTTTTGAGCAGGCAGACTCTAAAGTATTTTGGCATAGCTACACTCACTGTATCCATTATCACTCTTTCTTTTGTCTTACATATTAGTGAATGTAAACCAAGACATTTTTAGGCTCCCTGGTTTTCATTCAGTTTTTCAAACAAAGTGGTAGTGACTAAAACAGCTCTATCAGCCTCTCAAGGAGGCCAGTTTAAGCTTTGGCAACTTGCCATAAACATAAAAATACTATTTATTTATTTATTTATTTACAGGGAGGGGGGGCTAAAATGTGGCAAGTGCCCCTTTGTGTTTTCTTAAACAAAAAGAAAATTTCCCCTAGCTTGAATCTTCTTCAATAATAAATCATTCTTTTTCAAATTTGTAATTTAATTAAATAATAGCAATAATTAAAAGTGTTGAAAGGAGATTGCTAAGTTGAGTACCCTAAATCCATTGTAAGGTAGAAAACAGGTCTCACGGTGTTTAATTACATTGTATTTGTATCCCAGTGGTTAAAAAACCCCTTTGTGTTTTGTTTGCATATTTTAGTCTAAAAAACAATTCACATAATTATTGATTGTTAGCATTCAGGCCCTGTTTTAAGAAATGTCTGTTTGGTTTGCTGTTTCCAAAGTTGAGCCAGTATTGGAACTTAAAGTTGAAATTCCATTTTGAAATTTTGTATATGTAGCTTTGACTCTACTACCCGGTTTAGGTCCATGCCCCTGCTTTGTTCCTAGGTGTGATGCAAATCTTGAAAGGGTCTATTTTCAAGTCCTGGTTGCATTTGTAGCTGGGTAGCATTTTCTGGTGGGACTTCAGTTCATGGGGATAAAGTAATCCATCTCAATTTCTGAAAACAGTTTGCAAAATGCCCACCTGATTTCTGAATCCAGCCCATCAACTGCATATTTGGATTGAAACCTGGTAATCATTTTGCCCTACTGTGAATTAAAAGACTGACACCTCAGCTGGTCTCTGGTTTTTATTTTCCATGCTGTAAATAATAATGGTGCTTTTTTAAAAAAAGATTCTCAGTAGCATTGATACCACATTCATTTGCTTTCTCCCTATTTGCTTTTTCCCTGGTCAAAAATACTTGTGTCTTAAACTATGAAAATAAAAGTCAACGGAATCAAAAAGGCATATTTTCAAGTTAGCAGGATCATCTATGATGTTCATCTTTTAGCATAAGTTTTAAGCAGTATGGTGCTTCCTTTGAAACACAAATCAGGGATTTTTGATGATTTAACAAAGTGCACAGTATGGAGGGGTGACTGATAAGAGTCTTAGAAGCAGATGTGAGTCAGAATACAAGAAACCTTATGTATCATGGATAAGTTATTCATAGAATCATAGAATAGAATCATAGAATAGTTTGGGTTGGAAGGGACCTTTAAAGGTCATCTAGTCCAAGCCCCCTGCAGTGAGCAGGGACATCTTCAACTAGATCAGGTTGCTCAGAGCCCCGTCCAACCTGACCTCRAATGTTTCCAGGGATGGGGCATCTACCAGGTCTCTGGGCAACCTGTTCCAGTGTACACCCTCAGCGTAAAAAATTTCTTCCTTATATCTAGAAAGTTTAAAACCATTCCCCCTCGTCCTATTACAACAGGCCTTGCTAAAAAGTTTGTCCCCATCTTTCTTATAAGCCCCCTTTAAGTGTTGAAAGGGGATCCTTTCAGGAAAGTGATACACTGTTGATTTTAAAGGTAAGAAATAGCATCCTGCTGTATTTTATACTTTTAGGAATTGATACAGCTGCACAGACTGTGCAGTCTGTGAACTGGTCCCTATTCTTATGGCATAAGTAACACATCTTTAAGTATTACCCAGACCCCCATTTCCCAGGTGGCCTCTGCCATGGGTAACTGCACTGTTCTGATAGGATCAATCTTAATGAAATAGAGCTGACATTTCAGTATGTTTCTTGGAGCAAAGAAAGATGCTTACTGTATGTTTTTTTTTCATACTGCCTAAAATAATGACCACAGAAAATTCACCCTAGGTGAAGTGAACGATAACAGTTCCTTCTTTCAGCATGTTATTAATTTCTAGCTTCTTATTGGAGCAGGAATTTATGTAATTTTCAATATCAATGCTCACAAATTGTGATTCTATAATGCAGATGTCTTGACTATTCATAGGCTTTCTCCTTAACCACTTATTGTGTCATGCTAATTTTTGCTCTAGATTTTAGTATGACATTGATTTACATAATTTTCTTGCCAGATCTCAAAAAAAAAAAAAAAAAAAAAAAAAAAAAAAAAGTGTGACAGAACTATTCAGAATTTAATGCAGGATTTCATACCTTATGGAGATGAAATTGTGTGACACTCTACAGAAACAATTTGTCCTGAGATGTTCATCAGGTTGCAGAGCTGTGCTGCTTCTGGTGGTGATGGTCAAGCATTCAGGTATAGCTTAATACTGCTGCAAGGTATTGCATTGTTACTTAGATATGCCTTTGGCCCAGGGCTGGAGCTAGGGTTTGCATTTTGAGCTAGAAGTAGGCATAGATAGTCTGGGAAATTGGAGCTCCATGCTTATATACCTACTGCAGCCCACTCCATGACAGGAAATCAGTGTAATATTTCCAAATTACTTCCAGGTTACAGCAGTCCATTCTAGTGGACACAGTGCCTGCATTGTGGTGGCTAGAAGAATCATGGATAAGGAGAAAACTTCGACATTTCCTAGCCAGTCAAAAGTTGCTGCTTATATAGGATAAGTGATGGTAAAACAACACCGAGGTTGCACGCTGCTCTAAAGAATGCATGAGTAAGCATCTAACATGCATGAACTGAGAGACATATCCTGGTTACTGCTTTCCTGGTCTTCCCTGTGAAGAATTCAAGCCAGCTCCTTTTTATTCCAATGTATTGCTTTACCCATTGTGAAATCGTTATGATAAAACGGCTTCTGACAAAAAAAAGTTACGTTGCTTTCTGTCATATTAGTGGTATTACCATTTTCAGCTTGTCTTCAAATTACCACGAGATTTTTCAGGAAGGTAGAGCTCTTTAGTTTCATATCTAACTTAGGCAGTCATTTTCTTGATATTCTGCCTCACTTAAAAGTCTCCATTGTATTTTTTGCTGGAGTCAGTATGTTTTAATTTTTTCGTATGACTATTCAGTCACATTGCTACTTTTATTTAACTTCTGTTGTTTTTACTCAAAATGAGGTGTGGCTTGAAGTGTCTTGGTTCAAATATACATCGTTTAAAGGGTGAATAGATACCCTTTCTGGATGACAGATGTTACAAATATAAACTATCATATGCCCTAATATTGTTTCTGAAGATGATTTATCAGGTGATTAGCAGAGCTGTCAGAATTAGCTTATATTTATTTCCTAGTCTAGAAAGCTTTTTTTAAGCCACTGACTTGTCTCTCTCTAATACTAATATAGTAATCTCTACTGGTTCCTGTAGGGAGATAAAGGCAGAGATCTCTGCTTCCCAGGAGGTAGTTTTTGAAGTATGAATGCTTTACCTTTAAAGAATAGTAATGAGAAAAATGTCAGTGGAAAGGATTTTCTAAAGTAAAATTTTTWAAAAATCCATTACATAAGATATCATGAAATAATATTTTTGGTTACCTTGTGCTGTAGATATATTTTTCATGGAAATACTTGCTTTTTAGTGATTAAAGATATGGTTGGCCATTTGATTAGTTTATGTAGAGTTCTGTTTCATGTGGAACCTTAACTAGCCTGCACTTAAAATAATTTACTAAGTTGATATCTGGATTCCTCATTTGAAGTTTGTCTTGGAAATAGAATGTTTTCTATATTACTGTCAATAATTACTTGGACATATCATCAGTATTAAGAATGCATGAAGATGACTTGTAGTTTCAGATCTGTATGTGTTGATTTAAAAGAAAAATTGACACAAGTTAAAGAAAATTCTCATAAATTGGAGCTCTTGATATCTTGTTTTAGTAGTTAAATCTTATATACTTGTTCTGGAGGAAGGATTTGAACGGAAGTAGATTTTTAGAGGCAAAACTAAACAGGAATTTGTGAATAAAATTAGATTTTTTACTTTTTAAAATGCATTTTCTTGCTGTAGTTTCCATGCAAACATATGAAAATGTGAAAGAAATGTTTTAACTGGGAGTCTAGGAGAAGTTTCAGAAATTGAATGAATCACTCTTCCTTCTAATGACAGATTATGAAGATTATTTAATCTTACAGTGTGAGTGTTCTACTGACACGTTCTCATGTGAATGGATTAGACATCCATCTGAGACGTTTTTATCATATTGATTCATTCCCTTGGAAGAATGCAGGCTTCTACTTATTTTAGAGATGATTCCAAGTGGCTTGTTGAGATTACATCTTGCGTGTGAATTTTAGCTGGGATTATGTTACACAGGAGTGACAATTTTTAATAGGCATGGTTCAGGTGGTACTGCAGAAAATGAGTAGCTCAGCTTAATGGAAAAAGCTAACATATACACATGTGTAGCAAGCAGCTCTAGGGGAAATCTGTAGATAATGTACTTGAATAGTGCATCTGTACATAAAAAGTAATATTAAAAAAAAATTACTGCTGGTTTATGTTCTTAGAGAATAGGCAGTTGTATGTAAACCATCCTCATGTCTGGGGCACTTCACAACCAAGTGGCAGCTCAGATCATTTTTTAAAGCATGTTCATTGATGGACAAAAGGGAATAAACACTTTCTGACCCAAACTTGACTAACGCTCAGTATTGCTATAACGCTTTGTCCCATCCTGACAGACTTCAGGCTTAAATCAAAATTTTACATAAAGCTTAGAAATTAATATTTTGTTTAAATTTTCTACTATGCCTTATCATGAATAGATTTTTACTTAAGATAACTTTCCTGCTTGAAGCAGCGCTAACTTGAAAGTTAGATCAGGTTGCTCAGGCTCTTGTTTGGACAGAGATTTTTTTTTACCAAGACCTCAGAGTATATGGTCAGTGAAATATGTCGAAACATATAAACAGGTAGTACAGAAGTAAGAATAATTTATATATTTGTCTATCTGCATTTCATGCAAGCAAAGGTGAAGCAGGGATGTTGTGGAGATGATGATAAACTACCAGATGTGACTGAAAGGTCTTTGTTGGCATCACAAGTTCTATGTAAATGATCCTCCTCAGCAGGATGACTTGGGGCTTGTATGAAGGAGACTTTAATGCATCAGCAGTCAGTCAGGAACAGAGAACTTAAGAATCAAACTTACCTGCATATCTGGAGATCATTAAATGCCCTTTTTCTATAGGAGATTGAACTGCAGTGAAAGGAACAGAGCACTTACCTTCCTGGTGACTCCACCAGTGCCAATACACTTTGGTATGTGAATTTATTAGAGCAGTCAGGAGAACCCTATGAATGGACCTCTTTATATTTGGAAACCCTGAATCTTGTCTTCTCTGCCTTGATTTCTCCCTTTAGATTACTAGTAACACTGTATTGGCCAACTGTACAGTACTTTTAACTGTCTATTAAGAACTCAGATGATAGTAACTAGTTTAATGTTAGCCAGCTATAGGCTATTTGATTATAGTAATTTTGCAATAATTATTAGCTTGAATCTGTTACCTAAAGGAGAAGAGCTTTAACTTCCTTTATTAATAGCCTGGATTGTCCATTTTCCTAGCTTCATAAAATAGAAATCAAGTGAACTTGCAAAACTGTTTAATTTTAAAGATATTTCTTAGGAGAGCAAGGTATTCTAACTAATCTTAGTTTATTATTTTATAGCCATATGATACGAACAACTAAAAAATACATCTCAGAAGACAGCGATGATGCATGAAAAAACACAGATAGAACAGTGTATATGGAAAGTACAAAATACCCAATTCCTTTTATTATCTGTGAAAGCTGATCTAAGTCTGTTGGTGCTGCTGTGAAGGATGCTTCTGCCCTTTCCTTGACTGCTGGCTGCATGGTCTTTTTGCCATTATTAGTACTCATGCTCAGCTTGCAGATCTGGCTGAACACTAGCCCTTACCAAAACAAAATAATAATGATTGCTTTGTTGAATCAGTGAGCTTATCCGGCTCACCAGTTAGCCAAATGAATAGTGATGCCAAAAAAGGCCAATGATGAGAACTGCATGGCTGTGACTGGGAGATGGGAGGAGCAGGGAGAGGGGGTGTGGGAAGGCAGGATGTCCCTTTTTAGCAGGAGAGCAGATAAACTGAAGGCAATTGTAAAATGGTATCCATTGGCATCAATTGTAATATTCATAGTTGCTGCATGTTTGTGCTGTTTTAGGAATATACTGCTAAAACAAACAAACAAACAAATCCAAGGAGTTTGGAATACTATGTGTTCAACCAATATGTTTTGTTTTTTTGTTTTTTTGTTTTTTTTTTTTTGCTTTAAACAGCTCTCTAACATGAGGTCTTTGCATTTTACCTACGTACCAATTCTTTAAAGGTCAAATACAAATTTACCCTGTAATTACTTTACTGATTCAGCATAACGAAAATGGAGTTTTCCCATCATTGCAGGCTATACATCATACAGACTATTCTTTCTTTGGATAGATTTCAGTTGTCATTTCTTATATATAGCACTTGAAAAATTATTTCTAACCAGAAGTTGAACTTCTGTAACAAAGTGCCTATTCATTAGACATGATATTTCCTGGATATCAGAAGGGTATCTGCAATAGCCTTTTATCAAAGAAAAGATAAGATTCCTCCTTTCCGTGTGACTGAGCCAACCCCAGCAAGGAGCAAATAGGAGTTTTGTATCCTGTTGCAGGTAGTTAAGTCAATTGCTTTTCATTTGGCATTAATAAAACATTTTGTTCAGTTGCAGATTAATCTGTAACAACAGATGTCTTTACCTAGAAATACATTAAATATTTTAATGTTTAAATTTATTAAATATGCTTACAATTGAATTAGCATTGGATTTAAATATGCCTTATTTTAAACACATAGAAAATGAAATTGCTGGTGTTTTCCATTTTTCACAACTAGACATCATACATATGTACAGCCTTCTCAGTGAAAACTAAGCAACAGAATGAGTGAAGTCAAAGTTGATGGAAATATAATTAGTTCTACATAATAGGCCATACCAATTGTAGAAAAAAGGATTTGGAACTTAAACAAACCAAAAATATATAAATAAGCGACAGCCGTTGGTCTGCTGTAATTTACATTCCAAAAGGTGACCTACACTTTAAAGCCTGATTCCTCCAGTGCTCAATAAAAACAATAGAAGTCACAACAACTCTCTGGCTTGCCATGACAGTCCCCTAACATGGAAGAGAAGGCGGCTTCTGAGATGATGCAAACTGAGCAGCACTTCATTGTGACACTAAATTTTATAGGTCTTCCAAATAACAAAAAGTCTTGTAGAATAAAATGCATTTTGCACAGTTTTCTTTATTCATTGATTCTTTTCTCCTAATATGACAAATAGAATTTAGTCAGATTTTAGAAGTTTAAAAATAGTCTTGAAAATTATGGTTAAATTGCATTGCTTAGATGTGTAAAAGAGTGAGCCCCACACCCAACTCATGGTATTCGGCAAGTCTGTAGGCATGGATTTTGCATCAGATTATTCCATGTGTTCTTACTAGAGAAGGACCAAATGGTTTTTTTAAAGTGTTTTGATTTAGGCATTGTTTGCTTATTAATGAATCTTTGCCCAATGCTTATATTCAAATCATGTATGTATATTGCATGTATGAATAACTATTTTTAATGGGGAGTGTCTGAGAAGAATGTAACAGACAAAATTTCGGAAAAAAAAAAATCACAATAGAATCATAGAATCATAGAATCATTAAGGTTGGAAAAGACCTCTAAGATCATCAAGTCCAACCGTCAACCCAACACCACCATGCCCCACTAAACCATGTCCCTAAGTGCCTCATCTACACGTCTTTTAAATACCTCCAGGGATGGTGACTCCACCACTTCCCTGGGCAGCCTGTGCCAATGTTTAACCACTCTTTCAGTAAAGAAATTTTTCCTAATGTCCAATCTAAACCTCCCCTGGTGCAACTTGAGGCCATTTCCTCTCATCCTATCGCTAGTTGCTTGGCAGAAGAGACCAACACCCACCTCGCTGCAACCTCCTTTCAGGTAGTTGTAGAGTGCGATAAGGTCTCCCCTCAGCCTCCTCTTCTCCAGACTGAACAGTCCCAGTTCCCTCAGCTGCTCCTCGTAAGACTTGTTCTCCAGACCCTTCACCAGCTTCGTTGCCCTCCTCTGGACACGCTCCAGCACCTCAATGTCCTTCTTGTAGTGAGGGGCCCAAAACTGAACACAGTATTGGAGATGCGGCCTCACCAGTGCCGAGTACAGGGGGACAATCACTTCCCTACTCCTGCTGGCCACATTATTTCTGGCCAGGATGCCATTGGCCTTCTTGGCCACCTGGGCACACTGCTGGCTCATATTCAGCCGGCTGTCAACCARCACCCCCAGGTCCTTTTCTGACAGGCAGCTTTCCAGCCACTCTTCCCCCAGCCTGTAGCATTGCATGGGGTTGTTGTGGCCGAAGTGCAGGACCTGGCGCTTGGCCTTGTTGAACCTCATGCAGTTGAAAAGAAATAGGTCAGTAGAAAGTAGTGGGCTTCATCCATAATACAGTGGTGCCAGGAGCATGAGAAGGCAGATTCTGTTAGGCAGGTGTCAGCTGCTAGCAAGAAAAGCAGAGGATTGCATGCATATCTATTGTAACTGGCTGTGGATTGTAGTGTGTGCACAACCATATCAAATGCACTTACAGTGCACAAAGCATGTCCTATATCTTCTATCACACCACATGTTTTTCAATTCTTTCTTTGCTATCTATTTCACTATCCCTTTCAAGCTATTTAAAGATTCTGTAATATTTTCAGGATGAAAATCAATACCTACCTTGCAAACACCTCTTTGTGGATGGGTTGTTGTTAAGTCTGGATAGAGTCTTATCTGGGTTGACTTAAATGTCATTTCTTATCCTTAAGATGTCCCTTATGCCAATTTATACTTCTAGATACATGTACATTCACCTCCACTCAGTGTGTCAATAACACTCTTCACTGCCTCTGAATGTAGTAACAGTGCAAAGATGTCTTAAGTAGCATAAGTGGGTTTAATCATAATATTGAGGGACAGAAGAGGAAGCACTCTTAGGAACACATGTGTTAAAATGTGGACAAAGGCAGGGTGATCACTTACATTTTCTTTCATGTATTTAGTTGCAAGGTGCTGTCAGCAAAAATTCTACTTCACTTCGGTTGGGTGGTCAAAAATTAAATGCCTGTTCCTTTTTTCCCCTATATTTTCCACTGTCTCATCTAAAAATCTGGTATTCAACCCTAGTGTAATTATACTGAAGTTAATTTGGTACACTATTTAAATATTTGGATGTATGAGAAAAACTGCAAATTTGAGTTAGTCTGCCATAGGTTCCTTATCATAGAATCATAGAATGGTTTGGGTTGGAAGGGACCTTCAACGATCTTCTTGTCATTGTCCCCCCGCCATGGGCAGGGACATTATCCACCCTCCACCAACATCCTTCTCTTCAGTTACAATGTGCTCATTTTACAAGCCCCATTTTGCATACGTGAGTTGGTGTCTGTGTGTGTGCCTTCCACAGTACCACATTTCATGTCAATTCTCCCCTGAGAGGTTCCTCTAAGTGTTACATTATTTTGATCTCAAACGTTTTCAGTTGCAACCTACACAATTATGGTAAAAGTTTATGGTAAAAACCTTTCCATCCAGTTTTATAGTCGATAACTGCCAGAACATCAAACAAATCTGCAAATATCATGGCACTCTTCCTTTAGACCTGGGGAACCATAATAATTCACACATCTGTGATGTGCTGACCCTAACTCAACTGGGCTATCACTAGCACCTAACTAAAATGTCTATGTCCTGGAAGTTGACCCTTAAAGTCAAGGCTACTGTGTCCCTTGGCAGAGCTTCTTTCTACCAGGACGCTGTTCAGATAGGTTGTGGGTATCCATGCGGTACAGGTGTGTTTCTCTTCCATGTGTATGACAGGAGTATTCTTCTTGGTGCCTCCATGGAAGGAGTTACACTTTCTGCTTTTAGAATCTGAACATTCCCTCAATTAAATAACTTTTTGGAAAGGCACAAATTACTTGGACATTGCAGTAAACAAAAAAGCTTGCACATTATTTCATATTATTATATTATTTCTAATTCTTATATATTATTTCATATGCCCTATACATTAATTTGATTATTTTGGCATTAATATCACTTGCCTTTCATTAATTTAATTTTACCAGTGGCAAGCAGGTTAGAAAAATAAATAAATGGAAAGGAGGATCACTGCCAGGATAGGTCAAATTTTAGGCCTTCCAGTCTTGATCTGTCACTTTAAAAAAACTAAACAAAACCACCACCCTGTAATTCTGTGAAGACATTACAGCCTATTAAGTTAACAGTGTAAATGTTTATTTAAAGAATAGTTTTTTAAAAAACTTGTCACTGACCCAGTGTGATAAATAATCAAGGCTGGATTAATTTAAAAACTGTATCCAGCCATGAAGCCATAGGTCATAAGAAGTTTATGTGAAGAATGCAAAGCCGTAGTCTCAGGCACTTGCACTGCGGAGCTTACTAGCTGCAGGATCTAGCTCTTGCAAAGTTTGGACTGGATTTTGTCATATACACAACTGAGGAGTGCTTCAAAAACATTAACATTAGCACTTTAGTTGGGATTAAGTGTTGCATGTGCCAAACTGTCTTCCTGTTTTCAACATTTTTCCTAACTTAATTGGCAGTAGGAAGACATACAGGGCACAAGCTGTCGCTACCCAGAAGAGATGAAATTAGGAGAAAGGAGTGGTTGGCCTTACTTTAATGTTTGCATTGTAGCTGATCTGATTAAATTAAGTGTAAAACTACTGATACTAAAACAAGGACTTGCTCTGTAGAATAGGATGAGTCTGACTTGGTGTCTGCTGGGAACATAACCAGCAAAGTGCCTGGAAGGGAATGGAATGTTCTCTTTCTCCTGGAGGGCTGCTGAAATAGACCCTATCTTAGAGCAGTTAGACCAGTGTCATTCCTGAGCTTTAGAAAACCCAGCTGCATTTGTTCTTTAAAAAGAAAGTGCACTGGTTTTGTATATCTCAATCCAAGTTTCACAAGCGCAGAGGCTCTACTGAAAAGTGCGGTATCCTGTCCTGCTGTAGATAACTTCACCAGAGTACTAACTGTGGTTAGTTATGCTGTTATGTGTATGTATAAAGACACAGTTACATTCTATGGAGAAGTAGAAGGATGATGTGTGCTTTTCAATAGCTGAGGAATACAGACATACAGTAGCATTTCAGCTCCTTCTAAAGGGCATGTAAACTTTTTTTCTGTAACAATAATTGTCTACTAAGTCCTTACATGTTATAGGTTATTTTTTCTCATAGTCGTATTTGATGGGGAATTTGGAAGATTGGGTGCCAGGAATATGAATTCTTTCAAATCCTCTCTTAAAAAGCAAATTGAAGACGACTATCTAGCCCTTTTCTCTCTACCCCCAAAAGGCGATTTATTTATGGGAAAACAAACATGTCAGTGTTCCACTGTGGACTGTATCACCACTTGATGTTTTATGTGCCTCAATTGTTGTGTTTTCAGATTGTAAGCCCCAAGGGGCAGGGACCATGTCTTCTTTTGTTTGTACAGCACTGAGCCTACTGTCAGCACTCTATAAATAAGAAGTAATTATAGTGTTATGCACCCATGTATTTTGAAAGCTTGGGTCTGCTCCTGTTGAAATCCAAGGAAATTTTTCCCTCTTACTTCAGGGACAAAGGATAACATACTGTATTAGCTGGCTGAATTTGTTTTACGTTGCGGGAGTGGGTGTTTATGTGAGGAAAATAGGCTAAAAACTATAATGCATCCTTTTCAACCAAGGTGCTTTATTATATGAAGCTGTATTTTGATTATGTTAAATGAATATATAGGAGGTGGTGTGAATTAAAAATACTGTTTCGAAAGATGATAACCAGTTTTCCAAAGCTAACAACTTAGCTTATTAATGCAATAGTAAAATAAGAAATGAAACCGCTACCAACTATGGAAAATTGTAATTAGAATGGAAAATTCCATCATTCTACTCAGTAGACACAAAGGTTTTTCTGAGTGCAAGGAGTGCAGAGAATACTAGAACAAGAATGGGAAACCTGTTTTGAGCTACCATGTAATCTGAAAGGCACACCATTTTTTAATATAYGTGAAACATACTTTAATGCTGAGACCTTGTGCGTTAAGGTTCTGCCTGAAGTGAAGTTTTACGGCCAATTTATAAGGTCTTGCAAACAGGAGTTTACAGTGGAAACAGTGACTCTTACCTTAATTGTAGCAATGTCAATAGCATTGCTGTAATGAGCATCTGGCTACATTCCATCTGTTGACCACACCAACGGGTTTTGTGCATCATAAAAGAAGTGTTTCCCCTCCATATTTGATTTTCCACATGTCAATCCCTCCTACGCACTCCAGCCCTTTCAGTTTATTGGAATCCCAACATGTGAGCTGTGTAAGTGATGGAGATGGGTGTTTGCTCACATGATAGAGACAGCCCGGCCCATGCAGGCCTTGTAGCACGCTTTTTCAGCTGCATGACTTGCCCTTGTCACTTCCCCACTGCCACCTAAGTCACACTGGATACACATGGTTGATTAGCCTGTCAGCTGCATGTGGCATATTAGGTTATGGATTTGGAGAGAGGAAGCGGCACCATGCTGTAAATGCATGAGGTCTTGCAGCAGGAGAGCATGAGATGAGGCCAAAAGAATGAATTTCGTGTTTAGCACATGAGACTTGGCAGATATAGTTACTGGCATGTGTTTGGGGGAAGCTTATATTTGCATTTGTACAAGGGAAAAGTTAACACATTTAAAAATGTTACCAAAACCAAACTGCATAATTTTATGTGAATGCTGGGCAATTTCAGTTCTAAGTCACTTTATTATTTTTTTAATCAAAGCAAGAATTGAATAAATGCACCTACTAAAGTAGGTAAAGAATTTCAAATAAAATATCTTTTGTATGAAATACAAATAAAATATCTTTTTGTATGAAGCAAATGTTGCCCAGATGTGCATGTAAGTTTTCACAGCAGTACATACAGCTGCTCTTGTTCTTCGAAGGTAAGTCTATTACTAGACCTTTTAATGGGTGATCTAATCTCTTCSGATATCAGTGGCTCTTCCATCTCCACCAAGGTGAGATGCTATGAATATCCAAGCTGTTTAACACAATGACAAACTTACCACTCTTATCTTGTCAATGTTTGGGGCCCGGTGCACTTATTCCAGGAACAGAGACAATTGATAGTGAACTGTCTTTGTTACAGACCTATAGATCGGTGTTCTAATGTACACAGCTTGTTTTTTCCTGAGCACGGAAGAAATAAACTAGAAGTGCTGTACCTACTTGATGTCCTATCCTGGTTTTGGCAGCATTCAGTCCACACAGCTATCCAGGTCACAGTATCAGAGTTTCTCTAGCTGTGCTTTAATTTCTCCTTCTTGTCAGTCCTGTGCTGGTTTTGCTGCTCCTCTATCATGTATGTGCACTCAAACGCCAGTCACTGAAACATCTCTCCTTTTTTCCAAAATGCACGTTTGCTTTTTTTGCATATTTTGGAGATTGTCCCAAAGCTTTCCTAGGTCCACTGTCTAAAATGTAAGACAATCCTCAGGATCACCAGCTTTGGTAATATGTTGCCCAAGCACCTTCTGTTAACTTGTGTGGCAGGTTTTCATAGGAAGCTCTTGAACCCGTTAGAAAACTTAATGCTGACATGCCTGAAGATATGTATTACAGTTGTGTTATATATGTAGTGGTTGCTATTTTTATACTATAAGCATATCAGTTTTGGCCCTGAGTCTTTGGTAAAGTTAGTGTGTTATGAAATGTGTTATGAATATATTTTGTCAACACTTTCAACCTAATTAAATTTCTAAATGGTAGTCTTTAGGTCTTTGGGAATTCATTGTGCACCAAAATATTGCTGTAGTTTTGTTCTCAAGGAACATTCCTTATTTTCTATCTTCATACCTGCTTGCTTTCTGTCGAGCATCTGCTATTAATGCAGTAGAAAAAATAGTCCCAGGTTTGAGGATGAAACCTGGTCAGTAAACTTTGTCTTCGAGGTGCTTAGAAAAATATGCAATAAATTAGAATACTGTAGGCCTGTCTCATTTTGGATTTCACATTTTCAGTAAGAAATTGGCGCTCTACCATTTAGACCCAATATTCCAGAACACAATGTCATTCCCTCCTTGGGTGCATCAGGAAGTCCAGCCTTTATTGCTAGTATAGTCTACTTGTTCCTTCAATAACTTCGCACTTTCTCTCATGTTTCCTCCAGGTGAGGGGAAGCTATGTCGAAATCTATAAACTCACCACGTGTCGCCCTTTAAATCACTAATAATTATCCTTAAAGGCTATTAACTTCTGCCTGACAAAAGAGGGGCAAGTGACAAGCAAAGCTGATAAATACTAATTCAAATCAGGGCTGTATCTACCTCTTCATCTCACCCTTATTTGTTTCTTTGTATTTTTATCCTAAGTTGTGAAAATTCTGGACAAAAGGTATTTATACTGTGATAGCATGATGGGACCTAAGTCCTTGAATGGATAATAGGTACAATTGTAATAGAAATCAATAATTCTGAATGTTATGAGCAGTGTGATTTTTGAATTTTCACTTTCAGTAAATCACAGGACATGTCACAAATCAGGAAATGTGCACTTAGGGAAGTTTATTGAACACAATTCTATAAAGTAGTAGTTCTTGGGCATTCTTGCGCAGACCTTTTTGGGGGGCAGGGGAAGCTTTGCCCCACAATTTGTTAGGATTGTGACAAGCTGTGGACAGCTGAGAAAGCTGCATGCTCACCTTTAGAGCCATTGCATTCTCTTGCTCTGAAGTGGGTGATTTCCCACCTTCCTTAGAAAGTTTCAATTACCATTAATTTTGACTGCGTGGGGCAAATAGATACTTAGTCTGAATATCTCTTCCAGAAGCCATCGTTACCTGATACACTTCACTTTTTATGTGTAGGTGTAGAAATGGTATTATTTCTAAAAGTGTAAATTGCAAGGATTGATATGTAGTTTTGCTGTTAACGCTTTTTGTCTCTGAAAGATAGTTTCTTTGCTTTTCTTGTTCATAGTAAGAAGATCTGTAGTTTGTGTGTTGGCGGCACACTAAATGTTTGCTCACAACAGAAGATAAGACAGTCTTTATCTAATAAACCTTAGCAGGAGTACTAATTTTTGAAATGTCAGAGGAATACTATAATCATAGCTGTCATTATTTATACAGACAGTGAATAATTCCTCTCAGTGAGGGTAGCTGCTCAATGAAGAATGTGGAGACAGGAAAGGACTATTGATACAAGAGGCTGAACTCAGTCAGCTGAGATCCACAACTTAACTTGCGTTCCTTGGCTTTGTTGTGTACACTACAACTGTAGTTGTAGCAGAGCTATTAATGTGTAGTTTACATTACTGAGCATGTTATTGAGTCCTGGATCATTTTGTGCCGCCTCTAGTGATGTCTCCCACGAAGTATTTGATGTGGGAAAAGCTTCCAGAACTTAGAAATGGAAAAGATTTTTTTGTTTTGATTTGTTACTGTGCCTGCCTCATAACTGATGATAATGGCTCTGAGAATATAGGGAGCTAACCAGGCRTGGCAGGAGTGCAAGTGATTGAGAAGGTTAGTGCCTGAAAGTGTTCCACAGATCTTACCTGATCGTTTGCTTTGTAAACCAATCTGTGTTTGTTGCTTTTCCTTTCACCTTATACTTAAAAAGGAAAAAAAAAAGTATTCCAAGCCAGTGATCAAAACCAAAATATGACAGAAGGATGAAGACATACATCTAATGTGCATCATATTGATTTATAAGATGTTTTGTGTGTTTAGAGAGAATTAAAAACCATAATATTATTTTGTATAGTGGCTCTCATTTTCCTTGTTTTAAGTGTGTGGCATGGTACTGTATATATGATGTTTGGATCCTTACCGTAACGTACCTCAGTCAAGTATTTTTGTTTGCTACTTAAAGGACTTAGGCATAGCAGTTCAAAGTTGGGTTATTTATTTATTTGCTTATTTTCCTTGATGTACTCAGAGAAGATAAGTATCCAAAGAATCAAAGACTTAAAAGGTGCTTATTCTCATAGCCAAAGGTTTTGGAGTCTTTGAGGACAGGGTTGATATATCTGTTGGAAGAACAATAAACAAGTTTTATTTTATTAGAGCCAAAATATTTTTCAAATGTKGGTAATTAACTTGAGTCCATAAAGAAGCTAGGATACTAATATCAAGGGTGGGTATTTCAATATTAGGAGATGCCGGCTTGCAAGATTCATAATTAGGAACACGATTCAAAACTACTGTAGCTATACTTTTAACCCACGCACTGTCATAATTCAGATCATAAGCAATACATAACCAGGGCATGCCAGTGGTTTTTTGTATTTTACTTTATAAGTATTTTCAGTATATTACGAGTATTGCTATAGTTGACTATTAATCTATTAATAGCAGGCAAAGTTTTAATGCATTTAATAATTTCTAGTATTTCATTGCATCATTCAGTCATCCATACTCTTATTTCTTATTCAGTTTTATTCTTAACTCTTCAAGTTGTTTCCTCATGTATTTATCCTGGTCATTTGAAATACAGCAGCCAGAAACTAGGGAGTAAGTTGGCATTTACTTGTACTTGAACTAATTCTTGAAGGTTCCATTTTGTCTAATTTTGTCTCATGAGAAAAAAAAAGAGATTATGATTCTTGTGTTTCTTTGGTTTATTTTTTACCTCTTCTCAGGTAAGTGTATAGGTCAAAGAGTGGATAAAATAAACAATGTTTTTGGTAGTTCTGAACTAATGTACCTAACGTAGAAAATTCTATTTTTTATCATTTTTATGATAAGTGACATGCTTTCTCAGTTTTTATCACTGTAACGTTCTAGTACCTCTTTTGGCCCACATCTGCATATGGATACAGTTTTTAAAATATTTTTTGTTTCCACCTTTACTTTTTGGTATTTCCATTTTGTCAGAAAACTTATATGATGATATGTGACAAGCTGAAAAAGTTGTCAAGACCATTCAGAGCAAAGATAGTGACAATATGCTGGGAGGTAAACTTGGGAAATGGCAAATATCTGGATCTTGGAATGAGTCATGGCTAGTAGAAATAATTTTAACAAAGTAAGCCTATTAAAAATGGAGGAAAAGAACAAATTTGTAACAAAGGAAGCCTCATGGATATGAGGCTTTTTCCAGTGATATTTTGCAAAGTGAGAGCAGGAACAGAGAAAGTGGAAATCAGAAATACAACTCTTGCAGGATGCAGAAGTAAAAGGAGTCTGATGAGTGAAGAGTATAAAGCAGACAAAACTAACAGTCATGTCTGTAGAGCAAAACGGGATGAAGTGCTTAGAAGCCACTGTCATGACATTCAGGGATTGAAAATTGCAAATAGCCACTTAGGATGACTGAAAACTTGTGATGGAACTGATTATAGCATATATTTCACATCAAAAAAATTCACAGGACAGATGAGAGAGAAATTTGTAACAGGGAAGACAATTAAACATCAAAAAATTGTGGTGGATTTTGTCGTTCTAAAACCTGCATTTAAGGTGCACTGTTCCAGCTAAACAAAAAATTATGGATCTGTTGAAGGGTTCACTTGAAGATACATTATGCACAATGTCATGGAGGGACTTCTGCTTTATCAGTTGTTTTCTCATGGCTTTAACCATGAGGGAAATTATACAAAGCAAAGGACCTGGAGAAGTGTTAAGAATTTCATTATAAAATAAGGAAGATTTAACTTGCTCACGACCTGCACGCTGCTGTCCTCCAAGATCAAGACTTTCCTCTGGAAGCCCATGCACAAATACATACTGAATATTTAGTTTTTACACACCTTTTCATACTGTCTTTAATGGCAAATATAAGGGAATTGTGACTAATTCTACCATTGTGGCTAAATGTGATTTCATTTAGAATTAGCAGATGATCTGAAAAGATTTGGAACACTATGTTTAAATGACTGCTCCAGTCCCCTTTTTGCCTTAGAAGGTATAAAYCTAAGAGGAAAGCAGACTGTGTGTGTGATATAGGAGAAAGAGCAGAGGAGTGAGAAGAAAACCTAGTTGCTCGGTTGCAACTCTATAGTGGGAAGTAAATAAAGCAGTGTCTGATATACTGTTTTCCAAAAGGAAAAGAAGGAGCAGTGAAAACCCAACMACCACATTTTGATCTGATCTCAGATGCTTGGCATATAGGAGAAGGTATCTCCAGAGGCATGACAGCGGGGAAAGTGATTGAAATGCAGCCTTATTTTCTTCAGGTAGGCCTCTGTACAAATTTTGTTGCATAATTTCTATCCCAGAATTAAAAAATAGTTGAATGCATTCCTAGTCAGTAGGAGATCAGTTTGTGTAATGAAAGAGCTTTCGTGCTGTAATACCTCAGTTGGTCTCTATTAGTGCTAAAGAGGTAATTATCACTCTTACTGTTTTCCAAGTTGACAACCAAGGGCGTCGAAAATGCTTTTTCTGTCTGATAATGTGCTTAACTAGCTTTCAATGAAGTTGCATATCATGGTTCATTGCCCCTTGAATTTTTTTCAGGACCTAAAGTGGCTGGTTTAGTGAGACTAGCAGTAATGTATCAGTGCAGATCAGCAACAGATAATTTAGTCTGATCTTGTTTGATTTTATGGGTCTCCTAAAAACTTTTTTTTCCACATACCTAGCAGCTTAACGGACAGACATATGATTTCAAGCTGCTAAACATCAAGGACTGTTGTAGAAGGGGCAAGAATGCATAGTGGAGGAAAAAAAGGGTGGAATTAATGCTGAGAAAGAATTTGACTCTGGCTTATACTCTGTTGCCTTTCATTTTTAGAAATGTCTACACTGAATATTATACATTTCTGCATCTGTTTATGGTACAAAAAACAGAAATGAGATGACTAAATTTTAATAAATAAAACGTTTTCAGATGTATATAGTTCTTCAAGTTCCTCTAAGAGGAAAAGAGAACGTTCTTTATAATTCTAAATATAACTTAACATCTACAGCTAAGGGATTCTTGAAGTTGTTATTATTTAAAAGTAATCTTTGTAGAAATAAAGATGCACCTTTCAAATATTTGATTAATATAGAATTTCAGTGGAACAATGTATCCTGGACTTAGCTCGGGTTTCAGACTGTGTTGATCTTAAGGTGTAAATGAATGGATTATAATGTGGTTTGGTCTTTTTCCCTTTGAAATGAAAAAACAAAGACTTTTGTCATTTCACTTCATTCATAGACTTAAAAAAAAGCCAATATCTTAAGCTTACGCTCTTTACAAAAATGGAATTCTGATGCGGAAATTAATAGGCTAAAAGTTAAGGGAAACGCAATGTGCTAACAAAGTTATCCTCCATACAGCATCATGCTTGGGAACCAACAATTTTGAATTTTATGTGAGGCATTAATTTAATGAGGTTGAATTTCATAGCATTCCCATGGAATAAAATATACAGTATCTTAGCAAAAGAACAGTCATTCCCAAGAGCCCAAGGAAGATAAAATGTGTTTGTATTCTTATGAATGGTCCTTGCCCTAAAAAATAAGGCAATACACTTGCTGAATTCAACAGACATTGTAGACAACCATTTTTTTGTCAGCAAATAAATCTCATTTTAAAATATCTTATATTTTAATTTTATAATTATATGTTAAAAACTGACAAATACTTGTATTTCAAATGGCTGTGACTGCTGTCATTTCTTCTACTTAGTTGTTTTTTCTCCTCTTATAGTRAGCATTCACATTCAATAAAGTAAATAATGGCAGGTGACAATTATTTCAATTTTAGACAGGATGAAGTTGAATCAAATTTAATGGTGGGATGCGTGTAGAAGGAGCCAAAATACTCTAGCAGAGATCTATCTGGTATTAACCAGGGATCGCAGGGTCTCACTTTTATGTGCCTAAGAGCTTGATGTATTTATGGAGTGTAGGATAGTGGATAGTTTCCTTTTAGTTTTTTTACAGTTAGACAAGGTATTACTGGTATGAGCAGGTATTTCCTATATGCAGAATAGGAAATACTGCTAATACAGTTAATAACCCAGCTAACAGAAGAAAAAAAATTAAAAGGAAATGCTTTAAGGGCCCTCATGGTACACTGTAGTATTAAACACATGGCAGCCCATAGACTCAAAACAAAATCTTACCATTTGAGTGTGATGTCACTGGTCAATTATTTGACTGTGGTAGCAATACTGATAGTGATATCACACCTATGAAAACTGGAATTCATCCAGCTAGGTTTGAAGGTGTGATCTACAATCCATCAATGTCAGTTGAAAGTCAACCATTACCTTTTACATCAAACTATAAAAGCAAGTTTTACCTTCACTGCTGAAGCATAAGGGTGTTGTTCAAGGAGTCCATTCTTTTTAGGTAGTATGTGTATAGTTTATGCATTATGTTCCTCTGAGAGGCCTTTGATTGCATTTTTAATCATAATCAATATCTGGTGTTAATTACTACTAATAATGTGCACTCTTTTTAATAAATTTAAACTTCACAAAATAACGTGTAAGTAGGAACTATTATATTTCTATTTTGAGAAACTGAACTACGAAGATGTTATGGCCTGTTCATAAATTTTTTTGTATTTATCTGTTTGTATTGAGCTGGTTTGTGACTAATTGTACCCCTAACTTCATTTTGAACGGTAATATTTTACAAAATTTTAAAAGCAAAAAATAATTCTTGATTTATTTATTGAGATAACTTTAAATATATTTAATCAGCTCTAAATAGCAACATTCTCTCAGGCAATACTGTAGCTTGAAAGTGTTATATATCCTTTTTCCTTCTATTGAATATTTATGTATACAAAATTTTTTATTCCGATCATGCTGGAGGGTTTTTTTTGTCCTTAGCAAGAAGGACCCCAAAATTATATCAATATATGAACATTTATATCAATATGTGAAATATGTATCAATATATCAATATGTAAATATCATTATATCAATGTACAAAAATCATATCAATATAGTTTTTTTACAAAGAACTTTTATAGTATTTATTAACTTGTTCTGCTGGGTTTTTTTAAATAGAGTTTTTCAGCTGTTTTAACAAATAATTATCAACTCTCTCTATTTTATAATTACAGCACTTCAGAATTCCCTTTCTGGTTCCGACAACGAAAATAAACAAATTAAATAGGTTATTACAATAAAGCAGTAGTATGGGTTTATTTATCGGCATTATATATTCCCAGTTTACAAATCTGGCTACTATCCTTTCTTCTTTTAAAGGTTGTCTGATCTTTCCCGTAAAGAAACCCTTTATTTTAGCGGATAATTTTATAAAATTACTTGGGATGCTTGCCAAGTGAGGTATCTGTCTCAAGAGTTTATACTCTGCACAAATGGTTCCATGTGCTTAGTTGAAAAGGCTCAGCTATTTCCAAGACAGAGGATATAGGTAAAAAAAACCCCAAGCCCAAACTAGTAAACAATAGAAGTGGAAACTTCTTTGAAAAGGTTTACTGATCCCGTTGCTTCAAGGTGGTGTCCTGAGTTTTAGCAGTTGGATAGTATTCGTTTCATGGATGTACTTTTTGTTGTCCAAGTAAATGTTTGTTAAATTTGGTTAATTTATAGGCTTTTAGAAGAATCCCACTTTGCATGACATCATTAGGTTTTAGCAACTAGGATTCCATCTTCATGATCAGCTCTGGGGCTGAGGAAGATTTCCCTTATTTTCAGTTTGGGACGGCTTCTGTTGTGCCAGGTCCAGAGCTGAAGCTGAGGGATTGTCTCTCCTGTATCTTCTGTGTCATCTGCTAGTCCATAGCTGGGATTTTTCTCAACAAGTTGATTTGAGGGGGGAGAATGAGATCCGGAGGGGACTGAGACTGATGAAAAACCTTGAGGCGGGAGGGAAAAGAGTTTGGGAATATATCTCAATAGAAAAGAAAGGGTAAATCAGCTGCAGGGCTAAGGTAGAACTGAGCTGTGCAAACAGGTGAGAATAACGGTTGGTGATTCAGGAGACAGAAAAATTGGGACTGCTAAACTGTGAAGGAGGGGATTGTGAGATGGGGATTGGAGGGCATGGTGGAGGTCGGAGTATGCGAATAAGAATGATTGAATATGGAAGTTGGAGGGGAAATTGGAACTGGCTGAGCAAAATCCCTAATGGTAGTAACAGAAGAGAGTCCAGAGAGATGAGGATAACTACAAGTTGACCGAGTAGCGGATGCTGATACTCAGGTAAATGAATGCATTAATGTCATAATAAAGAATGCTCTAGAAAAGCCTGAATGAAATTAATAGGTTTGTTTTGACAGTAGTGTTTGAATATTATCAATTAACCAAGCTTGAAGATAAGATGTATCAAAAATGTTGGCTAGTTGGTCATGGGCGAAGGACTGACATCCATTCTGTGTACTGACTGAGGCAGGAGTCCTGGGGAAAAACATAATATGCAGAATTAAGGACTGTATCATAACTAATATCTAATAAGGTACAAAATTCAAGTTGAATGGATAATCTTAATTTTGGAACTTTTTACATTTTGCTTGTTTGAACTTGTAAGCTGATAATAATGTTATACCCATAGAAGTTTTTTCTGTGTGTGTAATACGTATTAAGTAGATTGTATGCAAGATAGCAGACAAACTACTGGAAATTCATTGTGTAAATTTAAAAAAAATTGTCGATATGTGTCTAGCCTTTAATCACATTATGCGGTTAACGTTAAGCTAGGTGACAGAAAGAAGGATCAGCTTCTCAATATCTTTTTAATCAGTAAAACATTTGCTTATTCATCACTGCAAGAGGTTGAATATACAGCAAGAGATTCGCTTTCAGTGTTTTATCTTCAGTGTGTATACCTGTATCAGTCATCTTGTAATTTTTTAAATAGTCATTTTGAAATCAATTCCATTATTCTGATAAAACACAGTTTCCTCGAGTGAGCTGCATAGCCTGACAGCTTTTACTAGAAGGCCTAAATGTGTCAACATTGACAGGTAGTTCTGTCATTTTTTTTTAATCTACAAGATAAAATCTTGAACTCAAAAAAGCAAAGTAAATAAAATAAATAGACTTAAAGAGACAGCTGTGTGCTTTATGAAGAGAGAGAGTAACAAAGGATACATCAAAAAGCTAAGGACGATGTGTTTCAAATAAACCTTGGCACATATGACAGTTCTCTCTTTAGGATTTTCTCATAAAGGTTCAAGGTAGACTAACTTAAAGGTGGAATAGCGTACAGCCAGAAAATTTGACTTGTCCTGTAGGCAATTTTTTGAGGCAATGCGAGTATTTAATTGACCTAAGTATGTAGAATTTATTGTCCAAGAAGGCAAGTTCCATGCATCAGCAGTGTTTATAAAATAATAGTTGTCAGACTCCATGGTGGGGTTTTTATTTGACAGGATCTGGTCAGTAAGTTAGTATTTAGAGTAAATATGAAATCAAATAAAATTTAGTAATACCATTTTGTGAGTCTGGTGCAGAAATCTGAAGTCTATACTAACCAGGAACTACAGCTTGTGTTGCTAGAAAGTTAGAGGGTGCCTGGTTATTCTGAAAACTGATGCTGATATGCTTACCCTTGATTTGGGAAATTTTCTGTGTGTTAATTTTTTTCATGTCATCAGTGCAGCGTTATATACTAAAAAAGTATGTAATTGTAATACACTGCAAGCTATTTCGTAACAAATCTTGAAAGTATATGCAGTCCCATTCTCTAGGCAGAGCCTCCCCTTCAGCTAGTTTATTAATAAAAGTCCCTTCCTATTTTTTTCTGAATAAGGAGATTAGCATTCAGCCTAGTGCAAAAAACAAATGTTTATCCTAATGACCAGGTATAACTCTGGAGTTAAAATCAGCAAATGTGCCTCTCTTGTTTTCAGCAGAGGTTGAGAAAATCTTAAACAGTGTTTTCCTCTTCAAATTACTATTGACACAGGCTATGGAGCACCTATTATTAAGTCAAGGCTATGTAAATCTGTCTAAATCTTACATTGTTAAAGACAGCACTTGTTCTTGCCATTATATTTCTTTGCAAAGCTCTATGCACAGGTTACCTGGTGCGTAAGCAATAACTGACAGTTCACTGTATGCACTACCACCTGGAAATATTGTTAAGGACAATCAATGAGGGGAAGAAAGTCAGTGATGCTGAGTTTGGATTCTGCAGAAAGAATTAGGTAACGATTTTTTTACTGGATTTCTTAAAATCTGTGTTTTCAAGATTTTTTTCATTTAATTTTTAAAGTTTTCTTAAGGTTTTAAACATAAAGATCTGTTTAAATAAAGTAGGCTTTTAGTGGAAGAAAAAAAAAAAAATCTAATACCACCTAAAAAAGCTTCAAAGTCAGTCTGTCAGGTTCTTTCTGGCAATGAAGCTCTCGCATTATCTTTTTAATGTTGAAATCAGTTCAAGTCAGTGAAATTTCTTTAATGAACTTTAGGGCACATCTTCAAAGAAACCTGCAATTGAACCTGTGGAAAGGCCAATGCCTTTGAACTGTGGAAAAGAAGTTTATCCTAGATTAGCTTGATCTTTTAGTTTAGTCTGCCTTCTAATCTAGTAACAAAGATCTAAGCTTTAAGAATACCCCTGAACTGCAGTGACAACCTAAAAGTAGTGTATTGTTATGGATAAATTCATTACTTCCCTTAGGTATTGTCATCTTAAATTTGGAAGGATAGCAAAATTGTTTATTTTGTACTGTGAACATGAACATTCTGGGTCTCCCTGAGCACTAAATTTTCTTTAGTTTCTTTACTACCTTATAAATTGAAAATTTAACTTCATTTTTGTTTTCATTTTCTCTCTAACATTTCACTGTACTTCCATCCAGTTCAGTCTTTCATCACCCAAATGTGGAACAATGTGCCTTCAAATGTGAAAGAAATAACAAAATCTGGAACAAATTATGAAGTGATGGCGAAGGGAAATGCAGAACTGTATGGAAATAAGTACATTAATGCATAGGCTCTGATGCACATAAGTCTGTTTTGAAGGACACTTCATTTTTAGTTTGAACTTCTGCTTTTAAATTTTACTGTAATATGATATAACATTTGCTTTTGTGAGTACTTGAGGAACTTTCGGTGTTAACAGTATTCTTTTCTATGGAAATTCCTTTGGATTTCAGATTTTGTACTCTTTCCAGTTTACAATAAGAAAAACATGGAAGAGATTTTTAATAGAAAAACAACACTCAGTGGTTTGCAGCTGGCGATCACAATGCCTCTACTGCTGCTTCTATTTTATTAACTGGAACAGGTCAATTCAATATCAGAGCTGATTGTGTTCCTTCTCTGGTCAAAGTGAAAATGCAGGTCTAGCAAAAAATTAGGTGACCACTAGCTTCTTCCTTTTAATCATGCTGTGAAATGTCTTTTAATAACCATCTCATTTTGTGGAATCAAGTAGGACAAGAATGGTTATCACTCAACTGGCAAAGGAAAATATGCCTTTTGTCTATAAATATTGACTTCCATAACTGATATTATTTGATGCCTACTTTTAATTATGGATTAATAAGGAATAACACTGTGCAAAAAGTGCAGAAAACCAGAGGTAGCTAGAAAATCTCATTCACAATCAGATTTAAAAAATTGTATTTATAAAACTGGATTTTTGAAGAGGGAAGTATAGAAGAGAAGAATATAAAATGTGGTTGAAGGAACAGAATAATTGAAAATTGAAATTATTTATCCAGCATTAAAAATGAAATTATGCTATATTTTCCTGTATTGTATTTTATTTTGAGATTAAATCCTTGCCCTATTAAAGTCAATGGGAATTTCACCACTGACTTGATTGGCACTATTTCACCATTCATCTGTGAGAAGCAGTTTCTGCTTTTTATTATTATTTCAAAACGGTATCCTTCCTTTTCTTCTCTCACTCCATTTTCCTAAGGATTTATAATCTTTTGCATCAAAAGGAAATTTTTTCTTGGTATATACTGTATAGTTGAAATCAAGTACCACGCAAAAAGCTAGCTGACCTAATGGGCTGATTCCAGCAGAGCAGACGTTTTGAATCTGGACTTTCTTAGTTATTGAGGGCATAGGATTTTGAATGCTTTTATCCTTTTATTGGTGAATGCACTAAAGTGCATGCAGACAGAGAATGTTAAAGTGGCAGTCAGATAAACTTGTTAAAGCAGTGGGAGTTTTTCCTTTCTTTCTACGTGACTTTATCATCACAGTGGAGTTAAAAGGCAATTAGCCCTTCAGCTCTTTTCTGGCCAGTTTATTGGCATTTTACACACAACTGTTGAATAGACAGTGCCATATTAAAAATTCCAGTGAAGCTGGCCTGGGGATAACAGACTCTAAATTTCAGGTTAATGTAGGTTTCCTTGAGAGGAACTATTGCCAAAAAGCTCAAGTAAAATTATCTAAATACAGTACCTATGCTGCATGTACTCATAGTTGATGGAAAATTGTAGTAGTCTTGCTACATGCTGTGTTACATTTCCAGGGAAATATTTTTATAAAGAGTGTTTGATGAAAAAGTTTATTCCTTTAGTAATAACAGGCTACCCACTGTGTTACTTAAGGCAATGAACGCAGTGAGTAGAACTAGACGTTTTCATCTTAATAACAACAATTATACTTGCTTTGCATTTTTGTAATTTTCATCTGAGGTCATTAAAACACTTTACGAACATGGATTACTTATTTCTTTCAGTATATGAGAAGGTGGGGGAGAGATTATTATGTCAAAGTTTTGACCAAATTTAGTCCAAAATTTGTATTACTTTTTTTTTTTTTTAGAATTTTAAAGGAAATATTGCAGGGTTTTTTTCTCATTTCAGTGTCAATAGAAAATCAAACATGTCTTTTGCAGTTCTTGCACCCCAAAATGTTAAGAACCAAAAATTGATTATAATAATTTTCAATCACTGAGGAGAATGAAATACAGACACAAAACACATAAGCTCACTACTGGAGAGAGAGAGAAATACCATTTTCATAGTATTTCAGTTTTAATCTGCTCTTGCCAAAGAAAATGGGAGGGTTTTGATAGACTTGACTGAGGCTATTATTGGGTCTTAATGATGCATTCATTGCTTCTACGAAGAAATTTGTTTAATTATCTTTTGTAGCTGATTCTAATTTACTGATGTTAGAATGGATAATGAGAAATCCATTGAGGTCTGTGTGATTGAAAACCAGATGGTAAAAACAAAGAGTAGATCCGATATTTTTAACCTGACCATATGCATTGCTCAGACTCCTCCAAGTTGTATGTCACCTAACTGTGAAATCAACAAAAAGGCTCCTTATAAGTCCAGCTGATTTTTGGATCAGATCCACTTCAAAATGGGGAGGAAAAGCTGGTAGGTTTAGAGAATCAAACCCCTTATTTTCACTATTTTTCAGTTTGCATGGCCACTCCAGAGAAGACACTCAGATTTTGTTCAGAGAATAAGTGATGGATTTATGCTCCAGTGTGTTTTAGCAATAAACAAAGCAAACCAAAATGCTTTCATTTGCTCAGATATATAAGCTAGCAGCTTTTTCTTTCAGTGCACAACAATTGGAAGTGATCACCAATAACCACAGGTTTATTTTAAATGGTGAATATCTGTACTTCAGCTGTCACTGTTAAGAGCTCAAACTTTGCTTCTGATACTGACGAGCCATCATTAAAGTTGTCTGTAACTTTTGTCTTTTAATACAGCGAATTTATGTTGCAAGTCAACAAAATGGCTTCATTAAATGGACATTACAGTGTAAATCAAAAGTCTGGAAGTTAGGAAGTGCCAGATTTGAAGTAGCTCATATARTTTTTATTTTGGTGCCCTTTTTGGTATGTTACAGCGCTTTTCAGTTATACAGCCATTTACTACCTTTTCTGTAGCACCTCACTGCTGTTCCATGCTTGCTATCTATTACACTAAATACATTCTTGAGTTGCATATTGAATGGGACAGTGAGTGTGAGAGAGACAAACGATAATGTTATCAGTCTACTTAGCCCTATCCATTCTCTTGCTGCAGATTTCTTATGTGCTAACAAATTGTGTAGACCAAAATATAGGTATTGTGTGAACTTCTATTTATTTCAGTCATGACTCACATGTATAGAGCATTCACAGTACCTCAGAGCAATGAAAACACTGCCATTATGGTAGTAAAAGTATGTGGTCATCAGGAGCAAAACCAGTGCTGAAGCACCAAGAGTGGTTCTGAATTTTAGGCCATTTCTAACAGTTCTCTGGGCTGCCTAGGCAAAAGTCACTTTTTAACATCTACAAAATGAGGAAAATAAAATGTACAATTTTATTTTATAGAGATGTGTCAAATATAACATGTTAAAGTCTATGCAACTGTTTAAAAAATGAAAAGGTCTATAAAACCCAAAGAACTTTACACAAGTAAGCCTAATGCATTAAAGCAAATGACCAAGACATCTGCAACAAACAAAGACTTTTGAAACTGTGCCCAGTGTCTGTGCACCATCTTTTCCCACACAGATAATAATGCTCTTTTCATATCACAAAGAAGATGCAGAAAGCAGTTTGTTAGCATTCTAGAGATATCCAGATATGGTGGTGAGCAGCACAGAGAAGCCCAGGAAGCAAATAGTAGCATAGTTTCAGGGAGATGCTTAGCAAAGGCAGCATTTTAAAAACTTTGGTAGTATTGAAARGCAACTTCACTCTGTAAGAAACATTTTGCCTGTGAACAGAATGACACTGAGATCCTAGAGTGAAAAATAATGTGTGATCATTAGTTAGAAATAACCATAATTCATAGACACCAGGGGGCAGAATTAAGGTTGCAAGGACAGCTATAAACCTGGCATTTCCAGCCATCTAAAGGGCTATTTATGTTCAAACTCAAACACGCTTTTAAATTTAAATAGTTGAATGGTATAGAATTTGTTGCAAATAATGTTCTAAGTTTGTGGAAACAAAAGCGTTTAAATACACTTGGAAGAGAAATGTGATTGCTCATATATTAAAAATGTGAATTTAACTAAAAGCTAATTTTAATTTGTTTCAGCTAATGTCCAACACATTATTGTTTGTGGGTAAATTAGTCCAGCTTTCTAAAGGAAAAACATCAAACAAATCCTTTCTTGAAAGTTAGACCTCTTTTTCTTACTTTCTGAACTGCAGAAAATACTGCAGATAACTGCAGCTTTTTATTTCCAACCTGACCTTCCATGTTCTGAAACTAATTTGCCATACTGCTTCTCAAAGTCTGCTCAAGGACTTCCTTTAGCAGAATAATGTGGTTCTTATTAAGTACATCCTATAAGACCCAGGAGGATTGCATGCAAAGGAAATAAGACTGAGACACAAATGAATTTCCATCCTCCAGTCAGATATATGATATTGATGACCAGGATGTATATGAAGGATATTGTAAAGAAGACAAAGAAAAAGAATTAAAGCAAATGTCTGACAAATTGGCTGTCTTCATATGCAAAGATGACAAGTGGTCTATACAACTAAGTAGAAGAGATGTAGGCATCAAGCCAAATAGTTATATAGTCTACAAGTCTCTTTGAATCACATGGTTATATGTAACCTCTCTTTTAAATAAGGCCTCACTTTAAATTACATCATCATGAAAGACTTAAAAGCCACGAAGTTTTACATGAAAACTGATAGTTTCTCTTAACTCCAAATGTTGTTTTTCACCGGTATGAATTTTATATTTTTACCAGAATACCAAGATATTCTGTTAAAGTGGAACTTCTTTAGGAGATTCTTCCCCTAGTTTTTAATTAAATGCACCAAATATAAATAATTGTGAAAAAAGCAGCTTTCATTTCAAAGTCTGTTTCTTCCTTTAGTTAGTTTTTCTATAAGGTGACAAAATGTTTTCACGTTAGGATAATTTGATGGAAAAATGCATTGAAATAGCTTGAATGAACTATAGTCTCTATAACTCCTGGTGTTCTGGTTCTAGTGTGTCTTGCCTAATGTAGCTAAATATAGATTTCAGAGGTTTTACAAGGCACTTGGTTGATGAGGAAGATTTACGTTCTATATGTGACTCAGTGCAAGTGTGAATAAGTGAATGGGCTCCGGAACTATCACTATTTTTCATTTTATTCTTCAACAACATGCAGAATTTGGATAATCGGAATTCTAATATGATTTTCCTATTAATCTGTTTTAAACCGTGAAATCTGATATTTTCACCATGACTAATCCATGAAATTTGTCAACTTTGTCTGAGATTTACACAAGCTCTGTTTATAAAGAGAACTTGTTTGAGTCCTAAGGCATGGAATATTATTTCCCAGCATGCTTTTAGTGTCTTTTTACTAATAAGTATAAACAAAATGTGCTCATTGATTATATTATTATTTCAAGATCAGGAGGTAAAACATGAGGAATGTTGAAGAGTATATTCCCCATAGCAGTGTATGAGAGTCTTAAGCCATTACGAAGAAAATAACCTATCATATCAGAGTTGGTAAGAATGGTTGTGATCATAAAGTTTACCTAAAATAATTGGATAACTTGCTTGTAGATTAAAAACATATGTGATACTTGTACRTCTTTATGCTGTAGGCTTTAGAATTAATTGCTGTCAGCATAAAACAGACCAAACAAAAATAGATTTGCATCAATTCTTTGTAATGGGGGGGGCGGGAAGCTTGAATGACAATGAGGATAATTCTATTTTGTATTTGGGGGGGAAATGGCTATACAACATTCACATACTGGAGTGCAATTTACTATATATGGGAAAGAATAAAGATCCTTTATGTAAATGTAGTAACATGCAAGTAATACCTTCAAAAGGAAAGAAAAAATGTCTCTTGTGTACAGAAAGTTAGTCTACTCCAGCTGTCCTCTCTCACTTTGTGGGGGGAAGACGTTTGGGGAAAGGCCAAAACGCAGATATTCACAAAGCATCCAATTTTTAGTTCACCATAATGTCTTAATCAGCTTTTACAGAGCTGCTCTGCTCTGTACCAAACATGCTATAAATGTGCAATACATCCATACATGTAAATAAGTCACACTCCCTGTGGTGATGAGAACAAGATGACTACATATTTCAATAACTGCACAATGCTGCAGGTAATAGAAAAGCAGCATCGTCTAGTTGTTTTTCAGCTGAGCAGGGGACTAGAGCTAGAACTGCTGAATACTATGGCTATCTCTACATCATTTCAAATTCCTGATCATACAGTTTTATGAAAGATCTCCAGAAATCATACACATTAACATCACAGATGGCCAACTTGTGACAAGATGCATAGACTGGAGCCAGCTAGCAAGAACTTGATCTGCTCTGTAATCTGGTCTTTCTCCAGAAGAAATGACCATAAATCTATTTCCATGTCCATCAAATTATCAAAATGCAGACATCATCTGTCACATTCCCTCGCTCAATCATGCAATGTGAAATGCCTATTTTGTGATCAGATGATAGGTGAACTTCTGGTTACGTGCTGAGAAAGGACTCAGGGAATACAGTCTTCAGGTGTCTTCTGCAAATGTCATGATGTTCTTATGTGGTTGCCCAAGCCATGGCAGGGGATCTCTGTGCCTTTGTGCTTCTGGTTGGCCTTTTCTCTGTCCTGCCTCCTTAATCACTACAGCTCATGTTCTCAAAGGCACAACTGCCTCTTAAACTGATTTCTGAATGAAAACAGTCAACTGGATAATTAGTAACTGGAGAACTAATAAGGTTTAACCAAATGCCTGTGAGTTTCCAGAAAATATGAAGCCATCCTTGATGAAGAAGTGAATTCAAAACAGCTACTTACTATCCCTCATGTTACAATTAATTTGAGTATCAAATAAAATCAGCAGTTGGGGAGTTTAAAAAAAAGAGGGGGGAAGGAGGGGATATTTCTTCCTACAAACTGCAGTTCATCTACGGAACTTTTTGCTACATGATGCTGTGAGTGCCAAGAGTTTTTACTGGTACAAAAAGAGATTTGATGAATTCATGGGGAGTGGGGCGGAGGGAGGAAATCCATCAGAGGCTATTAAACGCTGAGATACTGTTTGCAATGCATAAAATCTATGCTGTGAAGGTTGCTTAAGCTGGGAGACTATACCAGGAGCCACCACAGGAGAAAGGGTGCTGTGGTGGATTGACCTGTGGATTAGTCCACAAGGATATTTTGTGGAGGACAGGGAAGAATTTGGGGAAGACAGATGAATGTTTTACACATAATATTTTGCACTTCCCTAGCTAAAAAGCAATTGAATAAATTTTCTTCCGGTTGCTCATAGCATAAGATGGAAAGTAAGTGGAGTCTCAGCCTTTTAAATGGTATATTGAAAATAGGGTGAGTGAAAAATAGATGTTTAGAATGAAAGTGTCATTTTATAAAATCCCATCAAATTTAGAAATCAAAATGATCTAGTGATCCTTTTTTTCATTAAGTGCATCTTATTTTGGTATCTCAATATGTCTCTTTACAAATGCAACTTTACAAATGCAACTTCAGAACCTTAAAACTTCTCTAATACTACTGCTATAATATGGAATTTATGAATAATCAATAGACTTACATAGATTTTGTTACTTACTCGTTCTAGATATCCTAGATATTTGGGGCTAATATTTTTATGTATATTTAACCTAATATACATAGAATTGCTCAGGACAGAATTGAAGCTGTGTCAAACTATGAAAGCTTTTGGCTTTATCCATTTACTGAATCGTTAAGCAAATACTCTTGTGTTTTCTGCATTTAGGCTCTTAAAAATTATTGTCTTTATGTTATAAAGGATTCTGTTTTACATGATTAACATGACATGTTCATGTAAGACAAAATGSTCTCCGGTGTAAATTAGGTCTACAGAATTTACCTAAAAGTTTGTTGAGTACGAAAGTTCTACAGCAAGGCTGTTTCCTAATGCATACGTTTATCAGCTAAAATCTTGATTGTTTTGCCTGTATTATGTCACTCACGTCTGGAAAGAACAGCATCCTGCTGTTTGTGAAGCTGATCTCCTGCTGCTATTTAGCCACTTGTAGGATTCTGTCCCAATTCCTCTAATCCACTCTGTTTCAATAGCACCATATTTGGACTCCTTCACACATTCTTTTGCTGCTCTGTTTGGGATGCTCTATGAGCTGAATTAGAATTTTAATGTTCCGTTCAAAACAGAAGGAACCTTTCTGTTAAATCAGAGTATAAGGAATAATCTCTTTCGTTCCCTTGGATAGAATTTCTACACATGCACTATATTATTTTCCTTCAAACTATTGTCCAGAAGTTTGGGGCACTATTTCAATATATTGGTTTACTTTATATAAATCAGATCCAATTTGAGGTTTAATGTTGCAATAAGGCCTGCTACCATCTTAAATTGTTTCTTTCCTGTTGTAACTCCTCATTCAGAGTTCAGTGCTTCTTGTTTCCATTATGTCAAAGGTTTACTGATATCTTTTCGAGCTGCTTGTGCTAGTCAGGACTAATTAAAGCACCGAACCGAAAGGACTCCAAAAATGGTATTAGAAATGACGCCGAAACACAAAGTGTGCTGTAGATATTTTTGCCGTACTTTCACGAAGTTAGCAAAGATTTGCTTAAGTACTTTGCCAGTAGCTATTTTCTGATCTCCACATAAAACACTTTAGAGAAAACAACTTAAAGCTTGATTGGTATACCTATATATACATTGTCTGTCACTTTACTTCAAGGCTAAGCCTATTAACTTCAGTGGAACTATTTGTGGCTAAGATAGCAATTGAAAAAACAGGATAGCAGAACGTGATCCTTTTTAATGCAGAGCTCGTAGGCTTATGCTTGCTTTAAGAGTTGTTCTTTAGTGAATGGGATGTAGTTTACTGAAAAATAAAAATGTGGTTGAATTATGATGTTAATTTTACTCTGTGAAAAGAAAGAAGTTCCTTGGACACAATGTAATATTGCATGAGTCTCTATTGTACAATTTTAAAATTTTCAGTGCAGTATATATAGCTTACCTAAGTGTATGAAGAGAATAAAGACATTATCCAGGTGAAACGTATTTCAATAATTTCATAAAGTGTCTCTCACTTGTGCCACACTTCTTGCACTGGAAAATTTTTTTAGAGAATGTTTTTTAGAGCATGTACCATGTTTGTTTTAGCTGTTGCTTTCTGCAGTCCAGATTTCCCTCCATGTGCTGGATTATCATCGGCAGGAGCCAGGATCTGATGAGAAACACCATCCCGTGAATGGGGTTAGGGATGCAAGCGGAAACTGGAAAAGACAATGGCTCCGGCAGTTTGATAATAACATAAATTGCTATCAAGTTTTACAGCTAGCAATGGAACAGAGAAGATAATGAAGAAACAAGGGGAAAGAAAAAGACTTCAGAAAGTGAAGGTGAAACAGGGAGAGAGGTAGAGAAATATAGGAGGAAGCAAAGGAAACCATACTGAAGAAAAGAAGTGGGGCAAAGGAAAAAGTAATGTGGCCTCCTTTCTTGCTTGCATTTGGCAAGTAATGTGTATGTGATTTGTTCACAAATGTGWTAACATTTCTAATGATAGAAATATATAAGAAAGACATTTAAACGTTTTTATCAAGGGATTTATTTTATGTAATACAAAATGAAGAGATTTGTAAGTGATCCATCTATGCAATATTAGCTTGAAGACTTGTGGTTCTGCTGCTCCTTCTCTGTTTGTACTTTAAAATTAATTGAAAGCCTCATTGTTTTGTTTAAACTGTGAAAGCTTCCAAGGTCAATGAGTGAGGTAATTGACCTGCCTGTTGTAGGACAAAAATATGTATGTTAAATTGCATAATTAGTTTTAATTACATAATTATGGTGTTTAATGTGTGGAGGTCAAAGGTTACTATTACATTTAGAAGTCATGGCAAGAAACACAAAAATAAGCAACATAGTTTAATTCTGTATTTCTTTGGGTTTTAAAAAAGGGGTCCACTGTGATCTATCCGTGACCTTGGATATTTGATGATTATAGCAAATAATATGTTGCTGTTATACTTTTTTGAATCATAGAGACACCTTTGTAAATGACTAAGTGACTTTACCAAAGACTTCATTTAGGTTTAGAGTACACGAAAGTTAATCAACAGTGGGAACTCAACTGACAGCAATTTAATCTGATTGGGTAAGGTAATTGCATGATTACCAGCAGTGTTTATATATGGACAAGGATATTTTTATTGGGAAAAAACCTAATTGCTTTCTCACTGAGAAGAGAAAAAAACAAACAAATTTGTTGTCACAGGTTAAGAGGACATCCTTCGTTCCTTGAAATAGCTTCTTTTCATATTTTAGTGACAAAATGAACTCAYAATTCTTTGCAAATTTGCACTGGGATTATGCTATGGGTTTCTCTGTTTCTAAACTAGAAATAATGCCATCATTAACTTGTTTTGGTTAAGAAGCTCATTGCTTACACATTAATTGTGTGATAGCCTAAAGATGTCATGGTGCTTGTAATTCATGATCTCTTTTACTGGGTGTAAACACTGTTGCTTAAATACAGGTTGATTTCACCAAACTTAAACCTAAAGGTCTGTTATACTGATGGATATTTCTGGGAAGGAGGGCGTTATTTGTTTTTCTGTGATGGTAAAAAAAAAAGCAGTCTATACAAGATAGGCAGATAAAAGATGATCCTAAATGCTAGATGAAACAGTCTCACTTTAGGTGCTCTGAATGGTCCTTTAGAAAATGCTCTTTCAGTCTATTGACAATGGAGGGAGTGTTGGGAGATGAATCTTCATTAACAAACATTAACCTCTGTGAATACCTCCGTGAAGTGCACTACAGAGTAGAATCCCATTTGGTTAATAAATAGTGGCTTGCTCCAAAGCCTGTTTAAATAACGGGCCAGGCCTGGCCTTGGCACTTTGTATGGTTGTGTTAGACACCAAAAAAAGAAATTGAAACTTATAAGAATAACTTCATAGCTCATCGGTAACTATAGAACACATTCTGCCAATGGAAATGGGATACAATCCTCTAAAGGCTAACTTCTAAGGAATTAAAAAGTTAATGAACTAAATGTTAAATAAGAAATAAATGAGTTTTTAAAATGAACTATGTATTCTTATGGGAAGAAGTTCTGTGATACATTCCATGTTATAAAAATCATTTGTTCTCCCTTTTGCTAATCTTTCCCTAAATAAGTTCATTAGAAAATATTACAATTTTGAATTGTTTTTCTAAACCAGATGATCCAGTCACTGTTGGAGGCACATAGCCACGGCAAAATCTCATGCTGTACATTGATCACCTGTCCAACCTTTGCCTAGAGTGTGATCCCCAGTTCCTTCAAGAGATCCATCTTTACCTGTCTATAAAGAAGAAGAGGAGGAGGGAGACATCTGGGATATTCAAGTATCAAAGTTTAACACCAGAGCAGGTTGAATCTCCATTTATATTATTCTCTATATATGTTGCTGGTATTGACTTGGATATTTGGCTGAAGATTTTTTTCAGTAATTATATAGTGTGCTCTGAAGTTTTACTAGTGTTAAACCTTTTTTGTTTAGGCTCCTCACTTACCAAAACTACACGTGCATTTTTCATAGTTCCATGGTGTGAAATTGAATCCAAAGTCATTCTGCTATTATGGAAGTTAGCTAATACTGAGCGTGCCTGGCAGTCTGTACCTGTCTCTTGAACATATGCTTACCACAAAGACCAAAATGGCTTGTTTAAAACTGTTCAGTGTACTGTAGTTGTACCATTCTGTATTTAGCGCACACAACTAAATCCAGGTCCCCAGCAAGTATGCTCATTTTCATTCACTTGCTTCAGGCAAGTTAAACTTGCTTCTTACTCTTCCTCTTCCATTTCCAAGAGGACTTTGATATCCACAAAACAGACAAGGTTTTGCTTACTGTCCTAAGGACTGCCCCTTTAGGAGTCTAGCACAGCCCACACACAATCCTGGAATATGTCCAACTTGTTCTTTGAGCAGAATGTGAACCTCTGACCTTCTGGGCCTCCGGCAAGAGTGCTGCCTACTGAGCCACCAATACCCAGGCCATCAATAAGTTTTAAATGCCAGTTGCAGACTTCACAGAGATAATGACTTCAGTGTGTAAAGGTTTTGTTGTGGAGGCTGCAGTCTCACATATGGCGTGACAGAGTAAATATGCTAAAACCATAGAGAGCTGTTGCATAACTTGCCTTGATATAACAGTTTTTGTAATATGTTTCAAGGCATGGAATATTATTTAAAGGGACCCTGTTATGTAGGCTTAGGCCCAAAATGAAGCTATTATAGAAAGAATGTTTAGCAAAAACAGAAATATGTCCATGAAATTGTTGGAGTGGGAATTTCAGGGTAAACTTGCTTGGATTTAAACAGTCGCCTGCATGACATTGCACTGTTGTGCTAGGGAATGAGAAACAGCAAATGAAAATACTATTAAGTGAGAATCAGAAACTGAAACTGAGCAGAATTAAGATATGAGAAGTCTATTACTGTTGTTATAACTTCTTAAAAATCTTACCACATCCTGAGAGAGATGAGATGAAAAAATAAATTCCAACTTAGTTAATTCAAAGCAGCATTGCTGATACAGGTAAATAAATGTATTTGCATTTTAATATTATTTTTAACCTGCTCTCAAGTAAGTTCTTGTATTTTATATACATATAAAGCAAAATAAATATGAAATAAGCTTTGACACGTTTCAATTTTATTGATGTTCTCTATTTAAAATTTAGCATTAAAAGCATACAAAAGACATGTTGATGTTTGCGAAATTCAAATAGATAAATGTGATTACACAAAATGTTATTTATAAACTTGGATCAAGAAGGAAAACGTAGCCAGATTCAAGCTAGGACTTACATTATGGAAAGGCTGTTAGATGAATTGCATGAACCTTCTATGGAGCAAAGGCCAGGAACCCAGGACTCCTTTTCCCAGCTGAGTGCCCAAATCACTAGGCTACAGACTCTTGCTCCCTCTTGTGTTCTTTCTCTGGCCCAATGAATCTTGAATTATTTTCTGTACAATGATACAGCTTCGACAGGAGAGCTTTAATATATCCCTATCCTCGTCCCAGCATTTAATGCAGCCTGTAGCCTATTGATTAGAACATTCTGCTAAAAGACATTGCTTTGAGTCCTAGACTGAAGAAGGAATTGAACCTGGGGATTTTGCTTCTGGGATGAGTAGTCCTGCTGCTAGGCTAGGAATGACTGCTGTTCATGTACCATTTTAGAAAGAAATAGCACCTGAAGGATTTTGTAGGGAACCCACCTAGTTGGTGTTTATTAGGCTGGCTTAGGCTGGCTTTGAGAACACCTGTTGGATCTAACTCCTCAGATCATCTATGCAGGGGTGGGCTTCATTTCTAGATCCCAGTCAAGCTTAGATATAAGCTGTGCAGTGAGACGTTCAGTCCTGGCCAGGTAGGTAAACTCTGGCCGTGCACAGATGCAGCTCCTGTGTCTGGCCTATCTTACCATAGAAAACTGTATTGTCTTCAGAGAATAGACATCTCCAGGATGAGACAGGGGCCTTGAGGATCACCATTTTGGCTGGAGGTGCCTAAATTCTGCTCATGTCCTGTTTTGATTTCCCATATTTTTAGGCCTGTAATTAGTTTATTTTAATTTAACAGCTCCTTTGAATGTAGAACTGAGGGATTTTTATGAACCTGTTTTTCAAACGTAAGTTAACTTTAAAAGACTGTGTTATAATTAAACAAGATGATAGGAAGAATTTGTGTTTCAAAAGTGCGTTGACAGTTATGAACCATAGAAAAACACAGTGTGTTTTAAAGCTCTAAAAAGTGAAATTGCTTTAAATGTGTTAATGCTTTTCAGGCAGTTCTGTAGACCAGTGTGTATTAGATCTGAACTCAGGAATAGTCAACTAAATTAACTGCATTGCAGTTATAAAACAAATGTTTGTCAAAATTTCTGACTTAATTCCTAAGCTATCATTTTTTTTTTTCGATATGTATGTTTTTATTAAGCCCTGCAGTGCAGGTCTTTATTCATGCAAGTGCATTTATCTGCCTCAGTGGAATTATTCTGGTAAGTCAATGTCTAAGATCAAGTAGGATGAGTCTGGTTTTCTTTTTAATAGAAATGCTAATTTTGAAAATGACATCTGTGAATTATTTTTAGTCTGAAGAGCTATAGACAGTATAAAATTAGAACTGTGGACTTCCTTGGCAGTTCTTTTATTATTGTTTCTACCTGTTTAAAACACTGGAGGAATAATGTGCTTCATTACACATTACTTTTCTAGCAGTAGATGTATCACCTAGTTTGGTATCCAAATGTATTACATTGTGAACTATTGCTGCTTTGTAATATGGTAAATTGGGGGTGGGGGTGGTGGGAACAGAAACTTACATTCATGACAGACTGTTGGTTTTAAAGACAAGTCTTTTTCTGCCTCGCTAGTGTCTATTTTCATTGCAGTGGAGCTTTTCGTGTAGTAGGATAGCACTCAGCACAAGTAGGAGGGATGCAATCCGTATCTTGGTTATTGACTGAGTAGATTTATGTGCAGTTCATTTGGCAGCATTTATGTTTCCCCACGTAGGACTTTCACTGTCTCATAATCTGTCTTTAGAAGGGCTACCATTTGCACAATTCAATGCTATCTCTCCTTTCACAGTGAACAGAAGTTAAATTGATAAAGATTGTAAGTCAACATCATACTAATGATTTTGTGTGCATGGGGACCTATCAGTGTAGGGAACTGCTTAGCACAGTGTTGACTTGATTGCTCTAGAGAAGTGGGTGTTTGTTAGGATGTGAAAGGGGGAAATCAATGGGTACTTAGATACCAGTGTTATGAATTTGGGATAAATCACTAAAAAAATACTGTAATAAACCACATAATGACAGAGAAGGATAGAGAGGACTGAAAGAAAACTGGGATCAGAAAATTGAGTAGGAGAGCGGAGAAAACAGAAACATTTCTCCAGAAGGGAAAATTTTTAAAAGCTGTGACTTGATAGAGTGGTAAACTTTGGAGGTGCGTAGAGGTCTTCAAGAATGAATAATTTTTGTATAACTATGGATAAACTGTATTACATTATTCTAGTTGATTTGAATCGGTGTACTTTGGGAAGCCCTGCATAAGGCAGTTACAATAATTAAAAGTTGTGATCAATAAGCATCTTATAGAGTCAGGTAATAGTCAAATGCAAGACAAGCTATAGAAATGAAAAACAGACTTACGGTTAAAATCACATGAAAATTGGTATTTAATTTGGGAACAGCATATTTTCAAGATTACAGATAGGAAGGATAAAAAGAAATCACAGTAAGGACGACTCATATGTTAGTTAAAGCTCAGATTAAAGGCCTTATCCTCCCAGGTATAAAAATTGTCAGCTGCGTTGTCACTTAGCGAAAAAAAAGTAATATGAATTCTGTTGTGTTTTCCCTTGATCAACTTTAAATGAAAACGGTTTTCATTTTATTGCGTATTTTGTTATTTTTGTTTTATATGAGAGGTTCGTTGATGGATGATGAGTAGCTGGATGATTCCCCAGCCTTAAATCACTTGATATCTTGAACAGGAAAAGATTGCATGGCCTGGTCTCACTGTCCCCTCTTTAGAGTTGCCACAAAGGAAAAAAAGACTGTTCACAAATGTCTGAAACTTACTTGCATTTGCTCTTGGAAATACCGAAGCTGCTAGGGAATTTTTCAAGTTAACAGAGTTTTTGATAGAAATTGTTGCTTTATCAAACCTGAAACCTCTCTCATATCAAGGGCAGTTTAAAGAAACTTCCTTTAGGAAGCTTTAATTTCAAATAGCAAATAACTAATTTATTGAAAATGGAACTGCTCAACAAGAAACCTTGAGAGAAATCTGCATTACAATACCCAGAGCCTAATCGTTAGGGCATTATCCTTTAAGACATGTGACTTTGGTTCAATTTCCTTTTCTGAATCCAGCTGAATAGAGTCTTAAATCCAGTTGAATATCTAATGCATCCAAGGCAACTGTCATTACCACTGGACTATTGTCTGTAATAGGTTGGGTATCTCTGCCTTTGTGGAAATTGTGAAAGGATTTGTCCTAATACTAACAAGACCTTTCTGAAATCTCCAGAATTCTTATAGGCTAGGAAAGAACCTTTGTGCCTAGCTTTATTCATAAGTCCCAGGCTCTGAAGAAATGCCTGTAATAATCATTATTTTATATATTCATACCAGGCAACATTTATTAATCTGGACTCTAAACTAAATCTCAATCTCAGACTCCATATAGAGATTTCTTTCCATGCCTCTGGTTATTCCTGTCAGCTATCTCAGGTTTTTCTCTGTTTTTCCTATATCCACACTTTTAACAGTTCAACCAAATCTGCCTAGCAGCAGTACTTGGAATATAACAGCAATGAATTTAATGGCATTTTTCAATATTGTTTTCTATCTCTGTTTTTGCACCTTATACTTTATTATGACAAGGTGAACTCAGTGGTGATCACTGTTGAAGATGCTTCTAGTTGAAATGTGCACCTACAGAAAAAAAAATTCCAAAACCTGTCGTAAGTAATTTGATTGTGGTTGGGACACTGTTTTGGAATATGCAGTTGATGATGGATTCCATGAAGCTACAGGAATCAGGATTGTTTTGGGCCCTGTCAGTGTGTAGGTATTCTTCTGAGATTACGAAAAGGGATCAGTTACCTTGGTAATGTGTCCACCAATATTTATTGTGTCTATTTCTTTACACAGGCTAACAAACATTCATCATGTGGGAATGTTGGTCATGATCAACTTGAGCTGAATTTAAACTGATGACCTAAAGGTTAAAGTCTCTGTATCCCATTACCTCTCCCTTGGGCTGTCCAGTCCCCCTACAACTGGGTTTAACACCATTTTTAGTTTACCAGTGTCTTTGGAGGAAGAGCAGTCTTTAAAAGTGTTGATCTGACAAATACCATCGATGTCATATTTAAAAAAAAAAAAAGATTTCAATATGACTTTTGCAGCTTGTCAATACTTGATGAAGAAGGTTCTGAACGAGTATTCAGATGCTGGACTAATAACTTAACCAGCCTGTTAGATAGCTTTAATCCAGTCATATGGGAACATAATGCAGTGTAGCAGCCCAGTGAAACATGAAACTATGAGAACAGCTGAGTAAATTTAAACACATTTTTGAACATTCTAACCTTTGTCATAAAAATCTGATAATATAGAAGAAAAACTAATAACACTTTCTTTTGGTTTTGTTATTCTGTACAGTAGTTGAGAAGACTTAACATTTCTTGTGGTTGCTGACTTTAAAGAAGTAGTGACAATTTCTAACACTACTTTTTGCCCCATATGAAGTCTATTCTTTCTCACTCATTAAGGAATGAATCTGGTTTCTGTTTTATTCAATATTGTATATACATCTCACCCATAAATATTTAAACTAAGTAAATATAGAATCTTAAACATGGAATATGCTTTCATTCTAAACTGGTGGCTGTGGGGGAAGGTAAAAATATTTTATTCAAAGACCAGTGGTCCCTTTGGAAGAGAAAAAAAAAAGTGTTTTGCCTAAAAATTGGATAGAGTTGTGCTTGCTGTAGGGCAGCAAACTTTTTACCAGATTATACCTATATTGTTACATTTGTATGTATAAAGTTCAGACTATAAAGGATCTATAGGAAAGGGTTTGTAGATACTCACTTCAAAAACACATGGCTAGTATTCAGCCCCTATATCTGGGGCTAATTTAATTCTTCTTCTCCATTGAAAGTGCCTCACTCCTGCCTACAAATGCAGAACAGATTCCCTGGTAATTTTCTTTCTTGGAAGTACCGTCATTTTATTCCTAACTGGGAATAGAATGAAATGGAAGTACATTTATGACTCTGCTTAAAAACAAACACCAAGCAAAATAAAAGCAGGGATAATCTGAAAGATAGTTCCATAACAAATTGATGCAGAAAAATGCGGAAATATGAAGCATATTGAAAAGTACACATCTGACGTTTTCTCCAGGAAGATTTTCTTTAGCAAACTGATTTTTGGGAGTGGCGTAATGTGGCATACCTAGAGTAGTTAACTAATTTTGGCTTTCTTGCCAGTCGAAACTGGTAATGCAAATTCATGGTTTTAATTTGATCCATGCAAGTAAAGTTCAATACATGTCTAGGTATGTGGCAGTCTAGATCCTATTCTTAAGATACAATTAAAAGAGTTGTAAAAATTAAGTTTTATTAAACTGAATACAATGAATAGTGGGCATTTGTGCTTTACAATGTTATGACTGTGTGACTCTCCTATGTATATTCCTCACTCTCCTTCCATATGTATTGTACAATCGGAAATGCTGAGGGATACTGAAGGTTACGTCCCGAGGCACAGTTCTGCTGAGGCTTTCTTGAAAAAAGACGAGCTCTTTGTTATGTTTTGGAGTCTGTGGTTCAAACTGTAGCTTGTGTAGGTAGCTAATGGATTAGACCAGCCCCTTCAGTAAAGTCTGGATCCTTTTGTGGGTAATATATTGTTGAAATATAAATTAAGCTTTGATTATAAAAGGTGTCTTCTATAAACAAAGACAGTTACAAATATAGCACTTCATGTTTGCAAAGCAAGATCAGACCAAACCTCAAAACAGAAATGGAAAGTAGATAATATTTTATTATGCATATACAGAGACGTAATTAACTGATCAATATGGATCTCCTTTTTTGAATTTGATGAGGTCGCAGAATTAATTTTAAAGGGGAGACAAAAATCCACCCTTTATTTAATTGATTTTTATGTGTAGACCAAGTGCCTGAACTGGAGCAGTGGTAAAGACTGCTTTAGCTAAGTTTAGTATTGCTTCTCATTTTTCTTTTGTCTTTCTATCAAATAGAAAAAGAAGATGTGAGAGAACATAAAATGGTTTAATCTCCATTCTTGTGGGGAACAGGAGGGTAGAACAGTGTTTTCAACAAGATTCAGTGGTTATTGTTGACTTTTTTGTGTTAAACCTGTGTTCATGGAAATCAATGGCAAAAGCTTTATTGATTTATAAAAGAAAGATTGGGATATGTTAGTTCTGCCCTCTGTAATTAGACATAACAAAGAGGTTTTTGGTGTAGAGTTTTTTAAACAGCTTGGTCTGGAGCTACTCTTTCAAGCTCTGCTGGTTGAAGTGTTACAGTAATGAATCCTAAATTCAAAGAGGATTTTTTAAGAGTGTGGCTTTGTTCTCCTGTGCATGCTGACAGATACAGGGAGAACAAAACCTTTCTTTGGTCTTAGATCAATACTGTAATGAAAATGCAAATACTTGTGTATGTTACCACAGCTCCCATAGAAGCACCATTCACACACTGGTTTTTTTTCACCACTTTGATTATCTGTACCAGCCCACAAATTCAGTCTGTGTTGGCACAGAGCCCTCAACAAAGAAAATCAAGACAGAAGGAAAGTGTCCTGTCATGTCTCCCTGTGATTTTATTTCCCATCTCTTCGAACTGTCCTTCTTCTGAAATTGTCCACTTCAGCTACGGGGTTACTCTAAGTACTTCCTTTTACTAAATTTGTTAAGTGAATCTAGACCTCTGAGCTCCAAGTACCGTTTTCGTATGAACATAAGCTCTTTTTCTCTTTGTGGGCATCTTAACTCTGCTGTGCAGAATGAAGTACAGTCCCTTTGTCTGTAGTTGTAATATATTTCATTAGTTTCCAGAAGACAATAACTTGCTTTATTCCCTTTTTAGAAGGATTAATTATACTCAGAAAAAAGCGCTCAAATAGCAAACAGAAAAGGAAACCAGATGTTGCAGAGTTATTTAACCAGTGTTATTTGCAGACAAATATTTAAGCTATGTGATTTAATTTTTTTGTGGAACCTTTGGAAGCTGGCTACTGAGTGAATAAAACATCCAAAGCATATATGAAAATATATTTTACCTGATAGTATCATTCTTTTACCTAACTATTGCAGGTAAATACTTTATCAGTTCCCAGCCAACAAATTTGCAAAAGTATTTGATTAGAACAGGAACAATCCCCAAGGCATATTGTGTATAGAGTCATAATTCATAAATAGGCTTTTGTTGCATAAGGCACAGTTGCGCATTTCCAACAGTTTCAGTTTTCTGTGTGCTAATGAAATGGCATAGTGATAAACCTCTGGGCAAATTTGTTTTTCTTATAGATGCAGAATCTAAAATAATGAATGTTTAGAACAAGTAAATGAACTCATCATCTGAACACAAATACTTAAATGTGTTTCAATGAGAGCAAGCTTCACTTCTGGAAATGGTGTTTTGCAAAACAGACGTGCAATTTCTCTTATAGCAATGTTTTTTATAGGCAGTTAAAGGCATATTTAAAAGTTAGCATGTGTTCCTAAAACTGTTTCTATCTGTTTTAACTAATTTTCTTGTTGTTTAGTACCTGTAAGATTTGTAAGACATAGTTCTAAAGTATAGAAGCTTCCCATTCTAGGCATTGTAGGACAAACAACAATATCAGTTTGTATTGTCCCTTTCATCATTTCTACATTCTTGACAACTCAGAAATCCTGAACTGTGGTATCTCCCCAAATTTGTCTTCCAGCTGTCTTCTTGAGCACCTAGAGCTTGTCTTCTGCCAACCACTCCTGTCAAAGACAATGTGCCTCATGTCGTTAATAGAAATTATCTAAATGACAAATGGTGCAATATTCCAGTTACTAATATCTCAGCACTTGTATGGATATGCCTCGTATTTAGCTTTGGCTACCTAATTCAAGGAAGCACCTTATCTTTATTTTGCCAGATTTGCTCTTTTAACATTTTTCATCCAGCATTTCAATGTCTTCTTTCTTATAGCCTCTAGTGGCTCTTCATTCTCTTATGTGGTCTTTCTGCTGTGCTCTCCTTTCCCTCTACAACCTTTTCCAGCTGCAATATTCCTTCCAGGTTTTCAGCTTAATTTGATTTATTTTCAAGGCTATCTCCAGCCTTTTTTCCCTTCTTTCCTCATTAGTAACCTGCAGGCTCTTCAAACTCTCTTCTTCCAAACTTAAAACCCCCCTTTCCCAGGTTACATCATCTATCTCCTGCCTCTTCAGCTTTTTCCTCCTGTTCTCCAGTGGCACGGAAGTTCTGTAACAGTTGTGTTACAGTAATTTTCACTGCTCTGTTCTGACCTTACAATTTCCTGTTACTTGGTCCGTGCAAGTGCGTTTCAACCTGATGGACTTTGCTCTGAGCATAGTCAGAGAAAAAGAAAGTATGTGGTTTCTGTCATCAGAGATGATAATAATCTGTTCCTCTTTTTATAATACCATTTCCTGTTTATGGGAACCCATTATTGCTGACAGTTTATTGTAGAGAGGCATCATTCTTAAATGTACATTCATCTTAAGAAGTTTGTGCATTTTTTTTACTATATGCAAGAATTGTTTGCTTTATGTAACTATTTCCCTTGTCTAAATGTAACTTGCAGAAAGTGATGATAAATGTTAAATGGTTCTTGTAAAACTGTTAAATTGTCAGTTTCAAAACTTAGTAAAACATTGATGTTTTCATTAGATCCCAGCACTGAGGAATGTCCAGCTTTCATCATAACAGAGTTGTTTAGTTCCATGTAAGTCTAAATACTCTGCCCTTGGGAGATATCTTACCGTCACCTACTCCTAAATTGAAAATTATTTGTTCAGCCAAAGGGTTTTTTTTTCAGAAAGGAATCTTTTTTTTTTTTTCTTTAACAGACATCTTTGATGTGGGACAGAATCCCTTCAATGTAAAATAAATCAAAGCCTGAGATGCTATTAAACAACCCTTTAGTTTAAATATATCCAGTTCTAGATAACCAAAAACTGTTCCTTCCTGTCCTTGTTCTCTCTTTCTCTATTAAAAAGATATGTAGATTTTCAGACAGACAGTTCTGTTGGCTACATCATGAGCTTCTAATCACTGGCACTTTGTTGATGAATAAAAATGTAGCGCTAGGTAAACTTATTTAGAACACATTCTCAGTATAAATATCTAAAAATGTTTATCTTGAATAACAAAGGTACAGCAATCAAAGACAGTAAGTTAATGTCATTCAGTATAAAATAGAATCAAAAAGCTGCATGTTTCTCATCTCACCTAAACAATTAACAGCATCAATTTAACTCATAATGTCAGAAAACCCTTAAAACTGTATAGCACAAATACAGCCTTGATTTAATGGTGTGTAAATAAGAACTGTTGTCACATTCACCAAGCTGCATTTGGCTTATGCCTAAAACAACAACTTTTTTTTTTTTTTTTTTTTAATAATGCCCTGTTTATCTTTAAGAGGTATACAGATATAGGGCCAAATCAGATTTTGCTTGAAAGGAATGAAGGAATGCATAAATAAATGCATTAGTACCTAGTTGAAGCATATTGTTTCAAATTCTGTAAGTCTTTTTTTAAATAAAGATTGAGAATATTAGCAAGTAAATTCTTCCAGTAGATATGGTTCTTCATGATGAAAAAGGAGCATGAGGCAAATATTACAGGACTAGAAAAAAAACTTTGAAAAGAACCAGATACAGAAAGGAGGAAACAGATCTTAAGGTGTTTTACATTTATTTTCCTAGTCCTTGTACAACCAAGAAACCCCAAAACAAAAACCCTACAGAAAGCTCATGGAAGCCTGAGGTGTATTGCATCTCTGAAAACCTTACAGTATACATCTCAAAACAGAAAAAGAATGTGTGCAGGTATTTTTTAATATCTGGGAATATTCTGTCCAGGAACCTATGGAAGAACAAGAGTTGGTGTCTTACCCAAATCATTCTTGTCAGCTGATGGCAAGGTACTACATAGCACTATACATTCATGTCCTCCTCAACTCCATTGAAATAAAAAGCTTCCAGGCCCTGTCTGCTAAAGCTGGCCTCTTGAATACATTTCTGGTATGTCATACATGACATTACATCTAGCTTTGAATCTCCTTGGTATCTCCTGTATTTATGCATTCTGTCTCCAGATCTGCTCCCTTGTGGCAGTCTAGTTAAGAATGCCACATGTACGATATGACTATTATAATCCTAGCCTCATAGTCTGCACAGAGGTATTTCTTAAATATGTGCCCTTTACTTACAAGATACATGTGAAAATTACAGATAGATGGAGAAAAATGCTTCTGTGCTGTTCCTTTCTTTGCTTTCATCGGCATGTTTCAGAGTCACTTGGTCTCTGAGTTTTTCCAATGGTACAGTCCTCTCTTATTCTTCTGTCTTCCTATTCTGATGGTGGTATGTCCACTTAGCTAGGGAACATTTATCTTTTTAGAAACACCCTGTAACACTTTTTCTGCTTCTCTTCTTCCCCTGAAGTTTTTTCATTTCTGACACTGTAAGTTCTTCATTGCTTAGTCTTTGTTTTTAAAACGAGAAATAACTCTACTGACAACACATGCTGTCCTACTGGAATAGGGCTGTGCCATTATCGGTGGCCTCTTGATGCAGCATCAGACACCTAAACATTAGGTGTCTCATCCTGATATTAGAAAAATGCCAATTAAAGAGATGGTGATTGAGGAAGACCTAATTAACAGAGGTCTCAACATGGAACTAAGATGTATTATAGATTTATCTTTCTGCCTTCCCTCGCGTTCAGATTGCAGACACAGATATAAAACTTAAATTGTCACAAGGTGCAAAGTGATCTACAGAGCAAGTTGTGTGTCTAGGCTAAGAAAACCTGTGGATTTGACAGCCACAGCATGACATAATACTCTGTAATTCTGGGCAGAGATGAAGAGCGTTCTTACTTGCCTAGTTAACAGAGCTGCTGTGAAACCACGTCTTCATGTCTTTGAACATGAAGTATAAGCAAAAATCCTACTTAAAGGATTTTTTTACCATAGTCTTGATCAATTATTTGCTACAGTGCCACAGAGATGAGAAAATAGCAAAAAAAGATGTCTACTTTATCCCAAGTTCAAAATACTGATCAGATAATTAACAAATAAGTATAACTTGTTTTTTTCTTTGTATTTAATGAATTTATAAAATGGAAGAGAAGGGGGAGAAAAATAATTAACAGTACTAAAATGTGTGTGACATCTATTTCTGTTAGTACTGTGGACTTYGCTTACAAAAATAGCAGATCTCAGATGATTATGTGCTAGGTTGCTTTTTATAAAAAGCCCGCTTATGGACCAGGAGGTCATTGTATTATATACTGTATGTATGTGTATATATATATTTATGATCCTGATAGTGTAAAAGAATGGTTTTGAGTATGTAAATAAGGTCTGTATGTTTGTATGTGTACTAAGCAAGGATGATTTGTATTTGTGTGTGTGTGTGTGTATACAGACATGTTCATTTTATGTATACATACCTATTAAGCAAGCTTAGACAACACTATGCAAAGAGCTGTCTAAACTTGTTTCTAGGTTCCAATGCTGTTTACAGCCTCTGGGCATTATTTTAATGTAAATAATAAATAGGGGAAAAAAAGATTTCCACTAGAATTACTTATTTAGCAGCATTTTTCACATTGATTTAGTAATCTAGTAAATTTATTTCCATAATGGACAGCACCGGACAGGAAATAGCTGTCATGTCTGCTACCAGGGTGACAACTGTTGGTTTATTGAATCATGGTTTCTAGAAGCCTAATCCAGAGCTTTCCTTGTATTGATTTGTGTGGGATACGCAGATTTCCTAGTATTTAATTTCTTTTTTTCCTAGCTGGTGTTGATTGTATTTATTTACTTTTTTATTTATCTCTCTCTTTTTCTGTTTGTGCTTTCTCTTATTTATGCAAGTCAACTTCAGCACCTCCCCTTATCCTTATATTGAGAGATTTACTATTCCTATCGAGAACTTAAGAGAGTCCATTTTCTACATATACACCCATACAGGAATTTCTCTGATCACTGAAGCCTTGCATCTTCTAGACAAGATTTTACTCATCATGACCTGACTATAAAATCAAGATTTAAATGGTAGCTACAATTTGAATTTGGTAATAGTGTCTAAGGAGTATGAAAAGATGTATCACTGAATGATACTATATACATGTATGTGAAGAGCAATGAGACCTGCAATTCTTCCAGACAATTATTACTCTGGGACACTCAGGTTCTTTAAGAGCAAAGTCATGGAGGCTTTTTCTATACACCACTGTTATACTTCTAGTAATTTCAGTTTTTGAAGATACTAGAAAAGGCTGACATATTGGTAAGTAGCCTGATCATATTGGTAGTAGAACTTACATACACTAAATGTTTACACGTGCTGTAGGCCTACCAGTTTGTAAGAACATAAAAATTCCTTCTTTTTCAGTAACTGTTGTATATTGTGTCATTTTTAACAAAATTTTCAGAAATCAGTATTTATTCAATACAGAACTGTTTTGTCAATCAGATCTAAGCCTTCTAACTTGCATATCTTAAATAGAAGTAGTTAATAAAAAAATGAATTCCGATGATACGCAAAAGAGGGTGTATTTTGTATGATGTTATCCTCCATTGTATATAGGGTTTTACATGAGCCTGTAGCAAGGATCCAGGGATTGCATATCTTTTAATAAAAAAAAAAAGAATGGAATTTTAAAGGGCTCTCTAGAGTAACTGTTTCATCAGTCAATTAGACCCTATCTGCAATGAAAAACTTGATGTATAATTGCTGCTGAATATTTATAAGTGTATTTGATACAGAATATCCATGCTTTAAATGCATTTATTTGTGTCTAATGTTGAGTTTATATTTAGCCTATATGTATTTTAAGATTTGGGAGTAATACAGAGTATAGTAATTGTTTTTCCTTTCAACCAGAAAAAAAATATAAATTTAAGTTGGCTGGGGCTGCCAAATTACTTAGTTACACTTAGTTAATTATTAAATCCATTCACAACATGACTTAGAAATATACTAGTTAAAAACATCATACATAATGAATCTTTAAAAAATAGTATTTGCCGGCTTTAAATTTGTACTAAACAAGGAATGAATTATTGAAGCACTGAAACAATGCCAATCACAAAGCCATCTAAATCCTTCCCTGCTTTTGTGTCATTTACAAGAAAAGCACTTGTTATCTGTTTTCAATTTATATTCTGTATTTCTGCTCTATACCCTCAGTTTGGAAACAGAAGATCTGGAAATACCTAATGGCAAATCTTAAGTTTCTTGAAGCTAACAAAATAATTTTTTAGTTCATCATAAATCAATTAGTAATGATTAATATTATCTACATACTATGAAACTAACCGTTGAGAGAATATCTAAATTATAGAATACAGGAAATTAACTGGTACATGGGTTGCATTCTTTCTTTCTGGGTAGAAGTGCATAGCATAAATATCAAAGCTCAGTCATGTATGACTTCCAATAAGCATGCTGTCCAATACAGTAATAGCTCTGCTGTGCTATGTAAATCCAAGCTGCTGAACAGTTTGCAAACAGTTAGCTAAATGACATTCTTTTGAAAGCTTTTAACTTAGCACTACCACAGGATACATAGTTAATAACAAAAACAGCTGCATAGACATTCTTGGATGCCATAATTAAACTGATAAATCTGCAGTGATGTATATCTATGATGAAGAGATCTGCCATTAGTGGATTTTTTTCTTTAGTGATCATATGTATATCTATAGCGTCTTGGTGAAGAATGAAGCTCCATGCTTAAAAGCTACTTGACATTTTTTATGAAAGTAAAAAAGAACTATATTTTTGTTTAGAAGTTTGTTAGAAAAATATTTTCAAACAGAAAAATTGCTAATTTTCCCTAACTTTTTGGTAAACTGAATAGTATTACAGCAAAACCTGTGACCAGTGTTACTTTTATCATCACCAATCCATGCGCTTGCAGCACATACACAAACATAGAAACTTCTTTCGGAAAAAAATTTACTGCTGTGTACATGACCTACTAAATCATTGTTGGAAAAAACACTGAATTCTTAGTATTATGGCTTGCATAGGAGTGTGATATCTTTTCTTTTAGCTCTACAATTCAGCTTTCATTTAAATGGATATAAAAATCTCTGAAGGAAGAACTAGGTCCAGTATTAAATATTCTTTGCATTCCAGATCTTTTTCAGATGTCAGCTATATTTCCCAGTCCCTATACAACTGAGAATGAATGGATGCAAACTACCTAAGGCATTGCCTTCATACTGTTTTCCCCTCCTCTTTCTAATGTGTGTTAGTTTGTCTAGTTTTAGGTTTGGAAATTTTTGGGGGTGGTTGTGAGAGCAGAGAGGGTTGTGTGCAGTATATGCAAGTTTCAGTTCCTACTGAACACTCCAAAAGCACTTTCCTTTAGAAGTACTGAACTGCTGCCTGCAGATCAGAGGGTCAAGTTCATATCTTGTGTCCTGGAAGCTGTCCAGCTTCCTAACAGAGACTCATAAATTCAAGAAGTCTGTTCTGATTTTGAGACCAGTTGGGAATTGCAGTAGCAAATGAGAGCTTGGACCAGTTCATGGGGAAATAAGGTATGCAAAGAACAAATACAAATTAATTTGAAATTAGCTTAGTTACTGTTTACCAAAAGCCAATGGAAATGGTCCTTACTCATTTAGGATTGTCCACAGTGATGATGAATTTTCCACAATAAGGATAACTGCTTTTGCTAATGGGTTCAACCGATGTTAATATCTGGCTATTTTTCTGTTAGGAGTTTCTCCTGTGGCGAAGATAATTAGAAATTAATTATGATGTAGTAACAACTGTAGTAAATTACTATAGAAATGTTAACAAAACTTTATTTTAGCAGGTGTTTATATCTAGATCATGGACCATACTGATTTGTTCTTTTCCTAATTGATGTATAAATCGGATGGATGGATAGAAATGGACTTTCATTTTAATGTTTCCCTGTTCTTTAATGATAAATCAGTGTTGCTTTTGGAGAGGTTTTTTGAGCACTGCGTTTTGAGAGAGAATTGCTTTCAGTCCATGTATTGTTCATGTTCTCTATTGTCATGGATCAATGTGGTCCATATTTGACAAATCTTCTTCATTGGTGGTCATTACGAAGTATTTTCACTTTCTCCTTGTTATGATATGTAACAAATTAAGAAAGTAAATGCCTTGGGCTAGATGGAAATCTGTAATAAGTCATCATACATGCATAAATGCTATGATCATGGTTTAGAAAGCCTGTGGAAATTTTGGCCTGAAGTGTTTTGGAAAATGTTTCCAAAATCTGCTGAGTTCTTTTCTTCTTCCAGATTAGTGGTTTCTCTCAGAGTGCAGGTTAACTTTCTAATTTTTTTTCCAGTTCTATGCAAAACTACTCATGTATTTCAGAATTTGCTTTGCATGAAAGCAAAGCTTTTATTAATGATTTCTTTAAAAAGATAACTACAACTAAGATATGTGATTGCAAATGCAATAGTTTCATTCTTATTTCCAAAAACATTCACCCGTACAAAAGATGGCATCCTGCCAGTTTCAGGAACTCTAATGTGACTTGCAAATGACACCCTCCAGGGGAGCAGGAATGCAGCGCTCCTAATCCTGGCCCGGAGTCGCTGGGAGCCAAGGCAGTGCCCTGCTCAAAGGTGTCATGCTTTGGCCGCTGCTCTGCTGGCAGCAGCGCAGCAGGACTGGTCACTTCCCTGTGCGCTGGTTCAGCTACATGAGTGACAGTTCTGTCTCTCTTTCTAGGTATTATCAGCATTGCTGCAAGTGTAGGATTTTTTCAGGCTATTGCGTTCAGGGAAACCAGGACAGTTGCTGCAACTGGCTTTTGCCCATGGAGCAGAAGCAGGAAAAAGCAAGTCCCGTTTCCCCTGCTAGGAACCCCTGTGCGCGAGGCAGGTCTGTACGGCATGCTGTTCTTATTGGGATCACACCAGCCCCTAGGTCAAGTATCCCACGTGAATGTCAGGAAAATAACATCAGTGAAATGATGGAAAGCAAATCATCTGGTTTGCCTGTACTTCTGAGAGATTGCTTTGTAAGCAGCGTGAGATCTTGCTATGGGTGTTAAAATACTTGTGACATTCTGTAAGTGAAGAGTTATATATGGGTAACACCATGACTAAGATCTTGTATCTAAGCACTGCCCCCTGATTACATATATAAGTGCCTGTGTGTGTGTGTGGCTTTCAAACTCTTGTAGGAAAGTGGCTGGGCGCACAGATAAGAGAGAGGTCTGCTTCCTTCTTTTAGGATTCGGTATATGTTACTAGTTTGGGCTTTAGTCTCTTACGGTGTATAAAAATTATCTTTATATGGGGATAATTAGGAACATTTTTGTTGAAAAATCTAGATTTGTTTCCAAAAAAATGTTTTGAAGGGTGCAATACTGTGTGCAAATTCAGGTCAGATTTGGTGAACAGATGTACACTGTCTTTTAAGAAATGTTTTTGAAAAGTTTTGAACGTTTGTTTGTTCTATATAGAAATCAAATTAGGATGAATTCATTGACAAGCACAGCAGGTTTTCTACCACAATGTTGAACCTTGTGTGCACAAAACAGCATATACTTTTGCATTTTTTCTTTTATAATATGTCTAATTTTACTGCATGTTTGTATTAATTTACATACATTTCATATACATATGGTCTGTCATTTAATTCTCCGCTGCGTCATTACACAAGAATGCCAAAGCTGATTCTAATTGTTCAGCAAACTAAAGGAATTTAGGGAGGTTGCCCAGAAATTCAATGTTACTTAAATAAAATACACATGTATTTTAAACCTTTTAACAGACACGTTCTGTGCCATATCCCCTTTACTAATATTAAAATAAGACTTATCAGCACAAGCTGCATAAGGTTGTGCTGCTGGAGCCAAATCCTGGGATCAGCATCCAGGCCACGAGCCTGCAATCAGTTACACTTATGTTGAACTTCATGCACATTTGTCATTCTTTTGAAATCAGCAGGATTATTCACCTCCATAAGACAAGTATGTGTGGAACTGATTCCATGAGCAGACCCTCCATTCTTATTGGCTTCGTTATGAATCTGAGAACAGGAAGAGGAAAATCTGCATTAGGACCACAAAATTTAGCTCTTGGGGATCATATTGGAGACAAAATTTTGGTACTCGGGCTGCTGGTAGTCACTGAAGGAGAAAAGGATCATGCAGGCGACACGCATGGTCAGCGGCGGAAGGCGTGTTCTGGGGGATAAAAGAGATTATGGAGAACAAGAGAGCAGAAAGTTATTCCATTGGTTCCCTAGTTGAGCTGAACCTTTTGAGGTCCTGTGAAAAATCACAAGCACATCATGAAATGGTAGGAATGGTAGAAAAACAGTAGAATAAGTGTAGAAGGAAAGATGAGAAGTTTTTTTGTTTTTAAGTTCTTAACATCTGGATCTAGTAAATATTTTGATGCCGGAGTTTCCCAAGCTGTTTAGTTGAACCTGCAGAAGGATATTTTTTGGCTCATCCTAAATGGTAATGTTAATATCATCTAGGAAACATTTTGCCTTCCCTAGACACTGCTTTTTTACATCACTCCTGGAAGTGCTGTATGCAGTTTGCAGTGTCATGTGCAGTAGTTGTAGAATTTTTTGCTTTCAGTGCCAGTATTTAGCAACAGAATTTTAAATGTATGTGCAAGTATGATATTAATGATCTTATTTCCTTTGGTTCTTGAGGAATTTTTGTTTGAAAATTTGGGATTGAATCTTTTAATAAAAACATTCGTGCCCTCCCTTCACTGCCCAAATAAAAGACCAATAACAGCTATGAGGAGATTAAGACAGGCTAAATGAAATCTTGTTACATTAGATGAACATAACTGCTGCAGGTAATTAATGCCTTTCATTCTGAAGAATGATTTCAAGCACTTGAGGGAATTTGGAACRGTATTTTACTTTTTATTCCAACTAGTAATGTAGAAAGGAAATGAAATAAGACTAATTTTGTTTTCCATTTTTGCTGTCTCTCTTCTCTCTCTGTTCTTTTTCTTGTTGAAAAACTATTGTCATTTATGTCATTAAAACACAAAATTGTTGCCCCCAGACTTTCAGTGAACCACAGCTGTTGACCTTTTTTGTCAAAAGCTTTGAATACAAAGCTACATTGGGAACATTTGTAGCCTGTGGACCATGACAGTACTGTACACTTCTCTCCTGTCCTGACAGAAGAGAGTGCCAGAGGGTGCGCTCACATAGTGACTGCATTATTTTCTGGCAATTGTGGTAAAGATTTCCTTGCTTTTGGTTTTTCTGCCTCCTCTCAAGTGTACAGTCATCCTTCAAACCTATTATACCACCTTCTGAATACTGTGGCTTTGTCCCTTAGGCTACATAATCTATTGTTTAAAATGTTTACCAGTGCTGTACAGATATTAAATTAAGCATTGCAGCTTAACGTGGAATGTGTGGATACTTGAAGCTGGATTTAAAAGACATCTTGATTTCCTTGCTATGTAATAGTATATTACATTGACTGGGAAAGAAAGTTAAAAATTAACCTTTTCTAGCATAGGAAGTGCTAATTTTCAGTGAAGACTTATGAATATTAAAATAAATACTGAATACTAAGCATGTGAAAAACTCAAGATGTCTTCACTTGAAATATGCCATAAACTCTTTTATTTTTCCTGGTGATTAAATTAAGCACTTTTCAGTAGTGCACACCAGCTGCTGCATCTGTAAGTAAACTAAGTACTTTCCCACAGTACATGCTGTATATTTCATTCTTATAGCATTTTATTTTGACAGGTAATCTTTATTCTTCTGCRTACACAGTCAAAATTCAGAGGATAAGTAAAAATTAAAGGCAAAATACGGTGTGTTTCACAATTTCTGTGATTTAAATAGAGCCATATTTTTATTGACAAATACCAGGACATGTAAAACTCTATTTCTAAATACATAGTCTACATGTAGCATGAAGTCTCAAGTTTGGATCTAATTTCTTTCTTCTCTGTACAACTGACATTTCCCCAGTCTTTCTCTTGTGAATGTATGGGGAAAGCAGGAAGGGTGGTAGTGGAAGGGAATTCTGCTTTTTTTCTTAGGCTAATTTTCTCTGTGAAACTTGATCTGTCTTGGTTACATTTATGAGATTTTGCGAACAGAGAAGGAGCAATGTGATGTGAATGCAAAAATCATACATTTTCAATACAATTAATTAGATTACGCTGCAACTTCTATAAAAAAAAAACAAACCCAAACCCTTTCATAACTGAGCTTTCTAAGCATTACCATAATTGTAAGCATACACTTATTCTAAATAGTCTTTTCCCTTAGAGAATAAACAGGTACGTTTTTTTTGTATCCACAGTCAAGTCCACTTAGAAGTGCAAGGAACAGAAATTGTACTTGCAATTCAACTGGTATTTTGAAATTATACYGGCAGAAGAGAGGCTGCCTTTCAGAAAACTGACTTCTACATACTTCCCCCTCCTGTCCCACCCTTTCTATAATAGGACAATATGCTTCTTTCAGCTGAACCACAAAGTTCTTGAATATCCTGAAAATCAAAATGGGGATTAATGCTTGAAATGTATGCACCGATAGCAACAAACTCAACCTGTGAGCTAAATGTGACCCACAGAGCTCCGGCTTCTGGTCACTCCAGATCCCAGGAATCAACATTAAGCACGCAGGAGCCACACTGATTAAACAGGAATGCTGTTTGGCTCCTCTGCTTTAGGTAAAACCAAAGAACCATAGTAACGTCCAAAACACTATATAGCAAAAAGGATGAAAAGTAGCAATAGGCATTGATGACATGGTTTGAGACCATTTCACCCAATAACCTCTTCTTCTAAATTAGCAGCAATATTACTGGAAGTCCTTAGTGTTGAAATGTCTACAGCTATTTATAATTAGAATACCTGTTTTCAAATTATACTGTTATATTTTATACAAGAGTTGTTAGTAGTATATGCAATGTATCTTTTTTTCCTTTTTTGCATGCCCATGTGCTTTGTAGTCTGCAATGAATTAGCCACATTATAAAAGGCATTCTGTGTTGCCATTTTTTACTGCTGTCATTACTGGTAGGCCTGTATCTCACCATAGAAGGCTGCCTGCTAGTTGCTGAACGCTCCACAGGCAGACTGGAATGCTCCATAACTGCAGGCAGCAAGTTTAGACACCTTGCTGCACAAATACTGCCTCCATTCATATTTTTGGGACTCTGAAAATTTTCTTTACTAGTATTAGTAACACGTGATCGTTCAGCTGCCTGGAAAAAGCATCCCAACAAATCGTGTTTAGTTAAGAAGGTAAATGGCATCAAATTACTTAAGGGTGTGTGATAGGAAGCGGATCTCTTTGGCTGAGGATGCACTTCAAAGCACAGGAATGAGCGATGCCTCTTCAGTGCTGAAGTGTGATTGAAAAAGAGAGTGGCAGAATTACAGTAATGGCTCTTTACACTAATTCTGAACAAAGTACTTGAGTCAGATTTATGGCGGTGTTTGAGTAGAACAGTTACATTGTTTCCACTCAAATCCATCTTGTTTTCCTAATTTAATACACTGTTATACAAAAGAGAGGTAAAAAATTTTTCCTTTCTTTCGGTAGTTGACATAGTACATCTATTTCTTTTTCATTGTAATTGCAAGGAGAAGAGCACAAAAGCCATTATATCGGAGGAATAAAATGCTGGTTGTATACATGTATTTATCTCTAAATTCTTCATAATAGGCTAGGAAACAAAGGGAAGGTATATTCTGTCGTCATTATAGTGATCTTGTCCTTTGTTTTAGCAAACCTCCTAAACTAAAAAGCAATTATAATATATAAAAAGCTAAAATGAGGACTTGTATTGGAGAGCACAGCAGTGGAAGTAAGTAAGAGACTTAGAAAAAGGTTAAAATAGTACATTAAGTAATGCAAGAGGAAACACACAAAGAGCTGAGAACTGTAATTCAACGCAACTAGGATCTAGGGGAGGCCAAATCCAGCAAGGTGCTGGTGCAGCCGTCCTGATCTGTCAGTAACATATCTTTCATATTGCTATTTTCTAAATATATTGGTTATGTAGTTAATGTTAATCTCTAGAAAAACAAAAACTTAGATTAATAAGGTTCTATCTGCTTACTTAGGTGTTTTGAAAACGAAAGGTTGAACACAATGGTGACCTAGTCATACTATAAACTTTTTTTTTTTTTTTAAAAAAAAACAAAAAACCCCTGAACAACCTACTTATTTAAGGCTGTTATTTCATGCAAAGTCTTGATAATCTGGAAGGGACAAGTGTCTTCCTGAGCTAAACTGTAAGGGAGCTAATATGCAGGGATCCTTACATCAGCATCTATTGCCAGAGGCTGCTTTCTCCCAGCCTAGRCTGCCCCTTGCTTGGCAACCTTACACAAAAGAAGTTTTCCTCCAACTCTTCTGACAGGGATTTTTAAAAAGTAATTCTGTCTGAAAACACAGAATGGCAAACCGTCCTCCTGTGTGAGATTCTTCCCCACGACTCTCTCCTATGTCACAATTTTCTTCTATTTTTCAAAAAACAGAATATTTTTTGAATAAATATCCATCATCTCCTAACTGTCCACAACTGCCACTTGCTTCCTCAGATTGCTTTCTGTGACCCAAAAGTGCTTGCAAGACCCCTCAGTGGAGGCTAGCTCCACTGAGTATGGCAATGTTTTGGGGACAAACACAGAAGTCCAAGAATACTGGTCAGAAAAACAGGCTGCTGAATTAGAGTCCTGCAAAGGTGGGGTTTCCCATCCAGAACGGCATATGGCAAACATGGAAGAACTTGCAGAAATGGTAGGGGGAGAACAGGAAAAGGTGTGAGAAAAAGAGGAATCCAGAGTTAAAGGTTTCTATGAATGCATGAGATAGGAGATTTCAGCCCCTGCTCTTGTTACTTAAGTGCATTCAGACGGATCGTTACTTTGAKGTACATGTCATCTCCCAAATCTTTTCGAGGTGATCTTTATCACCTGATTAAGTAGATTTTCCAAGAAAAGGGATCTCTGTATCCAGAAAAAAAATAAAATGGCTTATTGCTATTATTAAAATTTGTGGGGGAAAAAAGATTACAGCATTGTTTTTGAAATGCAGGGTTAAATTTTTGAGGGCATATGTGGGAGGTTAAACATATGAATCCCACTGACAAATATCCCAACTCAGATGTGCCTCTCCATCTTGCACTCACTGCTCAAAAAATGTTCTCCTTTATGTCCCAACATTTAGCTTCATCAGGGAATTACTGTGTTGTATTATTTTGTTACTGTGTTAATATCAGCAGCACAGCAAGGCAAAGAATTTTTTAGAGTGAAATTAGAGAGACTGTATAGTTCAAGACAGTGGTTAATCCTTAAGGGGAAAATGGTAATAATAAAAATAAGAAAATAAGTCTTTTTGGAATAAATAAGAAAGTAGTAGGAACTTATTGGCAATTTGCTCCCCATGCAATATTCTTGGAAAACAAAAAACAATAATGAAAGCCAATTAATTATTTGTCATGTCATAAACTAGATTAATAGGCTGAGATGTTTTTAAATTCTTGACATAATTGAAATCAGTATCTATATGAATTGCCAAAATAAAATACAAGGATGACAGATTCATAATATGAGCAAAAGAACATTTTTGAGCACATTAGATGCACAAACATTGGAAACTATTCATCTGGTTTAATTGTAATCTTTTGCCAAAAACATTAATGTAATACCTTTGAAGAGTAATTGGTATAAAGAATATCCTCAAAGAGGAGCATTTCCACATGCCTAGGCTTTATTTTGCCCTCATTAAACTTTGTTCTGAGTTGAATATTTCCTGTCTACAGCATAAGGATTATTCTTGTTCTGCAAACATCTTAACCTTTTAGTTTTATCACATTGTGCTCTCTGATGCCTTTTCCAGATGCAGATCAGTTAATGACAATCAAAGAGGCTTTTTTAAGCCCTTTAATGTTTTCAGGTCTGCCTTTCTCCTTTGTTTAATCAGGCAGGTTTGGAACCTCGTTCTGGTCAGCCTRTTCGTCAGGTGAAATGGGCAAATTTATTAAGCATTAATTGCTTTCAGGCTGCATAGGAACCAATATGTACAGTACAACTAAAGTTCAACACAACCATGAATTAAGGACTGAAGAATGACAAGAATGGAAGGAGCCTTAGGCAGGATTGTCATCTACCTTACTTTTAGTCCCAAGTGTAAAACTTTGACTGAAGGAAGCACATAAGAAAACTCTTTATCATCATATTCATTTTTGTATGACCTCGTCTTACACTCTTTGTCTGTTTGCAACTTTGAATCGATACCTTTTTTGAGTTAGGAATTAGCTATATGTGCACCACAGTGAATCCCTGGTCGTTAGCTAGTCTAACTGGATACAGTCAAGGTTTGTTGTTTTTATTAGTTTGTATCATAATAAAATGAACTGATGCCATTGTCTATGAACTGGATTTATTTCCTCATGAGCTCAAGATCAACCAGATGCTTACAAGTCAAGATGTTGTCACAAAATGGAAGATATATTCAAAATAAAGTCTAGACTTTCTCTCTCTCTCCCCCTCTCCCCCAGCATCCTCTTTTCCCCCACCCCCATTATCTCATGAACTTTGCTTCTCACCATAAATTTGTCTGATACTGACATTTTCAAGATAGTAAGTCTAGACTTTTGGAAACTCTGGAGACTAATGAAAAAGTCATTGAGGTGGTTCTTAAGTGTCTTGGGCAGCGTTCCCAGGGCACCTTTGACAATCAGTGTTACTTTAACATTTCCGCTCCACGTTCAGAGGTCTTCTCCATTAACTTCTGCCTGAAGCTAACCCTATGGACAAGCAAATGTTTGTGATAGGAATTTTGTGGGTGTATGATCCAGTATGATGTTTCATTAACTTCTCTTGGCCTCTCCAGTCACAACAAGTCTTAAGGATCTTTGCTTTTGCCATTTTTTGTGAGCTGAAGGTTTCTTCTCCTGGTGAGATAATACTGGCCACACAAAGCTCAGTGAAGGATACCGGGTATTTGATTTTGCCTAGTATTAAGCAGTCACTAGCAGCAGATATCATACGCTTTCTGCATGTGCGATATGACTTCTGCTGTGAAAGCAACTTTACCAGTTGCCATCTGGGGCGCCTTAATTGATTTGTTTGGAGACTCTTGTGCAGCCATAATGAAGACTTCAGCTGGTACTTAGCAGAATTCTCTTTGATTTGTAGTTTACTTGCTTACTTACAGCTTGTAAAGTGATGACAAAAGCCAAAGGAAGAGAATCACACTTCAGAAGACGTCTATTTTGGTAAGACAGGAGCCCAAGGAGTACAAGGAGGAGTCAGGCTGCTAGCGGACACGCACAGACCTCTGTGCAAGCTCATTAAAAATATCTCCCCTGTTAATGTCTTTTATCACTTACTGCTAATGAGTCTGGAAGAGGTAGAGCTTTGAGGGATGTCATATGTTTTCTAAAAGGAGAGTTTTGTCTGAGAGTTAGTAGTTTTGTAATTTATGGMAGAGGTTCCCCGTTTTCACAAGTACTATAATGATGAGTGGTGAAACAGTGTACAGAGATGAAGATCCTAAGAGGGCAATTCTTCCAGGTGTCAGGCGTTTTTTGCAAACTGAAAAATGAATGTGCTTTTTGGGACTTGAAGGAATACTGCGCACCACAGGATTATTCTCGGTGTGGCAAATGTCGTATTTCYGTTAGTGAACTTGAATTGATTGTACAAACAAGAATTAATATAATAATCAATATTTACATCCATCCTGAAAATTTCTAATTCCCAATGACTACATGTTTAGGAGTATGAAATCAGGTAATGTAAAGATGTCTTATTTTCAAAACCTACCAGCTCAAATGATTTAACAAAATTTTCAACACTGTAATGTGCTTGCTTCCCTGCTGGTGTGACATGAGTGTCCACCATATATTGCCTATATTATACATAGTAGACTTAAGTGTATTTATAAAGATATTTTTGAGGCATATTTGAATGTCATTCTGTAATCCAGCCACTGGTGCACAGAGATTTTGTTTACGGAGGTTCAGAAGTGCCTGACTGCACACCAACCTGCTGGCACAAACCCCTGTATCAGCACAGCACCTCTTGACACTTACTGAGCTGAGAGCTGTGAGCACTTAACACGCTGAGAAACCCCACTGACATCAATGGCTTTCACTCAGACATCACGTAAAAGTAGTTTTCTGTTTGGTGGATTCTAGCTGCACTGTCCCTCCCCAAAGTTTGCTTGTTTGCTGCTTACATTTGTGCCAGTGTGAAATGCTGCTGTACAGCAACAAGGTATATAATTTCACCCTGTTGATCTCTTCAAAACTTCTCTGTCCCTTCATTGTTAAAAAAACAGCTTTCCCACTACAAGAACAGATTTCCAGTTTCCACCCATAATTAAACACACACAACTAACTGCACTACTCAATCTTTTTAATGCACAAATTAAACCAGTAGGTTATTCCATGAAAAAAAAAATGGATACCATCTCAGGTATGATTATAAACATGGCCCTACGTATGTACCATCAGAAAGCATCAAACATCTTACATTTAATGTTGATGAAAAAGATTTTAATTCTTTTGCAAATTAATGGCCTGATCATCGCTTGGATTAAATTGCTATAGTTCCACTAAAATCAGCATAGCCATGCTCGCGTACATTTTCCCTACTGTCAGACTTGTATTTACTTTCAGCCCAGTCAGCACTAAGAAACCTATGCAATAGCTTTGATGCATCTATCTGTGTCTCAGTTTTCAACCAGTCTTTTCTGATACACCAGTTCCTCTTGTATATGGTATACCCATGTGTTTCTTTGACCTTTTTTGGGAGGTTGATGAATGTGTTTTTAAGCACCCGTAAGTGAATTGTAATATATGCTAAAATTATATTTTTGCAATATTTCTGCCAAAATGAACTACAGTGGATGGCTTGTGTCCACATTACGTTGGAATGTGCATGCTCATAAAATTTTACACCGGACATTTGACATTTTGCCAACATTCATTTGCTATCACATCACCATCATTTCCTACTTTAAACTTATTAGTACCAAGTGCATATACAAGCATAGTTGTATGCTGGTTAGAATGTTATATATTTAGAGGGGAAGGAAAGATGAAGTCAGAAAGACTGTATGAAGGTCTATTTAAACAGCATAGTAATGCTTGAACTTTATTCCTCCTGCCTTAGACAACTGTATGAGATGGGTAAAAAAATCTATAAGCAAGCTTTCTGGTATTTCTGGTATCTACATTCTAAGAGCTTATCTCTTATTAAGTTGAGGAAAATTTTTGCCAATAACAAGTCAGAGCTATTATGTCTTCATTAATATGTACATAAGCTGTAGTCCAGGAAATTACGGGTCAGAGGGTCCTGTGTTGTCTGAAGAATACAATGAAAGGAGCTGTTTTCATGAAAATTTTTATTTAAAACAGTATTTCTTCCTTTAAATAGAATTATAGTTAGAGAATGTAAAGGAATATTGTCAAGGTAAACTACATAGCTCCTACTTTGTTATGAATATCTTGGGCTTCTGCAGCAGAAGAGAGTACCCAAATTTCTATTGACTTTAAAATTTGGTTCAGCTGCACATTTTTATTTCGTTCATTTGTAAGGATGGATTATGAGACTGCTTACTCTCACTTTTGACAATAATGCATTACCTAGCCTGGTCTTTTTGTTCATAATGCTGTTGTGTTTGSGATCACAGCACAGGTTACGGGCTTGCAATACAAAATAATTTCAATTATTATTTATGGTTTTTTTAAAATGTCAAGGCATTTCTACTCCAGTTGACTTTCCAAAATATCTTTCACTGTTGTTTTTTTTTAAATGTATAACCCTGTATTCTGAGCCCTATTAAGTAATGCTGTATTTAACAGAAATTATGACTATTGGACCTGATCTAGATATGCTGTGTGGGAAATCTGCCATACGCTTACACATTCATACCAGCAAAGCTCTATACAAACACAGAGGCCTGTCCCTTCAGCTGGCAGGAGGATCAGATGGTCTTTTCTAGAAATGTACATCCTTGTTGGCAAGATGACCTTTGAAGAAGATGGACTGATAAGCCTGTAATGTGAAGGTATTCTCAATTGCCAGTGATATTTTGGAAAGGGAAAAATGGATTCTGAGAGGAAAACATATGAAATTAAGAGGAGAGAAAGAAGTTTTTATTAGTTGGAAATAAAAAGAAAATAGAGAGGAAGAGAAAGATAAGAGGGACTATGAGAAATATAAGAGGGAATAAAAGAGGAATGGATGACCCCAAAAGCTTCTGATTATTCTCAAGTTGTCCAAATTTTTTTACTTTACCTGAGCCATCTAGATTTTTATACTGATTTTCTATATTACATCTCTATGAGCTCACACTATAAGAAACAGAAGTACTCGAAAGAAAATGAACAAACAAGTCTGGTCTTTATTAGCAAAAGAAAACAAAGGACTAAAGCAAAATTAATCCCCTTTGTAACCATATAAAGTTAAGAGGCACAGCGCTATGAGACAAACAGCAGAACAATTACATCTGAAGTCTGTAATAAGATTTACAGCATTATATTTTAAGGAGCTTAAAATCATATTTATGAATGTTTTGCATTTTATATGAATCTTGTGAAAAGATACAATTTTCCAGGATTTCTCTCCTTTAGGACTAAAACCTATAGAAAATTATAACTTGCTGCACTGCAGACTGTTCAAGATTTCATTCTGACCCCGCTGTTGCTGGGCTTGGCTACTTAATTACATTTATTTTGTGCCATCTAGTCCCTGTCTGCTTAAAATATAAATGTCAGATGTTGTTTCATGAGAGAATACGCATTTCATATGGAATGTTCTGCTGTTAACCTACCTCTGAAAATGGAAATGGTTCTTATAATGATCTTAGGTAGCTGGAATCTTTGAGTAACAGGTATGTGAGATAGAACTGGTTGAATATATGAAAAAAGGGATTGTAAGGAAAAAAAAAAATAGTGCTGTTGTTTCTTCTAAAACGCATAAGACTGAGGAGAAAATGATACATTCCTTGCAGCATCTTATTCAGGCAGAAGCTTCTCCCTGCACCTTGCTGCTGGAAGGCACAGACCTCACCCCTCTCTACGGGTTCTTCCCATGGCAAATAGGTCATGGACGAACTATGAAACGCCATTTATTACCACAGAGTTCCAGGTGCTCCCGTTTTCCCTCTTTCTGATTTTCTTTAAAAAAAACCAATAGAATTCTGTCCAGGATTGAGAATACTATGACTAAAATTCAGGATTTGGTAGGATATGGCATACTCCAACATGAGGGAGGGTGTAAAACTCATACAGCCTAAAGCAAACCCTAGGTCTTGACCAGGAATTATGCAAGTGCAGTGGGTATCTTCTTTCTTCGGTGTCTTTTTGTAAATAAATAAAATCACCGCGGGCTGTTCTGAGAATGAGACAAATTCAAGTTAGGAATACCATCTGCATTATGTGTTTTTAGTATATGGGTGGGTAACAGTAAATATTATGTAACTGTTAAGATTTGGACAAAAAACAATGCCTTGCTATCCCCTTGATAGGCCCTCATCCCCTGAGGTACTGAACACTCATTTTCTGTAGTAATCACTCGGCCCATTATTTTCATCAAATGATTGCATCAGATAATACATTTTAGCTTGCGTAGCCTAAAACTAGTAATCCCAAGAGATTAATAAGATTATAAATGTAACTAGAATTAATCAAGTTTAATCAAGAGAAGGGATTAACATGGTACTATTTTTAGTCTTGTTGTCAATCACTCAAAAGAATATGCAAGGCAGAACTTACCCCAGAGTGATGTAGCAACACTTCAGCATTTCAAAAGTTCCCAATTTCCAAAAGTTTTACATTGAAATTGTGACTATATGAAATAGAATGAAGAATCTATGTCCAATGCATTAATTCTATGCCCATTGCATTTTAAAACAAGCTACAGTTAAAAATATAAAATAATATCAGATATAATGCATGAAAATCCAGACATGTGGCATGAATAAATTGATTTGAACTGGTCATTTAACATGTAATTCATCTACAAAGAATTCCTGATGATGGAATTCCTGGACTTCCATTTTGAAAAAAGCAATGTTGATTAGCAGAGATCCAAGACCATTTTTTCTGACTTTTCACTTGATATTGTTTTGTTTTGTTTTGTCAGAATAAATTTTCATACCTATCTTTGAAGTAAAGCATTGACTCTCTGTCTTCCAGAGATCTTCTTTAATCTTGTTCTAAACAGAAAGTTCATTGTACTCTGTTTAATCTTGCTAGGAATGCAGCTTTCAAGGACAATTGTTGTCCACTTGGAGCCATGGACAATAGAAATTAAAAAAAAAAAAAATCAGTTCACCATTCCATCTTCCTACCAGTGAGAACTACTCCCTAAGCAGCATTTTTTGCTGTCACGCCCCTGAAGTTATTAATTTTGTATAATAACGAGCCTTCAAAAACAGATTTTCAGTGTATGCAAGACTGGAATTGAAAACAGAAAATAAGGAAGTTTGTCTTCCAGTTAGGCCTTAATTTAGCTGGAGTGACTAACTTATGTTGATTTAAGGATCTACTTTTCTTTGGAGTGGAACAATATTGCAGGGAGTGAGGGCTATAGTCTAGTAGTTCTAGCAATGAGCGGGCCATTATTCTACTGTAGGAGGTGGAACACACTGCTTCACCTCTGTCTTTGCTGCCGCTTTCAGTCTTTATTTGTCTTATCTGCTTAGAATGTTTTTCAGTATGCTTGCACAGCCATTTCAAGGGCTACTTATTATACAAATTTATGGTAACTGTAGMGTTAGTTACAGATCTATCCTCCCTTTGGAATAAATATTTCTCTCCATCTCATATCCCGCTGAAGAGTGAAGATCTGGAAAGATCCACATTAGCACTGTAATGTATTGTGCCTTTGACTTTAAGATAAATAAAAAGCAAACAAACATGTCTTTGTCTGACAAGTTTTGTCTTGGGCACACCCACTTATCCCTCATCAGCCAAGATAAACTGCTTCAGAGGGAGGACTTCCATGTTCACAGAAGGAATGCAGAAATTCTTTCTATTTTGTACATTCTTGGCGTCTTTCCTTTGTTATCAATTTCACGTCCTCTTTGTGTTTTGAAGCTCTGCTTGGGAAAGGAGGTTATAAATATTAAAGCTCTGCACAAGTTCGTAAGAATGATTTGGGATTTTTTTTTGGTTTTGTCTTAAATATTCTTTGCTTCTGCTATTTTTACCTCAAAGCTATCCTTCTGCATCCAAGCAGTGTATTTTTAGCTAGTCCAGATAGTTGAAAAGATTGTTATTAATTGGACGGAGATTACTTTTGGCTTTCTTCTTTTCCAATTCTGTTGTAATATTGCCAGCACTGAGAAACACACACTTAGAACAGATTTTGCAAATATTATATGGAAGATACAGAATCTATATTTTGAAAGTACTTTAATGAATCCCCTGCCATAAACAGCAAGAGTTTTTAAGTACTGGAATGTGTGTCTTAAGTTGGACTTCATGAAGAAACATCCAAAGACTTTGTTCATAATTGCATAGGACTTCGTAATTAAAATTTTAATGTGATCAGGCTGTGGTTGATACAGTTTCTATATCACTGTAGACAATGCAAATATGTTTCTGGCATGGCTTGAATTAGATGAGAATTTCCATTTTCCCTCTCATAAACATTTACAGTAGTTACTGACACATACTTGAAAGGCCAGGATTTTTACTTTTAACTAGGGGCAAATATATATATCATATTGAACCTCTAGCTGTAGACCGCATTTTTAAGCTCAGGTTCCCTTTCACACTGTTCTAGAAAAATAAAAATGTTGTGGAACTTTTCCACATAAACTTTTCCAAAATTCCCTGTATTTTGTTTGCCTGGCTTGGAAATAGTCTAAATAGACCCTTTTCCTTCATGTGTGAGGGTAATGTACAGATCCCTCTGTCACTTCCCACAATCACTCGAAGCTCCATAGGAGAAGAGTGGGAAAGGGTATGGAGTAACCAATAAAAGGAACAGTCCAAATGCAATGCAAAAGAAAAAAGAATACTTTCCATAATTGGAAGGTCCATAAATTACTGTAGCCCTGGGGTCAAATATTTATGTGTGGAATTGCTGGACCATTTAAGCAGCTACTCATTAAAACCATGTAAATGCTTGAACAATCAAGCTATCATTTTACACTGATACTCCTAAGGAGGGAAGGCAAATGTGCATTGATAAGGATACATATACTTTTAAAGAAGGGTAGTTTGCCACATCCACAGCCCTTCTCCACACAAACATTTCCTTAAAGGCATACTGTCAGGTGAACTTTGCAGACTTTCAAGCCAGGCATCTGTATCTCGATGTTAGGACCAGCTAACTCTTACGGAAAAAACACCTACAGGAAATATGAAAAAATCCCTTGTAGGTTGCTCCATTTTTTTGATGTTTTTGCCTATAGTACAGCAGGAGCAGTGTGGTTTTCCCTTGTGAAGTGAGCAGTGAGGTCTGCAGAGATCACAGGGAATCCTCCAGAGCCACAAAGCCATCCTCAGGGGTGATCGGTGCTTCTGCGCTACCTCACTTCAGTCTTCCCTCTTTCAGTTTCTCAAACACAGGGAGGAGGGAAAGATTTGCTCAGCAATGGTAGTTTGCTCATAGTTTAATTAATCCTCAACTGCATTCACTTTTTGGCAGCCTTCCAGTGGAGTTTAGCAAGGATGGTGGATATCACTCATGCCTGTACCTGCCTTCTTCCTCTCCAGAACCGGGGAAGTTTCTCTGCAGGTTCAGAAACAGCAGTGACATCCACCAGTCCCCTCAATGTACTTTGGCACAGAGGGGCCCTCAAGTACAAAGTCTGCAGCCTGCCTTTGTTTAATGCACTGGGTTAAACCCTGTTTTTCTTCTAATGCAGTTTTCTCTCTTTAATTGCCCAGGGTGTTTTATCACTTCTATCTTGGCCTTTCTCCATGTCTGTATTTAAATTCAGTTTTTCAATTTTCCCTGTGCTTTTCCTTTCCAATTTTCGATTGCAACTGTTATGATCAGCTGCTGCTTTGTTCTTCTCTCTGATCCTTTCACCACCCCACTGAGATGAGGTCCCTCATTCTTCAGCCCCACGTGATGTGAGTGGGTGAGTAGTGAGCAGATGACAGAATTAATTTGCAGGTGTCTCCCTCCTTTTGCTTTTGACATCCTGTCATTTTCCATGTCCTTATATCTAGGGGGTTATTTCTCAGAGTTGTGCAATGCTTTTCTAGGTTAGCATTGAGCAATCTTAATTATTTCAGAGACAGTCTTTATATAAGGAGGTATTTTTTGAGGGAAAAGACTTTCAAATGGTTTTCCTTTAAAAACAGTTGAAAACAGTAAAATGGAAAAGGCATGGAAATAGTGGCATTTTAAAGCATGTCTGCAGCTACTCTAAGCCATGAGAATGGAGTAGTTTGCAATAGAACAAAAATGCCAAACTTAAAAAACTAAAAATAGTAAGATTCATTGCTGCATGTTCCGTTTTCATCTTAGGAGATGACATATATTGAAGGTTTGGCCTGCTCTGCACACAGTTGCCTCCTGGTGAGGTGAGGCATGTCTGTTTGCAGAAGTGCGGTGTGGTTGACTTGAATGTGAACTTCTTATTTACACTCTCATTTGTTTACAAAACCTGGGATGATTTACTACAGAGAGTGTTCGGAGTATTCCTCTGGTACATCCTTTGCATGTCTCATTGTGCCTGGTGAGCATCTCTCATCCATACCATTAATTAAATTTCCAGAGGGGGAAGGGTAAAGGAAAGGTAATCTGTGCAATAATGGAGTCAGGTATTAGTGAAGAATTCTAAGCATGTATTAAGTGCACGCTTAAATCTAAACATATTTATTTTTTTATTTGCTGTTTAATTTCCCCCTCAACATTCTGGTGTGCTCTTTATTATTCAATTTATTTTTTTTCTTCTGTTGGGTGGCCCCAAAATACATTCATTGTTCTTAATCATTGATATTCTGGCTCCTTTTGGGAGAAGAATGTAACTAAAATGTCCAAAACTGAAGGTCTTGCGAACAGTCTTTGTTTTTGAGCACTACAGATATTATTTCCTTGGAATACTTCAGTTATGCCTAGCTTTAAGGGAGATCATCTTTCTCTTTAAGGAATTTCTTTTCACTATTTTAAACATTACTGAGAATGACAAGTGAGATTAGCTGAACACAGTACACATTTGGGGAAAGGAAGGATGAATAAGAATTTAAATGACATGAGCATCAATATTCCTTTTTATGGGATTCATGGTGTATGTTGTTGATTGATTACAGAGGGCAAGTATTGCTAAGAAGTCATTAAAGGACACCCCATTTCCTGTATCTCTAATCTCATTTGTGGCCTTAAATGCACAAAACTCATAGTAAAATAAATGTGTGCATATTTGTGATGTAACAGCAAAAAGAAGTAAATGCTGGAAACAAATTTGTAATTCTTCAATGCTCACTCTGAATGATAGTTGATTTTATGCTCAATATTACAGTTCATAACTTGCAGTGAAATAAGAATCTAAACTAAATTATTCAAAACCCGGAAACATTTACCTTGATTATTTTTTTAAGCTTGCATACTCTTTGCTGAAACTGTTGCTGTAAATTGTGAATAGCATCTAGAATTTAATATGTTTGCATGCTACATTTCAAGACTAAATGGACTGAATATCATTTATTCCTCATAAATGACATAAACGTTCAGATTCCTTTCACTAGGTCTATGTTCCCACTGACTTCAGTGGGAATTATTGGTATTAAGATCTTTGAAAATTAGGCCAAAAGACAATGTTGTGCAATGCTGTTTGTGGAGTGATTTGCAGACAGCTGTGCAAAATTCAGTTCTGACACAACCAGAACTCACCAGGAAGCTCTGTCCTCTCCCAGCATCTTTGTGGGAAGAAAGGTTTCTTTTCTACAAACAAATTTATTTCCAAACATCCCAGATCATTTAAATTGTATTTCAATTCATGTGAAGCTTTTAAAACAAAGCTGGCATCCTTTCTGTGAAACTGAAAAAGTTTTAATACATTTGTGTCATTGTTTGGTTTGCTTTTTACACTAAGTCTCTGATAAATCACACTTTTTATATTAAACTAGAGATGGGCCAAACCCAGCTGAACAAGCTCAGTTATTTTTAAGATGGGACAGAGCATTTGACCAACTGGGGAAGGTGATGGAGTGAATGCTTAAGCTAACCTGTCTAGTAAGAGAGTCTGTAACAGTTCTCGCTGTCACAGAAGGCTCTTTTACATGGTCTATTTATAATGTCCTGTTGCCATTTTATTGTACCTTTAACAGCTATGTAAGGGTGATTAAAAACAGTCCCCAAGTTTCCTGTGTCACTTTTCACTCATCTTCACCGCTCTGAATGGTGACAGTTTAAACCTTCCCATGCCCGTTAGCTGATGTTTGTTGAGAACATAATATTGGAGTCTTTATTACAAACTAGATGAATCTGTATTATTAATTTTTCATTGTCAGGCTTATGGGAAGGATCCAAATCTAGAAATTGAAATAACAATTCATCTTCCTGTTTTCTGGTCTTTGAATTCCTCTGCACAAAACTCTACTTGAGACAGCATTACTTTAGAATTAGTTTCACTGCCTTTGCCTAGCAACACAAATACGTTTTACACTTTCCAGGCTTCTCCTGTTAACTTCTAAAGCTGATTGTTGTCACCAGTATATCTTTGTTTGCTATTTATTTATTACTAGGTGTCACGGCTCTGGATAGGCTCCCCTGGCTGGATGCTCCCCAAGCTCTGTCTTTAGGTCCCACCACGCTGGAGCTGTGCTCTCTCAATCTTCCTGACTTTGAGCAGAACCCGGGACTGCCTTTGGCTCAGGGCTCCTATGCGCCTTCTCAGGACATGCTCTCCTAATTGCTCAGACGTGCTCTCTGTTGCTTAGGCCTGTATTCATGCCGGATCTCCAGGAAGATCCTCATGCTTTCTCAAAGCTCAAATCTTTGCAGTGTTCTTCTTCAGACTGAGATGGAAATTTTCACTTTGAACTTTTGACACTACAAGAAATATACTGAACCCAAAAGACAGAAACATCTTCATGTCCTTGCATCATTTTCTTCCTGTGTTAGGAACACTGCTTTTAGATAGGGGCACAGTCCCTCTTCAGAAACTTGCAGCCTGTTTCTTGCTGCCAGTCAACTCCCTTTCACCTTTGCCATTACACAGTAAGGAAAGTTAATTCTTTGGCCCAAAGCCTGCGCCTTTGTTCATCTCGCTCCTACTTTTTGCCTCATCTGTCTTCTTGACCCACCCTATCTTCACGGCTTTTAAAAACAGTGTTTAATACTGTGCTCCCTTCAGATTGCCCCAGRAGGGTGGTTCTGCCTTCTCAGGCAATCCTTAGCAAACTTGCTGGCCAGCTCAGCACATTCTTGAAGTGTTAGCAACATCTTTGCTTGTTCTGTAGTTTCTCTGAAACAGAAGGTGTCAGAGGACAGTGTCCTCATCAGATTTACTCGGTGTGTGAAATGGAGGGGAAAGAGTGAGGACATGGTTCGCAGCCTGCTGGTTACAGGAGCTGATGCCTAATGCGGAGGTAAAGCACAGCTGCTCAGCAGGATCAGGCTTTTGGGTGCAGCACAGGTTTGCCACTGCCTGTCCTAGGCTCTGCGTTGTTCTTCCTAGTGGCATCCGTCCTGGTGCCCGTTCCTGAGTCACCAGCCCACCACGGCTGCTGCTTCCTGCAGCGCTGCGGGAGGCCTTGCTCTGCACCCTGGTGAGTACGTTGTGCTCAGGTGAGGGAGCAGCTCTGGAGCTATCTGGCTGCGTAGGGCCCTCGACACCTCAGAAGGCGCTGGAGACCTCGGGGATGGGCTGAGCTCCAGTATCTTACTGGATGTGTGGGACAGCTGCTTCTGGTGGCACTTAAAATGACTTGGAGAAGGAAAAAAGTGGCAGCAGGTAAGACTATGCTGGAGTCAGTGCTGGTTGCTCAGTAGAGACTTGTGCACTTACAGCCACACCTCAGATTTGTCATTTAAGAGCTACGGCCAACACATTCTGCACCCGACTGATGCCGGCAGTGGTGGGAGCCCCTGAGCTCCCATCCGAGCTGCCCAGCTGCGTCTCCTCCTCTTGCTGCCTGCCCAGTCGCAGCCCCAGAGGTTGTCACCCCTCCCACCCACTCGCACACAGATGATTTTCAAACAGGGACTAATGGAACAAACCTGTGAGCAGATCCTGTGCTCGGCTGTCTGCAAGGGGCTGGTGCTTATGTTGGTCCTCAGCGTATATATTTCCTTGAGAGAGTCAATTCCTTTTGGGAGCATAAATGAAATGTTACTATAGAATGTCCCAGCAGGGGCGGGGGGTGTTGCATAAGATACAAGTGATTCCTAGTTTTGTTGATTTTTAACAACATGCTGTGTAAATTACACAAACGTGAGGTCGTTACCTATTTGTTCTTTCTGTGGACAAAAAGAAGGCATTTGACTGAGGATAGCTTTTTAGTGCGTATGCCTCAGCTATGCACACGTTCATGAATCAGTTACAGTCTGTATTAGGAAATATATTGTTAATGTAATTGGCTTGGTGAAATGAAACATTTAAAATGAATAATAGAAAGATACTAAAGAATTTATATTAAAAAAAATTATCAAAAGCAGGAAAGGACATGACCTTCTTATGTCAGTGATGTTTTTTGTTATTATAGGAATGAGAGGCTTTATTCCTGGAAGTGCTAGAGTGTTTTTGGTTGGCTGAATGTGTCCTTCATAGTAGTCTGTTTGTCATCTCAACCTTTTTCTGAAAATGGAATTCAGATTTCTAGCCAAAAGCATAATAATTTTTACTTTGTATTGAGGTTATATAACAGATGGTGAGCTAAAATGCGTTCAGTGTTTGAAAATGATTTGATGACTCATAAAACTGAATAACACTTTTTACTCAGATCATGTTTTGATTCTATCTAGGGATGAGTAAAACTGCTGAATTAGAGAAAACTCCATCTAAAATATTAAGCAAGCATTTGAATTGTGAAAATCTGCTGGTTTGTTTTTTTTTTTTAATTCATTTACCTGTGGCTTGTCTTGTAGTAGGAAGTACTCAAAATCTCACAGGCGAACAATGTGCAATTCCTGAAATGTTTAAGGAATAGCTATAGTTTGGTGAACATTGAAACAGCAAACAAAACCTTCAAGTTCCCTAAGAGTTCAACCATGTAAGTGGAAGCAACTTAAAGTATCTCTCTTAAAAACTGCTGTTTTCTTATGTATTTGGAATCAGTGGGAGTCAGGTTCCTTTGGAAATACTTTAGAGGACCTATTGGGAAATTAGGTGTCTAGTTCATTGAATGTCTGTCCCTAATACTTGTGTGATGGACAAACTTAAAAGGCATGGGTCCATTTTTGGAAGTTTCACACCATGGGCCTATTTGGGTTCTGCTGGTACAATCCATCATTTTCTTGGATATTCTAGTAGATGCCCTTAGCTGCTTCTGCACCTACACTGGAAGTAGGATAAAGTCATTGACTCTGTTAATTAGGTCTTGGTAATGCACATTTGGTCCAAACACTCCCTGGTCATAGTTCAGTCTGACCCTTTCTAAGAAGCAAGGCTCGTCATGATACTCTGCTTGGAGCAGATGAAATTTTCTTGAGTTAGGAGGGAAAAAGAACAGTGTTCGGGGTCTTAGCACACATTAAGGTATTTGTGAGAACTGGAGGGATACACGAGGTTATGGAGCTGATTAGGTCTCAGTACCYAAAGGACTGTCTGAATCAAGGGGGCAGACAATTCTCTGACCAGGCCCTCAGAGGATCTGACAAAGGAGGTGGTCGCTAACCAGCTTTTGAGTTCAGGTTAAGGATTTTCATTCAGGACAAACTCTATTTATTCAGGCCTAACAGAAGAACTCCATTATTGTACCTTACTACTCAGCTGTGGATATATTTTTAAGTTAACATACACATTACTATAGAAGAAAGCAGGAAACTCAGAACACTTGTATCTTACAAGTACACAAAAGTATATTATGTATACAAAGAATATACAATTTCGAAAGGGCTCTTAGGCCTGTTTGTGATGTTTACATAGAGAGTTAGTATTGTTATATTTTTGCTCTGTATATCTAGTAGCACAAAGCTTGTTTTTCTACAAGCTGCTCTATTTTCAAAGATAATAGGTAGATGTTAGAGTTCCAGCTTTTCTTCCTGATATTACATGTGTGGCTCTATTTGCATTCTCTCAGCTCATGTTTTCTCAGATGCAGAAAATTATGTAATTAGTTGTGGGGTCTCATACCATCATTTCAGAAATGTTTCCCATTTAAATTAAAGGCCTGTTCTTCTACCCAATCAGTAATTGTCTAGATCTTTTAAGATCTCCTTCAGCTTGATTTAATTGTTAAACATTAATTTAGTGGGAAAAAGGCTTCAAAGGGGAAAAAAAGAACTGCTGGAGGGGCAAAATATTAATARGTGCTTAAAAGCAAAACAGTAATTCTTCCCTTTCTAAGCTTGCAGCCCTTCAGGCCTAGTAGAAAAGAAACAATTGACTGTATTACAGGATTATATAGGTTTCATTGACTTAAAATGAACTGAAAGCAGCTGTAGGGAGATTTACCTCAAGTCTTTATTATTAGCCATATGAGGCAGAAAGAAAAACAATGTTTTGTTTGAATCAGAAAATACAATTTTCAATGGTGGTTTAGAAAAGGTTAGATAAAGAGAGCATTACTTTTCAATAGGGAAAAAGGTGAATAGAAAAATTCTGTTTTGCCAGCATTACACACCATATGAAAGTTTTCAGCCAACAGAAAAAGAGATATATATGTACTTATAGGGTCTTTGTTTTCTTTCATTTCTGATGGATAATCTTTGAGTTTAGTACACTTGATATCTCTTTTACTTGCTAATGACAGTAATACTTCACTCCTTTGAATACCATGCAAATGGACATAAAGATCAAAAAAGTGTTGCTTTTTTACAAAGAAAATCCTTCTAAAGTCTGCATCTCATTGAAAAATACATTGGTACCGGTTTCCCTCTAAGACTTCTGCCCTTGTTGTTAAAAATGCTAATTAAGAAAGAACCAAGGGATTTTTATAAAAAAAAAAAAACATTCCGGATGCAAAGTCAGAATCTATTTTAAAGATCCAGAATATTTCATTACTATGAAATTTTTAAAATATTTAGGATTATTTTACCTACCATAGACTTTTCTGGAAACCATATATGTCATTAAAATGCAGTTAGTAGTAGTTGTTTTAGAAACTGTCTATGCTCAATTACTTTTGTAAATCAGGATGTTGCTTTAATTTCAGTGATGTGCTAAGAATGGAACTGCTCACCCTCATACTTAGATAAAAGTGCACTGTTGTGCTACAATGTTGGATGATAAGGCATCTGTAAATATACACATCAACACAAACAAAAACTGATGCCTGATATCAGTAGTAAGATATTACTATTTCAGAAAATACAAAACTTTCTGTTGTATATTAGGATTTCTGGTACAAGTTTCTTATTTCCTGTAACTTACCTTTGTCCAAGGTGATCATCTGTAGCCACACGTATTTTGTTACGCAGTGTTACTGATAGATTCTGCAATACACAATAGACTTCTTTTTCCTCTGGGTTGTTCAAGTGAAGTGCTTTTATATAAATGTATCTACAACAGTATTCATTATGATGCAGGATGGAATTACACAATTCTGAACGTTATATTAGCTGTATATTACTTCGGCATTGCAGCAGCAACATTTCAGCAGAGCCGAACTGTGATTTAGAGATATGAAAAAATAAATACAAAAAAATTCTATGGACGTAGAAGAAAAGCTGGAATGAAATTCTCACTGATATTCAAAAATGTTTTCTTAACCTATAGACCAGCCTCTCCATAGTGCATTTTTGACTGGAGCAAAAATGAAGCATTCTGGGATAAGGAAGGACAACTTTSTTTGTGTAGCTATGAGAGGCAGCTATACCTCTCACCCACTTACCCATAAAGTTCCTTCTTCAAAGGAGAGTCTACAAAGAGAGATGTGGCTGATTCTGTCTGCAGCAATGTAGCTTTGAAGTACATATTGTTGCATTCTGATACTCTGTGTATGCAGATGGAGTTTTCCCATGTTTAAGAGTTGTCTTACACACTCACATTCAATTCATATTTTTATGCAACATACAATTTCTCAAACTTTTTCCAGTGGGACAGTGACTTTTTGAGATATTATAAATGCTATCTTTTAGAACCTGCAGCACTGTCACGTTAATTATCAATTTTGAGTTTGATATATTTGTGGAAGAGAGCTTCTCAACTCTCTGACATTCATGGGGTCAACATACCATGGAACCACCAATTTTTTCTCTTCAATTCTTTTCTTAAATCATTCACAAAGGGTTATCTTTCTACAGCAGCACAGCAGCTATTGGAAAACACAACTTCAAATTGGTGGAACTCATTTTTGGATCCTAAGTAAGAGAAAGGCTGAATACTTTGTGAAAGTAAAACATTTTTAATTTTTTCRAATTTGTCATCCAGAACCACTATTCACTCTTTTAAAAGGTAAGCCATGGTTCCTAATCAACCTGAATTCAGATAACACTGCGTATGTTTTTCAACCTAAAGAAATGGAAAATGGTGTAGTAGCACATAAGAAAGCTTGGCATTTACATCTCACTTTGATCTGTAGGTTGTGAGGGACTTCTCCAGGTTTAGTAGCTGCTTTTTTGTTTTTTTCTGTTGAGAAAATCTTGATATAGAGAGATTAAGCAACTTGCCCAAGGTCGTAAAAGGAGCCACTGACACAATCGGAGCTGATCACTGAATTCCTGTCCCGTTGTTCACAACACCTAGATCACAGGCTGGGAAGGTGACAGTTGCTCTGGCATTCAGAGGAGTTTCTTCCTGGAATCTCACCCCCCGTTTGCTTCTCCAGCAAGGAATCCCAATCTTCCTTATCTCCCATAATTTCCAGTAGGTTTCTCCTCCCGTATGCTATCAGCAGACACTTCTTATTATCAATGTTGCCTTCTACTAAGAAGTCCAGGTAGCTGCCACTGTGTAGGAAGTGGATGCTTTCATTCAGGTTGATGTGTTTCGTGCTCAAAAGTATTCACCTCTAATTGTAACTTTCAAAAGATAAGAGTTCAACAAGGGAATTTGATATATTTGCTGTAGACATGTTGTCAGACTAGCTAAACACCATCCCAAACACTAGCAGGGGTGGGAACTGGAGAGTGAATACAAGTGACCTGCAACACTCCTGAATTGTTTGCACAACTACACATATTACTTGATATGTGCATGCATTTACAGTGCTGTAATTGCATGTCTGATGTACTTTTAGTTATGTATTCATCTGTTAATCTGCTGATGAGAACAGAAATATTAAACAAAATGAAACATTTATAATGAGAAATGTTATTTCATCCACATATTCACAAAAAGAAAACTAACCTGTATTTATTGTGAATTTAGGTTAGTGTTCTTGACAAAGTGGCTGCTGCTTGTAGGACAGGAGTAATCTCCCTTTTTGGAAGTGACTTCCAGTTATTTGTGTATAGGATGTACAGAATGTTCTGCTTCCTTGGGCAGTGTTCTCTGTTCAGAATTGTGAGGGACGTGTTCATTGTGTTGTTAGTGATCAACAGGAGTTACGAATTATCGAAAGTTATCACACCTTCCAGGCACATCAGGGCAGTAACATATAACAAGAAGAGGCACATTTCCCTAAATGAATACATTTTCATTCAGTGGGTTATTCACTTAACCAGCATTAAATGTAATCCTCTTTGAATCTCAGTGGCCACCTCCTACTCTTTTCCTGTCAGTCTTCATCTCCTGCAAAAGCATGAACTCAGCCTTCAAAAGAATAGTAGTTTGGCTGAATCACTGTGTAGCTTTCTGTAAGAAAGAAATACAAGAGGGATTCTATAGAATTAGTGCAAAATAGCTCAAGGTCAGTAGCTCCTAATACTTTACATCATAATTAAAGTATTCACATTTTTTTTGGTCTCTACTAACTCCTTTTCTTTTCTTTTCTTTTCTTTTCTTTTCTTTTCTTTTCTTTTCTTTTCTTTTCTTTTCTTTTCTTTTCTTTTCTTTTTTCTCTTCTCTTTTTTATTTTCTTTTCTCTTTTCTTTCTATTTTCTTTTTCCCTCTTCTCTTTTCTCTTCTTCCTTTTTCCTTTTTCCTTCTTTCTCTCTCTTCTTTCTTCTTTCTTCTTTCTTCTTCTTTCTTTTTCTGTTTTTTTTTAAGAGGGAAGGGTATTTGTCTCAGTAATATAGCATCATCACCTCTTTTTATGCTAATTTTATTTTCAGACAAGCCAGATCACACTGCTGGCCATTGTGATTTACTGCACACCAGCTTTGCAGAATATAATGGAGTGGGACAGTATTCTTTTTGATGTGGTTAATCTCTGTTATACTTGTGCCTCTCCTGAAAACTGCACTGTGTCAGAGAGTCTTTTGTAGCCAATGGTGACAGGAAGATCAACAGAGAGAGGTTGCTCCATTAACCTCTGAAGTAATGAAGTTGCATTTCAGGCAGTCAACACTCACGCTGCCAATTTATTATCATTTAAGAGGAAGTGAAACTACTTCAAGCCACTCTAGCGTCCACATTTTGATAAATACACAGATTGCTAATGTCCTAATGCTAACAATCAGCCTTGAGGGGACCTCTAATGGCGTAGGATGCTGTGGCTGTGTGTATTCTTGTTCTTGCAAAATGATCAGTCTTCAGCACYAAGAAAACAGGCTAAGCCTTTTTATTTCCATACTAAATATGCAGATACAGTTTTGCTGATAATGCCAGCTTTATCTGTCCACGTGGAAATCTTGACAGTAGATAAATAATTTGATAACCAATTTGTGTAAACTTTCAAGGGAATTGAATTCAGCTATCCAGATTTGCTTCTCTTTAATTCTGGTTTCCCAGGGGATACACATTTGTAAGGGGATTACGTTCCATCTTAGAAATGGACATAACAAAAATCTTGAGAACACGTTTAAACCCTCAATTTGTTAAAATCTTGCAGGATTGTCTGACCGTATAAGATTTTCATGACCAATAGTCAAATCCTGTGAGAACAGCTTTCCGAGGAAGCAATAACACTGGTCTCCCCCACCTCAGCAGTAAAACAGGCTTGTAAAAGAAAACACTGCAAAACTGGCATGACCATACCCCCATTCTTCCTGAGTTCTGCTCCTAGGCATGGTCTTTGGCACATATTTTTTCCTGCTAAAGGTAGCGTAATTTACATGTCTGGCTTTCCGTAAGTAGTGAAAACACTTTTTATATATAAAAGTCCAGGTGGTTTCATAGCCATATCATACATTCCTTTTCTCCCAGGGTGATATAAATAGTTATTTATGCACAGTATTTCAGAGACACAGAATCAAGGTGGTCAGTTAAGTGCAGTATGTTCCTGCTGGTGCCTTGCTGGATTTCTGATGTATTTGTATTTATGCTGTGGGCCAAGTTTTGCCTGCAGATGGGTCTGAGTGTTTGCTTCCTGGGACTATTTTGACATAGCTCCACTGAAATAATTTGAAAGACTCTGTCTTCCGTGGGCTTTGGGTAGATCCTTTTAGTGTCTTTCATCTGTGAAGAGAAAGCACTCRGTGAAGCAGGGGGAATGTTACCTGCATTTTATAAAAGGTTATTGTTTATGAACAGAATACTCAGCCATGGCCTCGTGCCCATTGTGYGATATGACTGTTTTCTAGCCTCTCCGGTCAACTATCTTTCTCTCCCTCTGAGCTGTAACTCTTCTTGCTGTAGAGCAGATTCTCCCTTTGTCTTGCCTCTGCATGAGGAAGGTGGCTGCATCTCCTTGCTTGGGCTTTTCTTTTGTGAGCAATGCTTGCTGGGCTATGTAGCCGATGGCTGATGGTGCAGAGCTCTGCCAAGGGTGGGAGTAATGGCTGGGGCCAGTACCATTTCTCACCGCTAGCTCTGTACCTGGTAGACAGCATCCTGAGGTCTGTATCAACACCGCAGGGTTTAGAGCGGTGTGTTGCTCTGCTGTTTGCCAGGGCTTGTTATAGACCTGGTGCCAGAATGAGGACCACAGGCATCTCCCACGTGTGCCCCAAAGCTGCATCGTGAAATGCAGCCTGCAAAGCTTAATGTATTTTCTCCCACTCCTTCTCTACCTACCCCCACGACACATGTTTTCTCTGTAGTGAGAAAACAGGTATCTCAAAACTCTCCCTTTTGTTTTTAGGCAGCCGGGTTTGGAAAGGGCCCCCTACCAGGTTAGAGCACAAGGCTGCTGTTCGAGTACCTGACTTGACACACAGTGGTCGGCTTTTTCAGCTGTTCTCAGCTGGGAGTGGATTAGAGCTCTGCTCCCAGCTGAGCGCAGCTGACGGGCCGGGAAGGACGCGTACCGCCACTGTCTGCGCTGCTGGGGAAGCACTGCTGGGCAGGAGCACAGCGAGGGTTATGGCACTCGACAGTGTTCCCAGGAAAATGTTTTGAATATTGGGGGAACAGGATAGGGAATCTCTGCCACCTGCACAGCCAGCGGCAGCTGCAGAGCTGCCTATGTGTCCGGATGTGGCCTTCAGAGTTTCTGCAAGGGCATGCCGCAGAGGAACTGGAAAAGCTGTCAAGAAATCCGTAGCAATGCTAAAACACGGGCAACCCTCTGTGGGCCAGTACTGTTTCAACACTCTTTGCCCTCTCAACCCCTTGCTGACTCGGTATTACTAGCATTCATAAAGCAAACGAAACGCACAGTGTGTCTGTATAGAGGAATAGAGCTGGGATACGTGTTGTGCGGTACTGCAGAAAGATTTTGTTGGCATCATTATCAGATTTTCAGGTAGTGAAGATGTTTTCATTTAGCACAAAATTAGTTTATATTTTGTATGCATTTTCAAAAAGGTGAGATAAGATTAGGCAATACTGAATTGTAATTTGTAAATCTACAATTTGTTATTGGTTCATGTCTGTAGCCTTTTTATGTGATTTAAATATACAGTTCACTAATCTTAGCTTCTTCCCTTCTATGTTTAGCCAAAGTGAACTGTTAAAGAATGTGAAATATATTATTTTATTGGCAYTGACTCACAACTGAGTCAGTGAACTTTTTTGCACTTACAACTAAAAGTGGATTCTAACTTTCAAAAATTTATGACAATTGCTCCTTCTTGTGGCTTGAATGTTGACATATAATTAATTTAGGATTTCTTCTTGAGATTTCCTGTCTAGGTTTGTACCTGTCACAAAAATATCCTTGGAAGTTTATCTAACAGCTGGAACACCACGAGAGTCGATTGAAATTTAGCAAAGAGATTTACTGGGGCCAACAGGAAGCGCTCAGAGCAGGATGGCATAAATATGCAAAAAGAGCCCTTTTATTTCAGCCGTTTTAAAGGGTCCCAGTACAGGCTAATGATGGCATAATCCTGAAAAATGCTGACGCTGTGTCAGCCAGCAGCACCAGCTCAGAAAAGGATTCCACAAGCATGGACTGGCACTTTGTTGAATTATGCACAGAATGGAAATATGTCTGTTGCCTTCCCTCAATCCCAGCTGCCCTGCAGGTTTCAGTTCATTCTTTTGAGAAACCAGATATATTTAATGGGAATTTCCCACGAAATGGTTTTGAAATCTATTTTGTTCCTCTGCAGGATTGAAGGAATTCTGAAAATTCAAAATGTAGGTTGCAGTGACTTGAGCAAAACGGCAGATGAAATTTCCTTTAGATAAATGTAAAACAAAGTATATGGGAGAAAAGCAACCCTAACACTACATACCAAATGTCAGGATGCAAATTAGCCGTTACTCTTCAGGATGGAGCTGTTGGAATTATTGTGCATAGTCCTCCAAAAACTTAGCTTTATTTGCAGCAGTAATCAAAAAGGCAAACAATATTATAAATACTTAGGAAAGAAATAGATACCTAAACACAAAGCCATTTTTAACCCCTGTACCTGTTCAAGGTTTGCCCATATCTTTGCTATTCCACACATTTCTGATAAGACACTGAGAAAGAATAGAGAGCACAGGAAAGGCTAGAAAAAAGGATGATGGGGATGATAGAGATTTCAAATTGTTTCTACGTAAAGAGAGGCTATTGCAATATAATTCTTCAGTTTGGAAAATAAGTAGAAATATGAGAAGTTTCTAAAATCATGAATAGTCTGAAGGGTGTGAATATGAAATGATTGGTAAATTTTCCCACAAAATGGACACTTAGTAAAATGAGCAGGCAGTGGATTCTAGATATAATACAAGCAATACTTACTCAAATATCATGTAACTGTTGCCCAGGCTTGCCATGCCAACTGCGGAGACCACAAGTATAAATGAAATTGGAAGAGTGCTAAATGGTTTGTGGATGGTATTGGTCTATTGATGGTTATTACATACAATGTTCTGGATTTAGCAGGGAGCCCTGAGCTCTCAGGGGCAGGTGCATTGCGGGGAGCCTGGGGGATGCATTCCCTGGAGCGGAAGGGCAGACCCTGTTTCCTTCTGCATAGGGATAGTGGAAGGTGTGAGTTGTTCTTGATCCACACTTGGAATTTTGGAAGAGAGCTAAATTAGAAATTATTACTGGAACAAGCTGCATTTTCTATGAGCCTACAAAACAATTTGTGATTGTTATTGTGGCAATGCCTAATGGTGGAAGGTGTGTACCTTGGGGAATTAAAAATAAGATTTCATTTAATGAAATGAAAGTAAAGATCCCAAAACATTCTATTGGAAAAAAATTCTGCAAAGGACACGGGCGATTCTCCTCCTCCTCTTCCTCCTTTTCTATGTCCTATGTTTGTGATCTCATGACTTGCATGAGAAAATCACTGGGGTTTTTGTTGGTTTTTACATGATTGTTAATTGTTGAGCTCTGTTAAAAAGCTATTCCTGGCTTAACTGATTGCTTTTGATGATAAAACAATTGATAAATTACAGTTAGGGTATATGCTACAAAAATTGGCTTGTTCAAAAGCACAAGTAGCTTAGACAAATTAATAAAAAGTTAGTTTGATTTGATCTGTGCAAATGTTTGTAAAAACAAGGTTTTCTCATAAAAAAAAAAATGCAGTGAAACCATGTTCTGGGACTTAATCCTCACATTTTATATTCTAGCCCTCACAATACAGTATGCTGAATTCAGATATGAAATCATGGTCCAGCTGTGCTTTTTTGCTGAATTTCCCACATCTTTGTGACCAACTCTGATGTTCTTCATATAGCACAGGCCACTGTCTCTCATATCCAAAGTGTATAAATATGAATGTGGAGGTGTACGTAGCAGTGGTGACCTATATTATATCTTTAAGTTCAGATAGAAAATGGGGCAAGACATGCAAGTGTGAGTAAAAAAATAAATCCAGAAGATTAGAATTAAATGGGCTGGATAATTTTATCTTTATTTGGAATACTTAATGAGAAATTAGGATGTGTTGTCAAATTTGGTTTTCTCTTCTTGAATTAGAGAGTTCAGTAAGAACAAAGTTTCTGGCAAGTAATCCTGAAACTATCTTGTCTTTCTTGTAATGTAGTTGTTTTAGTGGAAAAGATTTTTTTTAAGTACCAGTTTTGTTGCTACTCCCTCTAAAATCAATGGAGGAACGAACAAAATTTGTACTGCCATCATTATTCTTATTTTCCAAGTTGTTTCTCTGAGTTAAATTCCACTCTGGGCTTTACTTTTTCCTCAGTGTGGTTGACACATTTGTGCATGCACAACAAGAGTATCTTCTGGTTTTGTTTTGCTGTTTTTAATTATCAAATTGTTGTCCTCAGAAATGCTTTTGTGAATTACTCTTCTCATGTTTTACCTTGTTTCAACCAACAGAACTGCAATATGCAGGTAAAGTAGACGGTGATGATATCACACAATTTCCAGCTATAGTCCAGTATCACCACTCAGCAATGAGTTGGTCAGAGATTGGCAACAGAGACTGACAGAGTGGTAAAAGCACTACTGCAGAGAATGGAATAAAAAAGAGTGGGGAGAAATAAAGCTTAAGCAAGCAGAAAAATAGAGAGAGAAAAAACAGAGAAGGTCTGTGCACAGCTGGAATGGGAGATTGAGAGGGGAAAGAAAATGGACATAGGGAAATAGGTGTTCTTTAGAAAAAAATACTATTCAGTGTAAGTTGTGATTAATGATGGATTGTAGTGATTATTTTTGCTCATAAATTTACTAGTCTTGTATTGCTAAACACAGTTTAATTGCAATGCATCCATTTTCTATAAATGCATCAAGTAGAAAGTGTTGCCCTTGTAATTTTATACAATTTCATAATGAAGTTCATATTTTTAGTGRTATATGTTTACCTATCATTTGACACTTGCATGGAAGGTCTGAGAAAAATGGAAATCTTCAGAAATCTTGCAATCTAAGCCTCTGATCTCACTAACTCTTACACACTTGCATGCTTTTGAGTTCATAAGTGGTTAAAAAGATGGTATCTGGAGATTGGGGGGGAGCAAGATTTTGCTTAAACAAGTTGCTTATTGCTATTTTATTATTTCCCTTTATGCAATATTCATTATTATTGGTATGCTGATAACTGTGGGTCTTCAATCTGCATRGCATATTACGTGCATGCCCCTAGTAAAAGGATAGCCTATAAGGTCCCTTTCAGGATAGACTCTTACGCATTCTCTTAAAGTTAGGTGCACATTTAAGTCTCACTTAGAGTAAAAATTAAAACACATGCTTATATGCTTACCAGAACTGGTCCCTAAGTCTTCCCTATCATCCACTGAGAAATGCGTGGGCAGACCCATAATTGTGGAGAAGCTCATAATATTGGGGCCTAAAGTATAAAAAATTATTGCATAATTAGACCACACAAGTTAGATTTCAAAATGCTGCGTGTTGTTTGGATGGGTATTTAAAAAATAAGTAGCTGTCGAGCATGTATGGTCATGTTCACACTGCCACACACAGTCATTGTAATGCTTTAGCAGTTCGAGGAGTTTTAAGTGGATCCAGCATTGGTCTTACTTCAAATAGACCAAACCTACTAACACTTTCCTTAGTTGTATCTCTTTCTTCTTGACATTAAAAGATGCAACTGTAAATATCACACTTCACTTTTATAAGTAGGTTCATACTATGAACCATGTAAAATAAAAAAATATTTAGGATTATTTGGAGAGGAAGAAGATGAAAGTATATCTCGTGTACTGTAAAACAGGCTTTTGGTATATAACAAAACTCTGAGCTATCCTTTGGCATATTGATTTCTTTTATATTATTATTAATACAATAAGCATACCTCACAATGCCCTCCACAGCACAATTAGTATTTAAATATAACTGACAGGATAACTTTAAAGAGTGCAGGGCTATTAACTAGCAGAACAAACTAATGAAATGGCATGTTAATGGTTTACCTAAATTATGAATTACAGACAGGGACATACAGCTGTTGATACAAATATTCAGATCCACAGAGCAATACTCTGAAGCTCATTAATTTATTCTCAACTTTAGAAGATAAGCAATCTAAGGTGATTGGAAAAGCAGATGCAAGCCATTAGATGCATCTTTATTAATTTTCTTATTATTATTTGGTTAAGAAAAAGATAACCCCAGCAAACTTCTGCCAATTTACTGGAGTCATCTGCCCTAAGGACACCATGCTATGCCCAGCACTTCCAAGAAGACTTGTCCTCTCTAGCCAAGAATCCAGCCTTTTCCTAAGGGGAGAAATAGGCCCACACATGAAGTACCTCAAACCTGCACTCAGCCCTCACCACCTCTCTTCCTCCCGACTCCATCCAGCCTTTGGGTACTTCAAAAGAAGGAGTACAGCCCTTGTATGCCTGCTCGTTGGCTGGAATGCTTTTGGATTAAACTTCCTCACCACAACCACCAAATTTATTAGTATTTACTCTGGTACAACATCTAGTAACCAATATGCTTCTAACAACAGAGTGTGGTGACAGCCACAGCAACTAGAGTTATCCAAGCACAACAGCCAGCCAATTTTAGCTATTAAATATTGACTGACTCTGGTAGGATGCATGAGGTGAAAACCAAGTCATACTTCCTACAAGCAGACAAATATGTATGAGATTTTAAGAATTTCCTTCTAGTCCCAAACTATCAGCAAACCTAAAAAGATGACAGAAAAAAATAAGTCCTACAAATTCTATAAATTCTCCTCATCCAGAGAAAAGCCACAGCTATGACCTTGCTTGGCTCAGGCAAACTTTTAAGAACGGAAAAGAAACACTCCTTCATCACTGGTGGCCAAAGAATGAATGTGCTTTGCCTTTGACATCATCCCTCCAAAAGGAGTGGCCAGTCATTTCTGTGGATCAGCAAGTCGGAACTTACTGAGCCCTCAGCAGCGCTGCCAGCAGCAGTGAGCTGGGTGCACCCAGAGGATGACTACGCCTGAGCAAAAACCCTGTTACCTCACCCGTGAAGAAACAGGGGAGGGCACTAGGGAAATGCCTGTGGACAGAAAGAACAAAAGATTGCCAGCCCCTTCCCTCCTTCAGCTGTGACCTGTCTTTATCATTCTCTGCACATTTAACCTCTTACATAAGCTTTAGCTCATTTGGGAATGAGGGCAGCAGCAACACTTAACAGGCTTGAGAGAGAGACAAATGTTTCAGATACACAAGTGTTTAGCCAACTCATCATTTGCTCCATATCTACAGGCTGGTAACTCCTGGCAGTGATGAATCTGCAGGGATTTACAAAACGTGGGACCACAATGCAGTCTTGAAAGGCAAACAGAACCTTCAGAGCTCAGGGACCATGAGCATCCTCATCAACGTGCAATAGAAACCTTGCACTGTTCCCTGAAAAAAGTGTAGTTCTTAGGGAGACAGGAAGGGGTATTCTTCTGATTTGTATCTCATATTAGGGTTTATAATCTAAATCTACCCCTCAGTTATATCAGTAATATCTCATTAATTTAATTCATCTTTCTTGTCCATTTCACAATCCAGTTTTTAAAATCTGAATTAAATATATGTTTTATCTTAAAGAAATGAAAAAAATAAGAACAGTGGGGAGTGTTGATTTAAAAAAGTGATGCTCATAAGTGAAACTTATCCCAGCTGAGATTTTAGTGGGTTTGTTTTTTCTGTTTTCATTTTGCAATGAATTTCTAGCAACAAAGATTTCTCTCTCCAGTGAAAATTTTCTCTTTTAAGAGAAAACAGCATCTTGAGGTTTCCTTTTTTTAAAAAATTAAACAAAACATGCAGCAAGTTGCAATTAAATTTCAGTTAACAAAATGCAAAAATACACCCAACCTCCATCTGCCAAAAATAAATAGTTTGAAAAGTAATTTCACATCCCTGACAATGACGACTGTGTTTATGACATATTTCTGGTGCCATATTCCGCTCTCCTATCACTGCCAGCTTGCGTCCAGTATTTAGAAATAAAACAGAAACACATTGAACTTGCTGAACTAGATGTTGCCACACTGCAACTCTAATGGGCTTAGTGACCACAACCTACAGGGGCCAGAATGTGTCAACAGCAAAAGGGCCAACCTCAATCACTGTCTGTGCTTTTACAAAGTTGTTACATGTTTAATTCTTTGCAGCTTAGTTCTCCTGCTGTTTTGGCTGCTCAAAACCAAGGCTCATATATTGCAGCAGCCTTCTCTACCTCATATAATGCCACAAAGGTCCCAGCAGGAGACCTTTCAGTGGAGCAGACAAGCCACAGGCTAGGGCAAACAGGGCATCACAACTTCCTAATAAGATGACTTATTAGATTGGGGGCTTGACACAGCTTTTATTTAACCACTTCTTTTCCCAGCCACCAGAAACACGAACTGTCTGCTTGGAGCACAGCAAGTGGTATGTGGATTTGCAGCAAGCACTGCCACATGCATTCAATCCAGTCTCTAAGTAGAGCGCGGTTTCTGATGCCATCTTTATCACTACACTAATACAATAATTTTGCCCTTAATGTCAGATTTCCAGCCCCACGATTTTTTATTACATTAAATTAATGCTTTCCCACTGGATTGGTCACTGCCTATTCGGGACTTTGAGTGGGCTTGCGGAGGGCCGGCAGTGAATGGGTTAAACGACTGAAAAGGCAGGATCAGTTTCCTGCCTGCACTTGCAATGGCCTAAGGCAGTGCCTGCTGTTCAGGAGTTAGAGAGAGTGCCTTGCCTTGTCCCAGGTGGCAGACAGGCAAACCATGTTATTAAGAAGCAGAGATCGCAAAACCTTGATCTTCAAAAAAGGCCCCTAATTAGTCCCTAGCATGAGAATAAATGGCATTCCACATCAGCAAGGATGAAAAAGGCTCCTTCAAATTTCATTAAGTAATCTCTGCTATTGACAGTTTTTAGGATCACATTGGGAACTCTTGTTGTTTGAACCACTTTACCCAAGAACGCTTCTTTACTTGTCACTTCTGTTTGATTTAAATAAGAAAAAAAAAAGTCTTAATGGTCTCACATGCTGCATCTTAAGGAAGTCATAAATGTCTTGACAAAGAGCTCCATGCCCTACACTGCTGAGTCACCGCTGCCTCCATGAGCCGCGCTCGGGTCTGCTGGAGTTGACAGAAATTCTTCCATCATCTTCAGTACACTCCAGCTCAGCCCATCAAAGAGTGCTAGTCTGAAGCCGTCCTTAACATTTCCCATAACCCTCTTTTTAATTCAGTGTGAAAGTGACAGATTGAAGAATATGTGCTGAGTTTTCTCATATTTCTGAAGAGCTTTGATTTGGACTAGACTTGTTTTATGAAAAGAAAAAGTTTATTAAAAAAAAATAGCTGTCTTTCAACTCATATACCACTTGTCTAATTTTGATTTATAAACATTCCCAGTAGAGAAGGCATCCTTGTCCAAATAGTCTCAAGGTTCATAAACTTCATCTAATTTTATCATATAATGGTGCAGTAGTTTTCAAGGACTCTCACCCTCTAGAGGGCTTGAATCCATTTGATTTTATTCATCCCAATGGTATCTGCTTTTATCCCTAACTCAGATTAACAATTCTGGCATTATAGCAATATGGAAAGTTCATCACATTCATGCAGTGATTCTACCACCAGCTGCAGATCCTTCTGAAGTTTACTGTATAATGAATTTAAAACATAAATAGCAACAAATGGGATAAATAATTTCTTTGCCAGAATTGGAACAAAGTTAATTTTCTCTTTATAAATAACTTTTTATACTGGTGGTTTTTTGTGAACCTTTTAATATTTAATTAAATCACACAGTTTCTGGATCTTTCTTTTAAAATATATTTTACTCATGTATTTACCATTTTTAAGCTTTATTGTAAGTAACTATAAATCATTAAAAAAGTAAAAASAAAAATGGTTCTACTTTTACAACGTAAAGAAGATATTTTCTAGCCTCTAAGAAATACACCTCAGAATTGCTTATTCAAAATCAAGAGTTATCATTATCAGCGATATTTCACGTTATTATAAAAGAGAGATTTGTTATTAGGATTTTGTAAACTAGGTTTGAGCTATTTATTTTCTGAAAGCATTAGTGCATTAAGAGTAGAGCAGGACACCTTTGCCTAGGTATACCTGAGTGTTGTCAGACAGTTGCAGATCTCCCAGGTAACATTTCCTTAAGTGGAGTTTTTAAGAATGACTAAAATTTGTTCTCCTCCAAGCAGGGTGTTTACTTTCTGTGTTCACTGTTCTCCAGATAATGTGCAGTGCTGCACTTAGCGTTCGAATCAAGAAACTTCCTTTAGCATTACTTTAACCTGTGGGCTTTATTGATTTGAGATGTAAGAAATTGTATGCCAAAACTTTGGTTATTTTAACTAGTTCTAAACAAGAAAGACTAACATCAGTTTTGACAACAAACAAAACCAGTTTTTGTTCTATCGGTTATGTTTAAAAGATTCCAATTTCAAACCAAACACAACTTGTGGTTATTCTGTCAGATATTTATATAGCCACTGGGGCGCCATAGTTATGCACCGCATACATCATTGTATTTTTAAAATGTACTTAATGAACATTTTTTCTTTTCTGGTAACTACTTCATTGCCTTAAATGAATGCATTCCAATAGAATTTGTAACAAATGAGCACTTTGTGTTTGCATTAATGCCAAACACGTTTAACAAATTTTTAACAAGGAACACTGGCAAAAAGCCAAACTCCTAGAGGGACACTGAAGGAATGCTATAAATTTAAACAAGATTTTACCTTTTCACTCAGCTCAACAAGTGTCTTAGGTGTCTTTGGCATCTCGGCATTGAAAGTTTTCTACGTAGGTTGGATACAACTTTATGTCTTAATTATTTCTCTTCTTGGCCCTCCTTGCTAGAGATTTTCACATTGATATAACAGGCTTTAACAGGTTACTGTATTCTCTAGAAAGCGAGAGGTGGGTTTTCATTCCTTCCACGAGAGTTAGGCCAGGAGGAAGTAGCAAAAACAGTATTTATTGTTGGGACTGTAATGACATAGAAGTTCAAATAGTACATATCATGCCATTTTCATATCCTATGTTAAGGGAACTATATAGTGGCGAGCACTCCAGCAGATCTGTGCTACCAAATATTGTTTCTTGTGCTGAGCTGCAAATATCTGGATTGTGATCATGTTTGCAACTGCACTTCAGGGGCAGGGGAAAAGCAGCCCACAGTGCTCCCACTGCTCCGAGCCCTGGGCTTGCACAGAAGCCACGAACAGATTTTTGGCTGGATCAAACATCTGGGGGCATTCTGCAGTTGTTAAGTTATGCCCACATGGTACATGTCATTACAGACCTTGGGAATCACCTAGTCTGTAATACATGTTCGTATTAAAAGTGTTACAAGTAGCTCCACAAACCACATGCTTGCTCTTTACTTGTAACTTAATATATTAATTTAATTTTTACTATGTTATTTCAGTTTTAATCAAATGCAGGAACTGAAAAATAATAATAYTTAGCACTCATCCAAGACTATTAAGGCACATTACAAACATTAAGCCTTGCAAATTCCTGTGAGGAGCCTGATGTTATCCCTGCTATAGCAAAGAGCAGGTTAGGCACAGAAAAATGATACAACTTTTTCCTTAGTCACACAATAAGCTAGTGGCAGGGACAGAATTCAGAACAGTACCATGCCAGGGCTTTGTCTTAGTTAATTGTGTCATTCTTTTCATGGTTTTGCACAGACAAAAGTAAAAATTGAGAATGCTTTTTTTTTTCCTTTATGTCATTTAGATTTTGTTGTTGCAAGAGGCACAGTTGAGTTCCAGGAGGTCACTTGAGAAAGACTTTATGAGTTATAGCCTTATTTTTTAAATACTACTTTTCAGTCTAGTTACTTGTTTCCAGAAAAATGAAATAATTTCCCATCGTTTGTTGGTACTCTGATTGCAGTAATGATGAATGAGTCTAGAGAAGGAAACTGAGGAATTCATCCTGACAGCTTTTTAAAAGATGTCACATTATAATGCAGAGGCCTTGTCATAGATTAAGGAGCAGAAATAGCCCTAACAGATTTTCATTAATGATATCCTTCTCTACTAACATTTGGTCAGATACCAAGTCCCTCCTGCAATAAAGTGGCTATTCCCTCTCTTTCTGACTCACTAATTACCATATCAGTTGTTGGCCTTTTATGTAGGTACCATGTGTAACAGGTTAGGAGAGGGCAATTTAAGCCTATGTGAATGGGTATCTGTTTTTGTATCTGGGTGCTTGTTGCAAACATTTGGAAAGCATATGGAGCATAATGGACATTAACCCAGATGTCAAAAATAGCCTGCATTTTACTACTGTTATTAAACAGTTTCCCCTTTAACCCCTTTGTGTTTACCCACCCTCTCCAGCTTGTTTCTGCAAATCACTGCTGAGAGGAAAGGATTGGAGGTAAAAAGTAGTAATCAGGCAGGTGTCTTTGTCCAAAGGAAAAACAATCTGAACAAATATTTGTGGGCTACTACACTTTTATATCTTCACATCCTTCTGCTGTTTTCATTGACTGGTATCTAATGGACTGTCAGAGGTGCCAAACTCATAAGACATTAATTTCAGCTGGAGCACTGCTGAATCTCAGGCCCAATGTATGTTACCAAATTTTATTTCTGTTTTAGAGGTTCAGTGACCTATACCAAGTACAGCATTGAAGAAACAAATATAAATTTAATTTACTCAACCTCAGTTGGTATTTGACAGCAATATCCTTTTATATATTTATTTGACTTACTTGAGAAATACTTTGCATTTCCTACCTGTGGTGAACAAGTTTTTGTTACACTTCCAATACATATATGGTTTCCTGATGAATGGGTGGGTTGATTAAGTGGGTGGGGTTTATTCGGGCGTTTCATTCTGTACTAAAACCCCAATGAAAATTTGGGGAGCAAGCTGGAGAGAGATTGTATTTTGTGATTTGTTGCTGTTCCTCAGATTGGACGCTTTATTTTGGGTTCTTATTTTTAAGAGCATAAATGAGTGTTAATTGCAAAGGAACTTCAGCTTGTAAAATATCAAGTATATTGAAGATTTGCTGTGATTATGTTTTAGCGAACCTGTTAAAAAATATAGACATTTTTGGGCTACAGTTTCTGGAATGTACTTTCCTCATTAATTTATATGGGTGCTTCCTATGCCTATATGTCTCTTTGAATGATGATTAAGAAATACTCGACACACAAAAGAATGGTAGCTATGTACAGTTCACGAAACGTAATGCATGCTCTGACTTACAGTTTTCATAAAAAGTTTGCAAAGATTTTATGTGCCAGAACTAGTAACATGATCTACTTTAGGAACTCCCTGGCTTTCCAGCTCTGCAGAAGTCATTTTTTCTCCATTCAAGGGCCAGATCCAAAACCTGTTAAAATCAGTGGGAACCTTTCCACCTTTCAGTGGGCTTTGGATTAGTCCCTAAGTGTTTTAACCAGAATTGTACCAACCTCCCATTGGAAAAGTAAAACTATTCATCTAAGTTTGTATTATATAAACCGTTATATGTACTTGCCACACAGACATGAACTTGAAAATAGGGATTTAAAATCATTTGCAAGTTTATTCTGTAAAGTGTTTCACTTTACTCACAGCATAATTACTGTGATAAAAATTAGCTTCAAGAATTTAAAGGGGCATTTTAGTCAAGTAGTTCTATTTACAAAACATAACAATTTTTCAGCTGTATACAAAAGTGTAAGYGTTCTATGGCAATCTCTTTTTCATAAAATTGGATGTTTTGGAAACTTCTAAGGTTACATAAGGGAGAGTCCCATACATAATGCATTTCCACTTTTCTAGAAACAAAGTCAGTAGATAAATGAACAACTGCCCTGTAAAGGAATCATTTAATTCCTCCCACTCATTTGATAGACAGATAATGTGAATAAGACTAATTCACTGCTCTCTGTTCAAGAATACTGTGCCATTTGCTTGCAACAGAACTAGTGTAACAGTAAAAATCATTCAGGCCTCACTCTGTAGTTGCTTACACTCAGACATGGAGCCCCATCCAAAGCTCATGGAAAGCAGGAAGGCTCTTTCCACTGACTGACTGGGGCTCACACCACTTACGTCTCGTGGTCCCCTGGATTTCAGCAATGCCAGCCAAGCCATGAAGAGCAACAGTCATTGATTAGTGACTGCATGGCTGAAAAACTCCTAACAGATTGTTGTATATTTTAACTTTTATAAATCTGAGGTTCTTGTATCATTAAAACCTTTCTCCACTGTTTTGTAAATTGAAGTGGACCTAAAGTGCTTAAAATATAACAATAAAATGTTGCTTGCAGTACTTTCAGTTCTGGAGGGTTGCTAGAGGTATCACATATTCCCACCTGCCATGGAACTGAGTGGAAATAAATGGATGATTCCTTTGGTTTCCAAATAAATATATTTAGTTTTACTAATAGCATTTCCACTTCAAAGCTACTGTGCTTATAGATACGAGCAGAAAACTCACCATTTACAGAATCACAAGCACAATAGAATTTCACATCTTTGGAATTTAAAATCTTCCCCATTTAGGGGGAATCTTGTCATACAAATCAGCTGTAAAACTAATTGCCACCCTATGAACATAATAAGTGGGTTCAAATCAAATTTAATTCCTCACTTAATCTGTAGTCCCTAGAAAAGCAATATATCCACTGATGTCTATGAGAAGCTTGATTAGATGAGAACTAGGATGTTTTGTATGCTTCAATCACATTACTAATTGGAATATTTTSTTCCCTTGTTACAGTTGTCAGAGGAGCTAGCGAAAGAGGAAGAAAAAAATGTAGCACTGGAAGGTAGCGATGATAATCTATTGCATTGGATCTCCAAACATGACCATGACATCCTGGAGAAGATCACAGATGCAGAAAATGAATGCTAAGGTTGATATCTGATGAAATGATGCATTAATTGGCATTTTCTCCATTATTTTTTGTAGCCTACTATGAAATTAGATACTTTGGAAAGTAATGAAGGAGACTCAAGCAGAAATTATAAGAGCTTCATTTCTGTCTTTAATGGGTCTTGCAAGTTATTCTGTTTTCACAAAGAAACCATCTGTTCGGAATAGTATTGTTTAATGAAGTTAAGTTACACAGGTTATTTAACTAATTTTTGGTAAATTGATATTGATTTCAATAAGTAATTCAGATTCTCTTAGGTGTGGTATCTGCATTTGCTGATTTTACCTAGTCTATTCTGAAGTATCACTTCTATTGCACTAGATTATCAAAGAGGTATTAGTAAAATGCTATATAAGGGTGTTGGCATTAATCTTACCCCCAGTTAGATGTGGGCTTTTCCAAAAAATAAAACCCAAGCCTTTACCCTCCTCTGTTTTCTTATATCTACTGATAAAATAATAATAATTAAAAAAACCCCCAAAACCCAAAACAAAAACCAAAAAACATTGATAGTATAACCGGTATTAAGCTCTGGGCCAGGTTGGAAATGAAATCAATTTTTGGTACTAACAACTGATGACAAAGATTAGCTTTATGAAAATATGGTGTGTGTCTCTGACAATGCATAGGACATCTAATTTGAGCATAAATATAAGATTATATACAAGATGTATCTATTCCTGGATGGTAAAAGCTTGAGGCCTATATAAATACATATGTATGTATATATATGGACATATACACAAGGATATATCAACCTTTTACCATCCAACTGCATACAGGTTTTCAACAATAAAAGCTGGGACTCTTTAAAAAAAAAAAAAACAAAAATAAAGATACGATTGCTGTGAATACAGTATATGCACTAGGTCTCCTGTAAATGAGGAACTGTTTGTTCCTGTTTTCTACATTGAAAAACAGTCTCCAACATGGATCCCAATGAATCTTAGATGTTAAAGAAGAAAATACCGATGAACAAATAGCACTTAAAGGCTGTTTGTATCAACAAAATGTTTCTAGTAAAATAAATTTAAAGCACATGCAAGAAAAAATAAAAACGTGAAGTCATTACATTCAGCGAGAGAGTATAAGTGATAGTCAAATCTCTACCACTTCTCAAGGAGAGGATCCTTATGACTCCATGAACATTTTCAGTCAGTCTGGCAAACATGTGCAAATGTTTGGCTGTTTTATTGAGGCATCTTTTTGTCCATGGAAGAAACGCTTCCATGCTGATGGGAGTGGGAATAGAATATCTGCATTTTTAAAGGACAAACAATAAATTTAAGCATGGGTGGCCTTAATCCTTAGTAGTTTTTCTTTGCTGCTGTAAAAAAGAGAAATCTAAATGGATACTCCTAAAGTCTTGCACTGAATATAGAAAAATTATTTTTTGAACCTGTGGTGCAATTAACCCTAAACATCCTACGTGAGCCATACATAGTAACCCCTTTAAAATTATTGTCTAGAGATGATATTTTATTTATTTGTACCATAATTCTTGGTGCAATCAAAGAGCAATTTATTCGAGCAGGAGTCCTGCTGGATGCTACTGTCTTCAGTAAATAGAGTAAAATGTATAGAATTAGTATAGCATAGATAATCCAAATTTCATTCATGTTTAAAAAGTTTGTCCTTTAACTATCAATGGCATTTTAGATCTTTGTTTTTGAAACAGCAAAGCTTTTGGGAGTATATTTAGCACATATGACAAATGTTGCACTTGGAAACTCAGACAACAAAACTGGTTTCTCAGACAAATTTGTTGTCGCAGTAGGGGACAATCGTCTGTGTCTCTTACAATCAGGTCTTTACCTTAACTCTGCAACTGAATACTTGAAGTAGGAAATAAACTAGGGGGGAAATAGGGTCACAGATACAAAGCTGTATAGTTAGATATTTATATGTATGTGCCAATTTTGTCACAGATATTATTTTAGGGGCATTTTTGCTCCACTCATGTTGGTAAGAGTATTGATCTAAACTTTTATCAGGGCCTACAAGTTAGCCCCTAAAGAGGAAAATTTTGTCTAACATTGCTTTTTTCTTTCTTTCTTTCTTTTTTTTCTTTTCATTTCATGTGATACTCTATGATGTTTGGAGAAAATCTTTTCATATACTAAAATAGAATCTCGGGGTTTACAATAAACACTGTGATGTTGGGAAATATTTTATTTGAGCAATGTTTGGTAGGTTTTTCCCCCCTCTAAGTGTAAAGAAGCAAACCAACTTTTGGTTAACATTTAAGATAATGATTATTATTTTAATGTGAGATCAGTCTTGTACTGCACATTCTTTCTTTCATTTAAATGTACAGTATGAATTTTGTATTTAATGAATTTTGTGTATCCAGTATGCACGTACCTGCACATTGACTTTCATTTGAAAGTGGGTTTCAATTTACTTTTTAAACAGTGTTTATGAAAAGACCTCAGATGTGTTGACACAAACTATATCTGCAATGTTTTTTTTGTGTGTGTAGGGTGACGTTTGAATGTGATGTTCTGCAGCAATGGGTCAGTATTCCCTATTTACCTTAGATCCTCATTTGATAGTGCTTCTTGTAATAATTTTTTCAAGTGAGTGGCATGTTCTGGATTGTGRTATTGATATGTGGTTAAGGACATTGATATGAAACTAAGGAATTCCTAGAAATTACCAGTGGGCATGTATTAGACAGTCATTGTAATTTCATGTCTAGTAGAAGTGTAAAGTACCAAGGTATTTAGAGTTCATAACATTGTTATCATGTGTATGGGAAGTATTTAGTGTTGATCAGCTTGTTTATATTCATCAAATAAACTTTGTTTCTTTCTGAAATCAGTGTTGTGTCATTAAAAGTAGGTTTAATGACTCTAAGAAAATGTGTGAGAGATGTTTTCCACATGGTAAATCTATCACACTCCTTATTTCTCTAATTGCTACCATTCAAAGTAATTTATCTTCCTGTTGTTACTATCACATAAACTGTTTAAGGAAGCATAAAAAGGAAAATGTCTCCTAGGCCCCACTCCCAGAAATGCTTACGAGCAACTTTACTAAAGTGAGGAACCATTTTCCGGATTGGGCTCTTAGAGAGCAATATGCTTTTGAGTGGGTTTCTAAAACATAATATTCTTGTGTGACCCTGTGTAATTGCATAGAAAATTACATTTTGTTTATGTACTTTACTGACCAAAAGCCATAAGGTGTGAAATTCTCTGCACAGTCAGCTCCTTTTTCAGCTGCCTGGTAAGTGGTTCCCCGTTTCCATTATGTTCACTTTTTTTAGAAAAGGAACTTTTGTTGAACAGGAATTTCTTACCTCATAGAACTCCCTGGACCAGCTCAGGGCACACACAGCAGGAGAATAAAAGGTAAGTAAGTATGCATTTTACTTAGGTTATTTAAAAACACACAGTCTCTTAGTTTTAAGCTGTTTCTTTACCTATAAATTAGTTTTCTTGGTAAGAGAGTACTATGTACTAACATAGGATATTAAGTTTCACTTTTAACTACAGCTAAATTTACATTTATTKTGTATTCTACTTATGCCTACTTAGCTTTGAGTTGTAATACTATAAATTGAGTAGCAATTGCTTCTATCTTTCTAGACCTGCACAATTTTTCAGAGTGGTCTTGTTCTGTATTCAGGCAGTGCCCATATTAGGGGACTCTCCATCCGCCTCCATTGGAAACATGCATTTTTTACTCTATTTGCAGCGTTAATCACTTCCTGCTTTAAAGGCAGCTCCTGCCTCCCTGCGCGGTGAAGGGGACAGTACCTGCCAACGCGTCGTACTAAGGACATACAGGAGGACGGCAGTGGATTTGGGGAAACTGTAAAAGGCTCTTGAGCCCCATTTTCTGTAAGATTGTTTTCAGCAAGGAGGCCCCTCTTTCCTCTGCAGAAAGGGGCTGTCAGGGCCCCAGGGGAAGGGGCAGGACCGGTGTGTTTGTGCCTGCTGGGTGCCTCAGGGGAGGGGAGCTCCCCAGAGGGCAGCTCTGGCTGCAGGAACGTCTCACCTCAAGTTAAGTTTGAGTTCGTACAGTCAAGAGCTCCTCCAGCCCTATAGGAGAGAGCCTGAGTAAGAGTCAACCTCTCCTGAGCTTGAAGTTGCTTCCTAAGAGAGCCTATTTGTTCACTCCGGACTTAAGCCAAAGTAGCTTGAGGTTTGAGCAAGCAAACGTATAAGCAGTGGGGGACATTCAGGGGATAAAGCCATGTGTCGGCTTGCATTTCAAGCCAACATGTCAATTCAGACACCCTCTGAGAGCCCCAAAGAGCTCTGTGCCAGCATGAGTTGGATAAAGCCAATTGCAGAACACCTACTGCATCTCCTGGTTGTTCACACCATGCTCCTGGTCCAGGATTTGATCCTGAAAGAGCTGCACTAATTACGCACACTGCSTCCTGCCCTGTGCAGAAACCTGTCAGAAAGTACAAAACAGAGGGTCAAAGAACTGCGTGACTGTATTTCACCTGTTGATATTGCTTCTCCGAAACACGAAACTTTTAATAACTAATGTATTAAATCATTCTAAATAAAGCCAAGCCAGCTCTAAATAAGTAATACATTTCCCGTTATAAAGTCAGTTGGAGCCCTGCACATCGCCAGGGCATGATTTGACCCATGTATGAAAAGGACAGCTGATGTGGGGCTGCTGTATGGATTTTCCTCCTGTGAGATTACAGTGACGTTACTTCATGCTCCTGCCTTTTCAAACAAGACACCTCTTTTTCAAATGCACCTTTTCAAACAAGAGGCAACCTCTGCCTTCACCAGGAGTAGCCTACGACCCATCACTACAGATTTTGTATGGCCTGGAGGCACTGATGCAGCAGTAGCCCCGTTGAGAAGCCCACCCTTGATGGATGCAATTGCCGAATCAGGGACTGATTTTGTTTGGTTTTACATTCCTTCCACTTCTTGCTCTTCAAAATGGCTCTGCCTTCAGAATGAGACTATTCTAAAACCAGATCACTACAGATGCAGGAGAAGAGCAGGCAAAATGCCAGTGTATCCTAAAGACAATGCATGTATCCCTTTGAAATGTGCACTTGAATTTGCGTTACAGATAGTTATACCATGAAACGTGCACTTGAATTTGCGTTACAGATAGTTATACCATATATTCTGATGTAGCTACAAGTCTCAGGACAAATCCAAGAACTTTGAACTCACCCAGTTTCTAATGGAGGCGACAGTCCAACTTTAAAAAGGCCACGCTTTTGGTACTCACCCCAGCGAGGCCAGGAGACAGCAGATGTTCTGGCAGCTGCAGACTGCCTTGCGCTCGGGGAGCTGGGGCTGGAGGAGAGCAGCCAGTTCCCTCCAGATGGAACAGACAGCGGAGAGGCGAGTGGGAGGCTGCACAAGGAAGTTAGATAGCTCCAGATAGCGAAGGACTGATGATGTGTGGCTCCACATCATCTAACCAACTTTCGAGAGGCTGCACAAGAGAAATAAGCACCAATCCACAGTTAACCTGAGTTCAGTAAGAAGTCTTCTTGTCATGGGAAAATCAATAGGAAGGAAATATCTGTGCAGAATGCATGATAATGTAGCATGGTAACTATTTTTTTATTTGAATGTAATTTGGACAAATGCATTACTCACAACTGAGTTATCCAGGGCTTGCCAAATATGCAGCTAAACAGTTATAGCAAATTACACCATCATCTAAACACCTCTGTTTTGGCTCGTAGTTGTCTTCTTTTGCAATAAGTTTTTTTTCTTGATTATTGTTGTCTAATATTGCTGTATTTACTGCTTTGGTTACCATAGAAATAAATAATATCATGAACAACAACATGCGTACAAGCGAATAAGAGCATTTTCTGAATTTCATGAGGAGAACAACCTTGTTAATGAAGACCTAAATGGTTGGGTAGTTCTTAACATAGTTCTCAAGCCTATTGATTTGTGTCCTCATATGCATTTTATTATGGGCTTTATATTTAATTTTAAACTGCTAAAAATAAAGAAAAACAGCTGAAGTACTTTTTTTTTTTAAATGGCTAGGTTTTGGTTAGAGGTTAACACAGGCCAAACGAGAACACAGATCTGCCCTGGAGCACTTACGGTTTTATTTTGTTTTGTTTTGTTATAATAAAATGATCCTTATTACAATCCACTAAGGTCACAGAAATGCAGTCATTATGGACCAGTCATATTCCTTGTGCATAACTCTCCTGCCCTCTGTACCTTCTCCAGTCTTAGATCAATCAAACGTGTGAAGGCAGGATTGTTGTCAGTCATGATAAGGGTGTGCATTAAGGGACTAATCCAAATTTTCCTGAAGTGAACTGAAAGACTATCGATTAAAAGTAAGTTTCTGATTGTGCCCCACTTGCTTCTTTCTGGAGCATATGCRTACATTTACAGGAGCATGGGGCCAAACCATTTCCTTTATATATCAAAATTGGAGCTAAATGTAATTCAGATGAAGAAACTGCCTGACTTTTTGAATGCTTTGTGATAAGAAAATATATCTTAGGTTTCATTACTGAAGTTCATTTAGAATGTATTTTGTTTATAGTTGTCCTGACTGTGTTTCTAGGTCAGCACTCTATTCCTACCAACTCTTAAGATAGTCTGTCATTATAGTGTCTCTACACCCTGGTCACTTATTTCATGGTATTTGTTACCATTGAATAAGTATCATTCTGTCTATAGGTTAGTTTGCTATTGCTGTAGATAAATTTGCTATTGCCTCAGGGAGTAAAATGCATTATATCTAAGGAGTCTGTTTTCTAAAACAAAATAAATTCTGACCAATCTTTCAGTTGGGGTTACTACAGCAGAAAGAAGAAGAGGAAAAAAAACCATAATAACTAAGTCCCAGGACTGTCCCGGTAGCCAGTTTCTAGAGGATTTGTTCCAATTCTAATGCCATTCACCATGTCAGAGTTATTCTCACTGAAGTTAAACAACCAGTCTCCATATCTGAAAGCTGAAGGTTGTAAATCTCCCTTGTGAATGTTGCCTATGACAGGGAAGGAAAGACTTGCATAATTACCACTTGTACTTCCTCGGAGAACATGAGCTCAAGTCTAAAGCAAGGAGTTTGGTCAATAAAACATCAAGGTCTGAAAACTACAGGAAAAGACCTGTCCAGCTCATATGATAAGGAATTTTTTCTTGGTCACAAGAACATGAATATTTCAGTGGAAGCCGCTTCTTCAGACCTGAGTATTGTGCAGGTATTCTTGATTTTTCTTCAAGATTACCGTCAGTTGTTGCAATTCATAAGTAAATTAATTGAAATATCTCACAATTCCTTCTATRTGAAGCATACTGCACTGGATATAGTTATTCTGCTAAAATACAGAGAACTGTTTACTAATCTGACTATAAATGTTGTTATATTCATTAGTGTCTTTGAAACAGGTTAAGAATTTAAAATCAGAGAGCAGGAGTAGCACCCTGTTTCCATGAGTAATGCTACTGAAGTCAGAAGGAATTACTCACAGTCCTTCTCAAGTGAGTAAGGGATATCAGTTCTTGGCATTTTTGACTATAATTGGCCAGATAGCTTATAGAAGAATACAACTACTCATGTGAGCAAATTTTTACAGAACTTAGGTCCTAAAATCAATTATAAATGCTTTTGGGGTAATGTGAATGCTCATGGTCATACTGATACCTTTTCATAGCAATCCTTGTCCACATCTGTTCTCTACATACATCGCAGGGAATGATTTTGGTTAAAATGTTTACGCTTTGCTGCTACTCTGTTTGYTCATCTCCATTGTAGCCATAGGGGCGTACAGGACTGATTTTTCTACTTTCTGCAGTGCTTTGCACATTTTTTAGCTCTAAATTCCCTCACGCAGAGGTGCCATACGCAGTCTTTGAAAACTTCTTTTTGAAGGAATCCTATGATTCTTCAGCTGCTTTGCTGTCTTCTCTGGGGGTGCACAGAGGACTTTGCACGAGGCAGGAGGCACCTAAGGTAAGACTGTCTGAAATTAAACACATGCTTCAGACTTGGATTACCTATGGGTCCTATTCTGTGCAATATGAAAATGCTCTCCTTCCTTTGCTTGCTGTGGGATTGGAATATAATCAGCATCTTGCACGATAGAGATGAAATATAGAAAACCTTATAAAATTTTCCTAATATACATTAGGTCGCCATCATTAGTGTCCCAAACAATCAGGTAAATCAGGAAATATTAAAATAGGTTGTTTAGAAATGCTGTTTTTTCAGAGTTCACTTGCCTAATCAGTTTGGCTCAATGATTATTTTTCCCTCTCACTTTTGAAATTCCAAATACAAATTGTGATGCATGCACGTTTGTTAAACTCCGAGTGATTAGTGAGAAATTGCACTGAAGGGGCATTTTCTACAATGGATTTGTTGGACCTTGACACCATAGCGAGTTCTGAGAAGAATTTAGATTACTTAGCAACACAGACATTAAACTGCCATCTGAAAATAAAGTAAATGAGATATTTGAATTGAGTAATTCACATGAAAGGAATGGTGCCTTCATGTGTGATAGCCTAGTACTTTCAGGAAGGTCAAACACCAGGGGAATGGGACAAATTTAAAAAATCAGATGTTTTTATTTTGCTAAATTTCTTCCTATTTGCATATTCAAAACATTTCAAAGTCGCTGCCTTAAACCATGTTACAAACAAAATGGCAATTGAAGAGATAGTTTTGATGTTATCCACATCCTACTTGCACCGCAGGAATGAAGATGAAAAGGACACTTCTTTTGAGTGCCACATCTTAGTACAGTTTTGTAATTATGCTACACAGACAATATTAACAATTCTTATTAAATACAGGATATAATCTTAAAATGAATACCAGATTTTTAGGAAGGGCTTTTTAACAAATATTTAAAAAATCTGATTTCACTTTGAATTAGCTTTCAAAATCCAGCCCAGATATATGTAAAGAATATAAAATGTAAATATATTTTCTGAAGTACAACAGTATGTGAAATTTATAAATTGTTACATGCTTTGCTAATGCAGCTGAGTGAAGCTTAGTCTCAGATCAGATAGAAACTTTTAGATAAATCATTTATGACTAGATGACTTCTTATCCAAAAGTCAAATATATGATCATTTACAGAGGTCACTGGCTGTATTCTGCTCTGTGTTCCATAATCAGCTGAAATAAACCCCAGGAGTCCCTCCTGATTGTATACTCACAGGGTCACAGTATAATAAAATACTGCTCAAATTGTATTATTTCAGACAAGGAATGCTTTCCCCAAAACTATTCTAGTCTCAGGGACAGGACTGTCAATATTCATTCCAGTGCAAATGGCAAGTATAAAGTCCAGCATTTTGAAGGGGAGCACCCTGCCTACTTAGTGGCAAAAAGCCCTGCTGTGACACACATTTAACTATTTAAGTGACTTTTACAATGTGTATTCTATACTCCTTTTTTTRCAGAGTCAAGCTGGGACTTATAACTAAGGCACCTTTTTGATAAAGAGGAGAGGTACAAAGAAAATATTGAAAAACTTGGGAATATTTTCCTAAGGAACATAAACTGGTGTTGTGGGGTAGTGAAGAAATACTCTCAGCTTCTATGGAAACAGAGAATGTCCTCATGATATCCTACCCATGATAATGCAGCCCTCACAATAACTTCATACCATATTGTCAAAAAAAAAGTCACAGGATGGTGGAACTGCGTGGAAATGCACTTTTGCTTGAAAAGCAGATAGGGTATTAGCCTCTGGCATTTCCATCATTCCATAGAAATACATGTAGCTGATCAGGAAAACACAAAAAATGTTCTGCATAAAACCTTGCAGAAATGAATGAGATTTTATTTTCCTGTGGAGTTCACTACAACCAGCGGTAGATCAGTACATCTACCTCTACGCTGGGTAAGTTACCCTGTGAGCCTCAGATGTTCCAGAAGGAAATGTTCTATGAAAATATTAGCAAAACAGCTGATTAAATAAAGAAAAGTGGCTAAATTGGCAACCCGTAATAAAGACAATTGGATAAACTGAAGTGCAATGACTATTATCAAGCCATTAAGTGGCTACTTCTGTAGCTGTTCCTTTGCTGGGCTGCTTTGTTAAAAGTGGTATCATGGAGTCACCACTATGCTTTGAATTATAGGTTATTACTGACYGTTTGGATGGAGGAAATGCTGTGACCAGGACAGATGCCAACGAGGCAGGGCTGGGCAATCACCATAGCTGTTCAAAGCAGCACACTGGGCAGTAAYGAGTACCTGTCATGTTCTCCCAGAAGCAAAAATACAGCTCCTTGACAAAAAAGCTTGCAGTGTTCTGTACTGTTACAAAGAACAGAAGACCATCTCCCATCTCCGTGGGATTGTCAGCTCCAATAGCACAATAAGCTGCTCGGATGGCTTTTCTCTGCCTTTGAATGAAGAAGCAGAACAAGAGGAGTCACACACACACAGGCTATGGACTTTGATCCCAGAACTCAGGTACGCTGGAGCACAGCGGAGGCCTCACTGCAGAAGCCCTCATCCACTTTGTTGCCAGGCCCTGCCTGGAAGCACAATATGCTGTCAACCACAATGATCCTTGTTTCTTCCAAGATTAGACTATAAGCATTTTTTGCCAGGTTACTCCTCAAGAAGTGACAGTCTACAGGCTCTAAACAGCAAAAGAGAATGAGAGGTGGTCCAGGATAAATGAATTTCCATCTTTTCAAGGCTGSGTTAGTGATTTTAGTAGGGGAAGCACTTGCCATAAGTGCCAGGTCTACTCATGTGGCCAATACACCTATTCTGTATAGAATCTTAATACATACTACTCAGTCTGGTCCCATGGCTGTGCTATCAGTGTATCCTTCTGTTATTCACTGTGGGCAAACATTCACACTGTCAGTGCCATTTTCAAAAGTTTTCACAGTTTTCATTTAAATTGAGGAAAATAATGTAGAGCTAAAATGGTACCTTAATCATTCCATGAAAAAATAAAGTCAATAGTATCACTGGGGCAACAAGTCACAAGGTTTGCCTAATCAAATACTTAAAATGAAGAGTTCAAAATTAATCTAAACTTTAAGTATCTTTGTAAAATGAGTTGTCAAACAATGCCATATTCTAAATAAACTGCTAAGAATCAAGGTCAATTCACAGACTATTATGGAGCTTGAAAGATAGGGTTAAATTTATCAGATGTGTTGCTCATGGTGCATAGATTGATAGCTATGTTCAGAATTATATTGGCTTTAAGCAGTCATGGACAAATATACATTGGCTTAGCTGTTATGACATATCTTTAGTCCTAAGGAAATGATGAATTAGCTAAGTAGTCTTTACAATAAGTGTCATGTAAGGGCTAACCAAGCTCCCTCCTCTCACTCTTAAACACACCTCACTGATGATGTGTGTGTACATATTTAAAGAAATGCTTAGTGATATTTCAGGTGAGAGCTTCAGACAGCATCCACCTACATTTCTCCTTGAGCTATGCAGACTTTGAGGATCTAATATTGCTACAATTATAAACTCGAGCCTAATCTTCTAATCGTCTCGGAGGTAAGTAGCACTATTCAGGAGCCGACGTGGCCCCAGACAACCACACATAGTTGTGACCATGTCAGGAGTGGGTGTCAGACTGGTCCATGCTCATGGGAAGTCTGTGGTGCCTTTTCCTCCCTTCCCCTTCCTGCATGGAAATTCATGCCCATTCATGGTCTGCTGGTTTGCCATCAGTAAAATCTCGTGAGAGTCCTAATTACCTGTGGGTCATGAGTATGGCACAGCAATCACAGCCACACCATGAAAATATGCCAGGCAGAAAATGGGATTAAAAAGTTTCCTAAGGTAGGAGTACCATCTTATACAGTCCAAGGAGGATGGTGAAACAAGTGTGGTGATGTACCACCCAGCACCATATGCGCAGCCTGAAACCACATCTCAGGCTGCCTGGGGCATGTTAGCAGTGTAAACGGAGYGCAATGGCAGTCTGCTTACAGAGCTGTCTGTTTAAAGAGCAGAGATGACCCCAGCATGATCCCTCAACCTCTCTAGCTGGGGCTGGGCTGCTTCTGCCCTCTGTTTGCTGCTGCAGTTGGGAACCTGAAGCACAGCCACAAGGCAGAGACCTGCGTGTGAGAACGGGGCTGCTAAAGGGCTGTTACACGTGAGTGATACAGGTGGGCTGTGGAAAAGAGCTTTGTCCTGTCCTTTCCCCGTTGTCTCCTGTGCGGACCCCTCTGCAGCTATGGCCTTCCATGCCTCAGCTATTCTGCGGCTGAACCAGGAGGCTGTGCTGGTCTGTAGTTGGTGTGACAAAGCTCCCTGCCTGGTCATCTCTGGAAAATGAACTCTGTGTGTGCCTTTGTGTGTGTGTATTGGGGAGAGTTATGTTCAGGCCACTCAGAAGAAACATATAAGAGCCCTCCAGAGTTTATGGGAGGTGCCTTTGGCCTCAGTGAAAGAAGGAACTGGTAGCATTAGGAGAGGGAAAGTACTCTGTTGTTAAGGAGTGGTGGTGGGATTGTTTATTTTTCCTCCCATAAACCTTTTTTTTTAAGGTCCTAATGGAAACAAAGCAAAGTATTATTCCTCTAAAAGCACTATTCTTTAAGTAAACCAGACTCACTACTTGAAACATTCCAATGACATATGGTGGCAGCAGGGGGATGGCCGAGATGTGGACGGGAGAGGTATCACCGAGATAAAGACCCACAGCTTGTAGGCAAAGGCGCAAGGTGCGAGAGGGACACCCGCCCCGGAGAGAGGCAGGACAGAGAAGAAAACAGCAAACGCTTCTGGGGGCATAAAGTTATCCCCTTGATAATTACCTTCAACAACTTTGCTATTCCAGAAAGAAAACTGAAAATGTCAGAAGCTCCCCTTTCACGGTCTCTTACTACAGAAAACATCCAGTGTCCAGTGTTGGCTGTGGGGGAGTTGTGTCCTCCTTGAACACCTCCTTCAGACACTTGCAATAGTGTCAGCACCTGCCCCTTCAGCTCACTGAGCTCAGTGTGCCAGAGCTGGGGTTGGGCACAAGCAGCTGCCTGTGGCACCAGTCTCCCAGGAACAGTGAAACAATCATCACTGTGGGACACCAAAACGCAGCCTTCCCTGCTCTTGTGAGAGGGCATTTTTTGACCATCTTCCACCTGGCTGAGCTCACGGCAGTCAAGTCCCATGCTCCAACAGATGTTGCACCAGGTTGGCATCCTGGTTCAACATCTTTTCGAGTTACTTCTCATTTTCATAAAGAATTTTCTCATATCTTTATTTTCCTCCATGACCCAGCACACACACGTGTTGTACCTGGGCTGTGATTTCTGCAGTGGCAGCAAGGTTTAGTAGACCTCAGTAGGAGGGAATGAAAAGAATCCAGCTGTGTTCTGCACATTAAAAATAAAAAATGAGTCCACAACTTTCTTTCTCCAGCTGATAATGCAGACAAATGCTGAGTGTTTTGAGCGGGCTATTTGTTACGCAGTTCATTATTAGTAATAACAAATTGGTATAGTTATCATCAATTCAAATATAAAATGGTATATTTTTTCTACAGACTTTGCAGGTTTGTATATCAGTGTATTTACCAGAATCTGTGACACTTCATTACTCTGTAAACTTTCCTTTGTTGCCTGCTGCCTCTTATTTGCATCTCACTGCATCTAAAATATGTCTTCACCTGGTAAAGACGAATGCTAATCTAGACTCTGTATTTCTTCCTCTCTAGTGGTGATTGCGGCTCCCAAATATCCTGGCTTCTTTCAACATCATGGATTTGGGATTTGAGGGAGGGGGCGGGGGGCACAGGGACACACATGTCCATATCTTTTCTTTGTTTTCTAGTCTCTTAACTTGTCAAAGTTTATTCAGCAGTTAGGCAAGCTAGAAATATAAAACGATTATTTAAAAAGAAAGGGAGTTTCCCCATGCTATTTCTTGCCTCCAGTGGCTAAGGATATAGGAAAATAACAATTATTGCAAGAGTTGGCATAAAATCATCATCTTTGGCATTTCTTTTGTAGTTTAGCCATCTTTTGGATGACAGGGTGGTCTGTAGAAGAAGGCAACAGCATGTTTTAGGAAAGAAAACAGCCTTAGGAACGTGCATATATGATTTCAGGGCAGTTACCATCTAAGTCCCTCGGAGCTTAAAATAAAAAGTCATGCCTGGAGTAGATGTGCTGGTGGGCAGAGTGCAGGTTCCATGTTCAAAATAATATGACATATTTGCTCTGTCACATGGTCATTATGGTACTATGTATGGCTCTCACCTAAAAAAGCATATATGCAAATACATTATGCATAGTAATACTAAAGCAGCTGCAGATGAGCTATGCCTTCACAAAGGTTCAGTGTGATATGTGTAATAATTCCTGTATTATATATTCAAATGCCATGACGAACTAAAAAGACATACAGGAAAATACCTTCTTCCCTTGAAAGTTCTGCTTCCCAAATGGGTTCTTCATGATGGAAAACCATGCCTATCGGCCACTGACTGCATATTTGCCATTGGCCAAGGTGTAAAGATATCAATCACACAGCACTACACGTTAAAATGAACACATGCATGCAATATTCCGATGTGACTAGTCCTTTGTTAAAATGCATAACTCTGCAGAAAAATGGCAGAAACACATCTAGAAGACCAGAAATAATCTATTTCTGTCTTACAGAGAATTGCAGAGCTATTACAGAACTTCATCTCTAAAATCCTGCAGTGTTGCTGTTTGGGGTTCTGCTGTTCGGACATTCAACAATATCTTTGCACTTCCTATTACATTACTCTGAGCTTTTTATTTTTTTTCCTCCAGAAAACACTTCGATGCTGGCAGTAAAGCACACCAGATCAACTGCCCAGTTAACTTAAGAGCTCCATCGCCAGCAAACCTGGAAAACAAAAGCTTGGGCAGCACGAATGGCTGTAACATTGTCAATACTTCTCCCTCCTGCCCCCTCTAGCTTCACCCAGCTGTTTTAAATAGCGAGGAGAAATTAAAATTCTTAAAGCCTTGCAGGATGTTTGGATTTCTGCCCTTTATTTCCACTTCTATGCGCCATGGCTTGAAAATTTGCCCATGATTTATAAATTCCCTGTTCAGTTTTCTTTTTAAAAGCAACGAAAATGATCTGGTGTTGGCTTCGCCTATTGCCAAGCTGCTGCTAACAGCCCTGCCTGCTTGCCTGCCTGTATTGATCGGCCCGGGCTAGGCGTTTTCCTGTGCCCGATGACATTATGCAATTACATGATGATAAACATCATTCGGGAATACAAATGCGAGAGGTAAACAGCTTGGGGCTCTTTATTAGTTTATTTCAGGTGATCTTTCTTGTTTTACTGCGCGGCTCCTCCCCTTTTTACAGTTTTCTGCTATTCTTTACTAATTCTAGTGATTTGAGAAATGACCTTTAACCCATGCAGTTTGCCGACTCCTAAAGGGGATAATTGAAATGCCACAGTAAACCAAAGGCAATAAAATATTATTTACTAGGCATAAAACTAAGGTTGGTCTTCCTAAAAGCAACGAACAACCCCTTTATTCCTCCCCCCCTCCCCGGACCTGGTGCTACACCTAACTTATAAATTCCTCACCAGCCGTCCCGAAGAATGAACCGCAGCCCGGGCTGTGAGGATGCCTAACGGAAAGGCTCCTCGGATATTAGGGAGTAAATAAGCTTGCCGGGAGCGATGCTGCGGCCTCGGACCCCGTCCCGGCAGGCAGGTGCCGGCGGGGGCGCCCAGGGTCCCGGGCTGACCGCCCGCCCCCGGGGCGAGGGGGGCTCCGCGCTGCCTTTACGCCTCCACCGCTCCGTTAGGCAGCACCCCCCTTTCCACGCCGTCCCGCTGCCTGCCTGCGCACCCGCGGCCCGCGCTGCCCGCTCCTCGGCTCTCAGAGCCGGGCACCCCCTTCTCGGCGGCCCCTCCTGGGGGGGCTCGGCGGGGAGCGGTGCCCCGGGCAGAGCGACAGAGGGGGCGGCCCGGGGGGCGCTGGGCAGAGGGGGGAGCGTAGCGATCGGGGCCTGGAGGAGGGGAGCTTGCCTGGTCAGTTGTCGGGGCGAGAGCGAGCAGCGGTCGCCGATGCCGGGAGGGCTGCGCTTACCTGGCGGGCAGAGCCCCGTCGGGGTGGGCGAGCTCCTGGCCCTGGGGGCGTGTGTGCGGCGGCAGCGGGCTCAGGCCGGCCGAGGTGTGCCTTTCCCCCCGTTGGGCTCCTGAGGGGATTTTATTTGCACTGGCATGGCTTTGAAGGAGTGAATGCATTTATTGATAGCGGAGCTGCTCTCGCAGCCTGTTTGGATTTCCCAGGGCTGCTTTGATAATGTGCTCCCTCCCCCGCATCCCCCCGTGGACCCGCAGTCGCAGGCGAATACAAGGGAAATAATGCGGAGTTATGGCATGGCTGGGGGAACGCTCCCATTTGCTGCACTTGGGTGCATGTGAGATGTGAGAGGCGCAATAAAAAACCTTTTGCTGAGGACTGCAGAGCGGGGAAAGCACTCTGAAGTACAAAGGGTCCGCGAAGCCCTCCCCGCCTGTAGCGCTCATTGGGTCTTACAGGATTTAACCCAAACAGTTTTGTCAACAACTTGCCAAATTTACAGCGGAAAAAAGATGCTGAAGAAGGAGGAACCCAAACCGTCGAGCCCGCTCCGTCCCCCAGCGCTTGGCAAGCGGCACACGCGGCCGCCTCTCGTGTCTCGGAGCATGCGATAAACAAGACTTGTCAAATGAGCCACTCATCAGGAATGCTGGTGCAGCCCCCTCCGGCTGGGCCATGTGCGCTGCACATTGCACGCACATGTATGCGAGGGGGAGCCTCCGCGGGGCCGGCCCGGCAGATTATTGTGTGCGTGTCCCCCCCGTCCCAGCATAACCAGCCGGCGGTGTGCGGCGGTGCTGGTGGCACAGGGCTGATGGCACAGGGCGGGCAGCGCATCCCCGCATGCACCCCTCCGGACAGGCTGGGCGCGGGGGGCACCGCTTTTGCGGGAAGAGTTTGTGTTCACGGGGCCTCACGCCGCGCTTGGCCATCGAGAAGGGCCCGGCGATGCGGGGCTCAGCCGGGGCGGGCGCCGGGCGCGCCCCCAGGGACGCGCTGCGACCGCGGAGGCCGGGCACCCCCCGCCCGCCCCGGGGCTGCACCRGGGTCCCGCTCGCTACCGTACAGCTTTAAAATCCAGCCCAGGCTGCAATAGGTCGGCTCCGGGCGCATGCGCTGCGGAGAAAGTTTTTCAGCTGCCGTTGGCTCTCCAACTTTTTTTTTCTTTTTCTTTTTTTTTTTTTTTTTAAACA
>JAYKAV010000556.1:359764-392515 GCA_035582835.1 Phoebastria nigripes | reverse complement strand
CACCACCCCACAAAAGCAAATTTTACACACAAGCTGTCATCAAAACTTCTTTTTTAAACTGCAGACAGTAAGCACAATTTTCCACATCTTTATAAATATGGCATCAGACATATATCAGAATTGATTTGCACAATGTCAATCAACAGGTCAGGGGCAAAACCAGGACTATAGGTTTTTTGGAGGCTTCTAAAGCAGAAGGAGCATTATTTAATTCGATGTAATGATTGCACCAACTAGACAACAAACATATTGACATTTCAATCAGTAACTAATATGTGAAAGGATCATCTCTGCCGAATTACAGAATGTAATTCTAAAATTGAAAACCTTGCTTTAAGTGAGTGAAGTTCAAGCAATGCAAGCCACAGTACAGTCTGCCCAGATTTGTTGTCCTTCTAGTCACACCAGAGAGCCATAGGTTTTTACCAGACTCTTGAGAGGAAGACATCCGATAGGCAAAGAGGATTTGTTTGAAGAATGGGAATTTTGTACTTTTCAAGACATTGTTTTTTAGGTTGTGCATTTTACTGAAGATTCTTGAGAAGAGCTGAGTTAGCAGCTGGTTTTGTCTGACAAATTATGTTCAGAATAATTAGAGTTTTCAGTTATACAACTCCTGTATATTTATAAACCAAGATAAATAAACAGCATGCAATCAGGTAAATATGGCCATACATGAATAATTCTATACGCTAACATTTGAATTATTCCAACACATAAGTATAGGTCCCAATCCTACATATAATGCCATTTTCTACCATCCTTTTTCAGGCAAAATTCCCCAGACATCTTGTAATGCTGAGGAAATTCTACTGAACAAACATATATTTACATTAATAACATGCTTAAGGTGGACTAGACAGGATTAGTGCCAAGTTATGAACGTACTTGATCTCTATTCCTATTACACTGGGGCTGTACAGARTAAAGGACTTCAGTAGATCAAACATCAGATTTTTAAAAAAATGTTAAAGCATTCAAATTTTAAGCATCTGGGAAGCCAAATACAAAAGTCAGAATTATGTCATTACTAATACTCAGTTTAATTTCAGATGCCTTTCCTGAATTGAAGTTTACATTTCTTAGCATATAATTTCCTCTTAATTTTAGTCCTTAGCAAAAGTTTTGAAATCATGTGGTACTTGTGCATTTCAAAAATAGCAGACTTGACTTTCTGACTGTGGCTTATATATTTTTAATATGAAAATTACTCATTTAATAGATTTGTCAAAAATAATCACCAGAATACAGATATTGACTGAATTTCATACAAATGTATTCTCCAATTGTATTAAACTACAGAGAAAAAAATAACACTTTCTTCAGTCATTCTGCTTCTCTGCTCCCAATGCATTCCATTCCTCTTCATCTCACTACCTTTATGTGTCCCTGTTCTCACCTTTAGCTGTTTTTAGACAGACTGCAGTAGCTTCCTGATACTGACTCCTCCCTGCAATTTATATTGTCAGAAAGATGCTGTAAATTTGCCGCCCCTGCTATGACAGAAGATTTCCATTTAATTTCGGAGGGAATCCTGTCTCCCTCTCCACACACACACACACTCTTTCTGAACATGCCATCTAAGGTACAACTAAGTATATTGGCTGTTACTGGGGAAATAATAACCTTCTCTTTCCAATAATGTTCACAATGTGTAAGGTGCACCAGTAGATCCTAATGTATTTATTCTTCCTTTTAAAGGTTCAAAATTCATAACTTAATTAAAAGATAATTTTAAGAACAGCACTTGTATTTGCATAACCTTCCCCTATTCTTATGTATTAAAGTGTTATTAAGCCATTACTCATTTTATTTCTGCATATTTTTCTCCAGCTGACCAGATCCTCACTGTAGCATTACGATTACATCCGCTCAAGGCACTGAAAAAATACATTAATGGTAAAAATTTCCAGAGGAAAAAAGCAACRGCTATAAACAAGTGGGAGCACAGAGAAGGACAGAGTGAGAAAGTACACTTAGAAAATAAATTTCTATGGTAATTGCAATACAGACAGAAATAATCAGCTACCCATAAAAGGATAAAGAAAATTGTTTGATTCCCAATTTAACTGCATTTGACATTAGTGAATTTGACTCTGTAACGAATCTTATTGGCTGGATCTCACTTGGAAGAAAATCAGAAAAGGTCAGTCTGAAGGATCTAGATGAAAAAAAAATAGTGCAGAACTGTAGTTATGTGGAAAATGGATAATAAGAAAGAAGTACCGGGGGGGGGGGGGGGGGGGGGGGGAGTGCAGGGAATGTATAAGGGAAAGAAGAAAATGTTTGCAAAATTGAAAATTACTTTCTAATATCAGCATAGCATATCACTTGGTATTCAAAGCAAAGGAAGAATTAATTCTCTGACAAGAAAGGGTTCAATTTCACTTGCCAGCACAATGCCATATGGAGATTTATTGCCAACTACAGATACCAAATATCAACAGCAGAAATAAGAGGGTTTCTATCAAGTGTGGAGTTATTCAGGACTGTTACAGGAAACCATTTATCTTTTCAGTAGTGAAAGAAGTTTTATTCTAAAAGTGTGTTAAAATTAATGCTTTGTAGCTCTCGGAGCTGATCCATTCTATGTACTTTACTTCCATATCCATATGCTAGTGCTGTTCTTCACCACCTGATCCTCTCCATATGCTAAACACTCTACAAAAAGTGTTGCTCCCGATCCAAACAATTTCAAAGTTTAGAAATTTAAGGAAAAAGGCAGTATTGCTAGGCCCATTTTACATGGAAAAGTTAGGCAAAGATGCCTCTGTGGGGCAGGGGCGGTGGAAATCCTGTTGCGATTTTAACTTTCAATTCAATGCTTCTGGCATTCTGGACAAAATCCTACCACCACCACAAGTGCCAGATTTGTATGTGTGACATTACAGGTTAAGTTAATATCATGCTTAAGGGCTTCACCGAGTTTTGGCCACCAAGATTACGTGGCCTAAGTAGACCATTAAGAAAGTTATCACAGACTAGGATAAGAAGCCAGATATATCTGAATCTCAGTCTGCTGCCTTGATTTTAATAGGAAAATTAAAATCTGAGCTGGCCAACAGAAATCCTGCAGTTTTCTTTCATATTCCCCCCTCTCCTCCCCCGCAATGTTTTTCATGGAAAGTTCCAGGGGGATGTCAGAACTCATCTCTACTTTTACTGTGAAATTGCATTGCAGTTGGTAATGATAGGTGGAAATGTGAAGTGAGTACTCAGATTTTTTTTTTTTTGTATCGTGCCATCTATAATATCATCTTTCTTGTTGTACTTTGTTGAAGAAATGGCAGAAGATATTGTAAAAGGCACGATGCGCGTAGGGGGTAATAAATCTGTTGGATGCAGATAGTCAATGGCTGCAAGTCATAACATAAAGCTTTACTCTTAGCCTCCCTACCAGTTTTCATTATCAGTGAAAATTTCTATTAATGTAATACGATAGCATCATGTACAAACAGCTCGACAGTCATACATTTTGCACAGCTGTCATAAAATGATAGTCATTTAGCTTCAAGGTAAAGCTGAAGTTTGAATATTCCTTCTTTTCATCTTTGAAGCTTTCTCACTTTAGAAGATAATTATCTAATTTTGTGATCAATGACGTGTTCCCAACACATCAAATTTTAATACCCGTAGTATGTAGATCCTTTTTTGTGTGTCTTGAAAATTAGTGACTTAGATAGCTTGACACAAAATCTTGGGAGTATATTGAATAGCCAAACATTAAAATACAACCTAGAGGAACAATAGGAACACTATACGCTGTGGCCCTGACCAAAGTTTTCATAATGCCTTCCAAATAGCATTTTCACAGTGCTTTTATCTAACAGGCTAGAGATACTATGACTGCATAATTTTGACTCCTGCTTTTTAGGAAAGCAAGTCAAATCCTTGTTCGTGTATAAAAGCATGAAGAAACTCCTTCCCAGCTACTATATAATAATGTAAAGTAAAAACAGAGGATAGGACATAAACCCTTCTATCAGCTGACAAATATTTCTGTACAACAGTAAGTTCACTTAAGATACTGTGGCTGATAAAGATATTAAAAGAAAATGGCTAGTGAAGCAACTGAGAGTTAAAGGGTTTGGTTTAGCCCTAGATTAGAAGGAAAATTCCTGTGTTACCATGACAAATTAAAAAAAAAAAAACAAAACTTCTCCAACTCATGCAATCAACTTCGTGGAAATTACTCTTGAGACTTCGTAATTATGAGAACAGTTACATACTCCTATTATGAGAACAGGAGTGCCTGTGGAAAAAAGACCACCTGAATATTAAACAGCAGAGAGTTCAGTTTAAGAGCCTGTAATGTTAGCGCAAACTATGTTACAAGAATGGGTCAGAAAAGAAGGCATTGAAACCTGATGAAGCAACTAAAAGATGATATAATATTGTTTATGATTGGGGCCTAAGAGAGGCCTGCCATGACAAAGTGTCATGCCTTTCAATACCTACGAGGAGGTTACGGAGAAGATGAACCAAGGCTATTTATGGAGGTGCACAATAGGAGAAATGACAGACAGCAGTCATAAATTGAAATGGGAAGTTCCAGCTTAAGTAACTAACTTTTCATCCAGAGTAGAGCCAGGCATTGGAACAAAAGAGGTTGTGGTATCTCTCTTGAAGGTTCTGAAGATCAGACTCAACAAAGCCCCAAGAAATCTGCGCTGATTTCAGCACTGACCTCACTTTGAGCAGGAAGTTGAGTTAAAAGACCTTCTAAATCTTCTTCCAGAATGAATTATTCTATGATTCCAGAAATTATTAAAAACAGAGTTCCATAGTGGAAGAGAGTAAGACAGTTGTGCAAAGGGGGAAGATGCAGGGTTTTTTCCAGAACAGTTTTGCTGAGTCATTAGTGCCAAACACAAAAGTCTCAGTTATAAGAGTACAATTAGAATTTTTAAATTCAGTATCACTGTATTCAGAAGAACATTAATCAGAGGAGATCTACTCAACTTGCACATTACAGAGGAACAGTGTTAACATAATATATAATCTGCCACCTGCACAATATTCAGGGAAGCCTGTCAACTCCACATTTTGAGTACACCAAAGGAAAACATTTCATGAGGCTATTAGAAGCTCAAAAGCAATTTCCACCCTTTTCCAAAACCTAAGAGCAAAGCTTCAATAAGGAAACTACTAAGAGTCATACATATAAGCAAGCTAACTAATGAACAATCAACAGGATACACATGTTAAGCCCTGATACACTGAATGAATTATACACACATACTTCTCACGTTATATCCCCAATCTTATGAACTAGATTAGGTCACCATATGGTTTGTTTTGTTAATGGACCTGAGAACAACTTTTCCTTGCATCAGCCTCAGAAGAAAACATTTCTCTCTAAAACATCTGCCCATTTTAAAACAGAAAGATTCAAATATTAGATAAATAAGGTGGTTCAGAAAAAGGAGGACAGGGAGAGAGAGACAAAGACAACAATAAAACAACATGTCAAATTAAGGAAGGCAAAAGCAAAACACAGGAGCAGGAGCAAGTGCTCTGACAAAGAGAATGCCTTCTAATATTTTAGAAATTGTTTTGGTCACTGTAATGAAATGTATTGGTTTAACTCTTTATAGTTCTTTCAGGAATCTTGACAGATAGAACAAACGGCTAGAAACAACCACCTGTGAAACACTTTTCTGATTAAGAGTCATTGCCAGAACCTATATGCCTTGATGACTCTATCAAACCAACCAAACAGGCTCTACCTAAAAAAGCAATAATTCAGCATAAGTAGTGCTTACGAAGAACTCTTTTCAAGAGTAAAAAGAATTAAGAACAAACTTCACTAAATACCAACAATTGCTGATAGCAAAGCACTAGAAATAGTGCAGGTACATAAGGAATAAACCAGGAGTTTACATCTAATCAACCATTTCCGTCTCTCTCATTGGAATATCACACTGTCTTACAAGCCCTAGTGAAGCTCTATTACCTACATAATTCATAGTTACACCTAACATAAGAACATGTTGGGACATCTTGAAAAGCTAATCCTGCTGAAGTCTTACCATGTGGTTGTTGGACTTCAAGTCAAATAGATGAAGACTGCTCACAAGTTTAATCTGTTATATTTAATATACTTATCCTTCTATAGTAAAAAGCCATATATTTTAATAAGATCATTTGATTGTATGCTTACAAAGGTTGGGGGGGGGGGGGGGGGGGGGGGGGGGGGGGGGGGGGGGGGGGGGAAGTGTTCAGCCAACCTGTACAACAATAAAGACAGTGTTTTATAACCTGTTTCTGCTCTGAAAGTTGGAGGAGTCCCCAGCTGTGTCTTACGGAGATAAAGGCACAAAACTTAAGAGTGCATAGATATAGACATCAAAGAAGAAATACAATTACTTTCATTGCTTATAGTCCAAAATAAAATAAAAAAAAAAAAAAGACTCCAAAAGAAAGGATTATGTAGCTCATCTTCCTAACATAAGGCAGTTCAACAAGATCTACATAATGCCAGGTAACCTGTTCTGAAAAGCCACCCTGCAAGAGTTCCATGCTATTCCAGTGTTTTCTCTCAGGGCAGGGGGAGGGTGGGGGAGTGGGTGGAAATTTGTTAGTAGGGAAAACTAATTCTTGTGTTTAAAGACCAGTTCTTGTTCATCTACCATGGATATARAGAACACATTTATTCTTCTTCCTGGTTTTCTGCATGTGAAGAATGTTGCCATATTTCCTTTCAAGTTTTTACTAGTTTTGCTCAGGCACAGCTTGGCCCATGGCACTAAATCGCTGTCTAGTGAAAGAGACCTAGTTCTTCTTCCTCTCTTCCCTCTCCCCTGCCCCATTTACATTTCTCCACACTTTCTTCCTCAGTACAAAAGGAAATACACATTTTTTTTAATTTGGTGTTTTTTCCCCACCTCCAGTTTTCTAGCTTATTTGAAGGTTATTGTCTCTTTCACACAGCATACCTGTCTGCATCAGACATTGAAAGGTTTTTTGGAATTCAGGACTGGTTGTCCCCCTCTGTTTATGCAATGTAAGTATCTTACCTTTAAGAGTTTCTACAGTTTAGAATATTTCTAGTCTCATAAATATGGATTTGACATATGCTTTATCAAGGTGACATGAGGTTCCCAGTCAATTCTCAGCCCTCTGCAGAGATTAAAAGATAGCCACACATCAGCCATTTACCAGAAAATAAGGCAGAAATGGGGAGCAGGTAAAATATATCAGATGAATCTTTGAGGGTAAAACATTCCTCATCCCCTCAGGATATTCATAATAGCCAGATACCAAAAGCAGCAAGAACACCTGGAGTCTGTGATTTCCTCTGCTGATGACTTCTGTAAATCAGTGTCTTGACACATCCATAATGGGTTATGATGGGTGGAGTTGACAGGGGAAGAAAGAGTCAATAGAGAGAGAAAAGAGAATAACTCTTGCTTGTAATAAGTGCAAAAGGAATCAGTGTGAAAAGCAACACAAGAGAAAACTAATTTGCACTCATAGCAAACAGGAAACCTCAAATACAACAGGAAGCTAGTGCAAGAGGTCAGTCTCTCTGAGGGCATCTATACAAGATTACAAATGCCTACTTACATAAATTACTCTAGGAGCAGAAGCAACAATTCTGCCCATCTCTGCCTCCAAAACTCTTGCTAAGGTAATCTGCTTTCTCACAGGGTTTTGARAGAGTCTTCTGGAAAAAATGCATTTTTCCTGTGTTAGGGATCTTCCAAGAAATGAACTTGATCCTCATGTGTATGAAATGAAAATCATATTCCTATACAAAGCATCCAGCAAAGCATACTAGGTATTTCTGTCTTCCACTACAGCAATCATCTTCACCTCCTCAACCGCCATCTCCATCCTGAAAATTGCCTGGCTCTGGGTGTTGCTCAGGCATTACTATTTTGAAGACACATTTAAAACACACACACCCCACCAATAGGCTTGTCCAAGATTTGAATCCAGATCATTTCAAACATATAGTTATGCACCTAACACTAACTTCACTATAAATTCAAATCTGTTTCTCCCTTCATTCTCAAAGAGCACCATTGATGAAATGGCCCTATTTTACCTTTGTCTAGCTAAACAAATTATGTTCTTCTAAACTTGACTTCTGTCAACTCAAGTCTAGCTTGTTAAAGCAATCCAAGATGCTCTAGCTACTGCTAAGACCCTGCTAAAGACTGCATGAAGCCAACTCTCTTATGCAGGAGGGATTTATGACCGCTTAATTCTTGTGCTCTGTATTCTACTGTCTACTATTTTATTCCCAGATTTCCATACTCGATACACTGGCTGTAACATCTGTACACTCCTATGTGAACAAGTCTGTCTCTCTTGACCAATCACAATCTCCTCACATCTTATATCATCATCCTCAGAAACAGTGTAGTAGTTATCCAACTATAAGACAGATAACTCCATCTGTAAAGTCCTAGGAGATCTAAGGGCAGGATACTTTCAGAAAGTACCTGTTCCTGGAATTCATCACCTCTGGAAAGGCTTCCAAGACCCTTCCCAACTTCTCTCCAACTATGATTAAAAGAAAACTAAAAAATAAAAAAAAAAAAAAAAAAAAAAAAAAAAAAAAAAAAAAAAAAAAAAAAAAAAAAGGCGTTTTTGCACAGACTTCCTTTTTAAATACAAATCTTGCAACGATTTTGCCATTCACTCTAAAAAAGTACTTAAGCTTTACAAATGAACTGGGCAGATGCTAAATAGGCTCACAAAAACATCCATGCAATTTTGCAAAAACATTATACATAGAAAAAGCAAAATGGAACTACATGAGAACAACATTAACCAAAGTATTTCATGAAGACCTTTTGTTGAAGCTTCGACAGCAACCTAAAATACAGTCTATCCTATCGATACATAATTTGTGTTGTACAATGTGTAACCACTTATTATCAGCAGCAAAAAATTGTACCCTACAGAACAGTAATGACATTTGAAAGTGTAGAGTATTGATTAGCAGTTGCTTAAAAGTGAATCACCACTACAGTGCGGCATCTATTCATGGCTCTACATACCTTYACTGTCAAGACAATTTGCATGGAGACTGGCTCTTTTAACCTTGAAATGTAAGCATTTTCCAATACAGGATGTGAAAACAACCAACCATAAATGCATTAAGCAAGGGAATTAGCATTCATTTCCTTTCAAGATCTGATGTTTTCCAGTTGGATTGTCCACTCAATAATTTCCATATTAAAAGACATTATTGAAAGTGTAATGCATGTATCATAAACTTACTGAAGCCATCTCATATTTCTATTACGTATTAACAATAGAGCATATTTACTTTCAATAACACAAGTAAGAGGATCACGCTGTGCTTGCAAAACCCAGAAAGACACAGAAAATACTGCAAAATATAGAGTGCTGATAGCAGAAGAGCATGAATTCACCGTGGCTTAAAACAGGGCTTTCCTTTTAGTTAAAGCGAAGTATAAAACATAATGATTGATATTCAGGCTGATATAGACTACATTTTAAAAACATTACTAACACCAAGAAATTATTACTTCTGCCATAACATTCAAACAGGAGATGAGCRTAAGGCCATAGATCATTCAAGATGCAGTTCTAACTTCACTGAAGGCAAAGAAAATTTTCCAATACCTTCAGAGAAGGCAGAACTTCGTTACAAGAAAGAAGGAAGGATTCTTCTCTGTTATTGAGAAAGAGAGACCACACTATTGGAAGTTTGATAGCATTGTGATATTTTCCTCTACAAATCAATATGCTACCTGAAAATTAGTATTAGACCCAGCAGGTTTTTCCACCTAATACATTAGTAGCATATGAATGTGTTTGATTATTTTTTCTTGAACAAAGAAAAATTAAAATATCTGTCCAAAATAATTTACCTTTATGTCTGCAGACAATAACATTAAATACTTYACCAAACACACTGAAATGCGCTGTAACTAGTTTGGTACAGAGAATAACCTTGTGATTTATGCAGTCCAAAGTGGTGGTGGTGGGGTTTTTTTAAATCATAGTCACATGTCTACAGTGTTTTGATCATTTTTCTCCTATTTTTGATGGGGGAAAAAAAAAAAAGTATTATTTTTGCAGTTTTAAAATTACTCAGCTGGCAAAAGTTTAAATTGATATCCAAGAAGCCAATCCATGTCTATACCTTAAACTGCATGTCTCAATCTTACTGACCCTTCCTTCAAAGCAGTAGTTGCAGTGTCTCGAGCAAAGGAGAAACAGCCTACAAAGACCAAAACCAACATAAGGCTGAATAAAAGAAAAGCAATTAATGTCAAGATGATTGGACTAAACTTCTCTAAGAACTTAAGTCACTATTATACGATTTAAAACTAAAGATAGATGTACCGCATGAATCAGATACACCGGCTGAATGCTAATTGATCTAAATCACCCTGTTATATTAGTTTTGCATTTCCATAGTTGTAAGAAACTAACAAGATACTGCACCAAATCTAGTGTGTAAGACAAAATGCAATTCTGAACCCTTGAAAATAGGAATGCTATACCGATTGAAAAATCTGCTTTGAGAAAACAGAGTGATTTGAGAACTCCTAACACAATGAAGAATTTGTTGAAAGGAGTAGGCAGATGCAGACTACAGACTGCTTGAGACCATAGCAGTCAGTGCTTACATAACAGTGAAGACTCAGTTAGATGACTTACATAAGAAAAATCTGAGATAGCCTTAAACAAGCCTGTCTTCATTAAGAAACCTTTATGGCAGAACTGATAAATAGAAGTTTCTTTTCAGTTAGAAACTGTTCCTACATTTGCAATAAAATAATATCGACTATTCAGGACCAAATCAAGAATTATCAAAGCTCAGAATATTAAAAAAAAAAACCTCTCCAAAAGAAATCTGAGAAAGCACAGACCACACTGCATTTTTAGAGAATCAAACACTTCACTGATATTAGAAAAGCTTTATTGCGTAACAACAATTATTTTTAACACTAACAGAAGGCACATAACCTGCATTTTTTGCTTCCATTTTATTACTATTATTATTTTGCAACAGCATGGAACTGAAAACACATTATTATCATGGACACTGTAATGTGAACAGTAGCATTCCCCAAAGTCTCTTCCTCCAAAGTCTCTTGCTCCATCATAGCAGCTGAAGTGAATATCCTTCTGGCACCTAACCCTTGCTTTGCATTCTATACTTAAAATCTGGCTTTGCCAGTGGGCTACACACTCGCATTTACTACAATACTCACTAAACATAATCAGAGTGTTAAAAAAAAAAAAAAGTTTAAAGAAGTGTCAAGATTCAAATAAGGCAGATGTCTTTTGAAAGTCTAAGGAAAAAAATACAAGCACCTAAGAGACAATTAAAATTTCAATCAATTCTTAGGCCCCAGCAGTATTTGCTAACTAGGTGAAGAGTATGCATGTGTCTACAGCACCAAGCAGCTTCTTGTACACTGCCAAATCTATATAACTGTAAAACCTCCACAAATCAGATAGCTTCGGAGTAACATTGTCCTAATTTCTTCTGTATGGTTTTTTGAACACTGAATGGTCTTCCCTCACTTTGAAAGCAAGTAGTAGAACATTAAAATGCTACCTTTTTAAGTGCTAATTTTRCTAATTCATCATCATTTCTGAAATTATTTACTGAACTATTATTATTATTTTCTGAGCTATTTACAATGTCTGTATTTCATCTAAAGTCAATTTTGGCAAAGATCATATATCCCATATACTCTTAGGAGGCATAACAACATACTTGGATAAGATTATCATAATGCAATAAAAAAATAAAACATTCAATTAATAAGGTAACCAGTGTTTTGGTTTTTTTTTTAAATAGTTTCAAAAAGCGACAAAAATATTCTTATGCATCTTTTTGAAATTCAAGAGGACAGCAATGCTGGTTACTCATTTGATGTTCACAGTACAGCAAGACTTAAGAATTGTAATAATTAAATCAATATTCACAGCTATAACCTCTCAAAATTTTGCTTTACTGAGTATCTCGCATAACTTCATTTGCTCAATGCAATTTTAGTATTGGTCAAATGACTCTTAATGTGTAAAGCATTTGGGCAGTAGAGAGTGTCAATCATGCCTTGATTTCCAACACATTCCTTTGAAAGTAGTGCTCACTATATATGCTAACAAAATGAATCAAGTAACCTTTACATTAATTTTTCATTTAGCAAGCCTTTATTAAACTAAATGGCACTACAAAGCAGCTGGTAATTRGGAAATCTATACTGCCCAGATACATAATTATATGCACATTTTATATCTTCATTTGTTTAATGATGCTTAATTCATAATCAGAAAATGTGGATTCCTCCAGTAATATTAGAAGTCGCACTGCTTCTAAAAGTGGAATCTTGACTTTAAAAAGACATTGACTCTGATCACCCAGAGCTCACAGTAAATACCAAACGGATTCTTGATGCCTGGCTAGTGGGGAGCGCGGGGGGGCGGGGAAAGGCATTTGCATTTAGAGCCCTACTGTGCTATCACTTCCTTAATTGTTATGACAACTTCTGCCACTGACTTTGCATGTTGAAAATACTTACAAATCTTGAAGTTTGGTATGTTTTTATTCACACAAGCTTACAGAAGAAATATACTTTTTAACAATACAAAAAGATATATGTTAAAGTCATCTGTCAGCCAGGCTCATTTGCTACGATCAACAGCAAGAAACAGCAAGCTTAAAAGGACAGAGACACTTGGAATTTTAAATGAAAATAAAAAGCACCAGAAGTTTCCTAAAACTACTGTAACCAGAAGGGAAAAAGAAAAAAAGAATAGGGGATATGACAGAGGAATAAAAATGCTCTAAATACCTATCAAATCTGTGTTTTGTCTTTCCTCTTTCATTCTATAATGAAATAGCATAACAAAAGCAAGACATAAAAACAAAATAACTTGGAATGAACATATACTGTCCACCTTCAAAAACAGGAGCACAGATTTGTTAGTGAAATAGAAAGGATGCTGATGAAAAGGTAAAATGAATAGCTTCCAATTACCTACAATTATAACAACCAATAGGAAGAAATCTTGCTACTTCAGAGGGAAAAAATACATTACAGAAGGGATGACAGCAGTATCTACTACAAGGAACAGAAGAATGATTAAGGATCTCATACTGATTCTTCGTGGATTTTAGCACGATTGCAAAACACAGTACGTTCCATATTTTTCTGGTAAATGTTGGACTATCTGTATTTGGTAGATTTAATTTTTAAAGCCATCTTAGTGCAAAAATGGCTACGCATGGAACAGTTCCGTGTTTGTTATGGCCCAATAAAAAATTAAAGCCTTTTAATAATACTTGATTCGATACTAATCACAACTGAAAGGCCCATCTGCTTTATAAATTTAAGGAGTTCATACAAAAATGTGATTATATAAGACTACACAGACTTGAAAGAATGTGAACTAGAAGTACAATAAATACTAAATGTCCAGATTTTCAGATTAAAATAAAAGTTTGCCCAATATATTGAAGTGAAGCCATTTAATGGCCTTGAATGGTAGTAAGATACCTCAAATATTTTTGTTCTTAATAGCTCTGTATTTTAGCTTAGTGAAGTTCATGTTTTGCAGTCCTGGGTATACAACATTGAAAAGGCAGATGCTGCTATGCCTTTAGTAATCATTAAATCAGTTGCTTTCATTTTACACGGATAGCATAAGCTTTTTATTTGAACTGCTACATGTACTGTCCATCACATAATTTCACACATATACAAGCCTTTCAAAATAAGTGCTACAAGCTAAAGGAATAATTTCCTTCATAATCAGACCAAGGGAAAAAAAAAAAAATTTAACATGTTACTCAGAACTAAAAATCACATCTAAAAAAACAGCAGAAATTTAACATATGGGTTGAATGAGTGTCTCTGTAGTCAGTGAATGTCTCAATGTTTTTCCATTTCCATATTGCATTTTGAGGATCACATGTTAAATGCCGCAAAATCGCAGTCTTATAATCTTTAACATGTTCCTTAGTCTCTCATTATATTTTTTTCAGCAACTGCTGTAAAAATAAATTGTCTACAATACAGAACTTTACTATAGGTTGCATATTTAAATTAGAGTAGACACAGTCCTTGATGTATACCTAATACTCAAATCCGCTTTCTCATTACCCTCTGCCCCAATTATGTAGACTTATACCAATTTCTCAAGTTTTTGCAATACTTCACTAGCTTATTACCCAGCTGTGCAGCTGAGCAAGAAGATAACCACATTCATTCCTCTTATCTGTAATGATGTAATACATCCCAGCACTGGGTTGAGATGATTGGGGGAATAATGGGATTGTAAAAACTGCAGAGATGACAAACAACAGTGCAGCCACCTTCTCCTGATACAGTGAATTGCGTACATACAGCACAGGATGAGAATAATACAATATGCACTAATTCTGCTCCTTGAATGAAGTTAACATTTTTCATAAGAAGCAGCTGTTTCTACACAGAAACATCATCATCACAATGCAGCAACCAGATTAAATACCCGCAATCTAGGCTGAAGCCTAGACTTCAAGAAATAAAAGTGTTGGGGTTTACTTTTTAATGATAACAAAAAATCATCCAAAAAGAAAAATATCAGTTTAATCAAGGACTCTCCAGATAGTGCAGTGCAATGCAAAGAGTCATCAGGGACTAGTATGCAATACAAAAATAGATCTTGGACTAAAGCATGTACAGCACTGCTTTCCTATTCATTTAAAAAATTAAATCTGCCTCCATTTTCTCTGTTAAAACCTTCCTTATTACAACTGAAGAGATCCTTACCTTCTGCAGGAGCTGGGAACCTGAGTACTTGGCTGCAATAGATTTGATCTCCCCACCAAATGCCGAGGCCCAGAGCTTAACACTGTGAAGAAAAAAAATGAGAGACAGGAAGAAATGTAATACACATGTCATAGCAAGCAACACAGACTGTAACAGCTTCAGCTGCACTCAGAAGGATCCTAGCAATTTTGCATTAAAGCGCTCACTAAGGAACCTAAGCACAGCAAAAGATTGTCAAAGCTGTTCAAGTATAAGCACAAACTAGATGCTGTGCTAAGGTAAGGCCTCTGATATGAAACTACCCAACCTGCACTGTTTAAATTTACAGAATCAACTTGTACAGAAACATGCTTTGGCACAATATAACATATATCCATTGAAAGGAAAGAAGCAGATAAAATGGCAGAACGGTTCCAAATGATAAATTCTCACAAGAGAAGGAGTTAAAATAACAGCATCAACTTCAACAAATACAAGCACTTAAGACTCTGCGGCCATGTACTCCACCAACACATGCTCCTACAATAAAATTAAAGTAGTGCTGAGCGTGTTAGAGACTACCACTTTAAACACAGCTGACAGAGGAGCAAAGGTGCCTTGAACAGTCAAATATCTGCAATATAAAAAGATAAGAACTTGAGCACTCAAGTGCTCATCCTTGAACATGGTCCTGAGAGCAATAGCATGAAAGCACTTACACAGACAAGGGGATCTGCTGCTCCGATGCAACCACATCCACTAAGGCTGTGTTAAAAGCTGTCCAGAAGATAAAGAAAAAACCCCCAAAAGCCCGAAGAAGATTCAAATTCTCTGGCATTGTGCCTCTCTGTGCCTRGAAAGATTTGGGGAAATTCAAGTAAAGCTGAATTCAGTAGCAGTGGGGTTTTTGCTTCTAAAGCCTCTTTCCCCACCCTTACCCCCTCCACTAGAACAACACTGGAAGAAATCACAGCTCCATCCTCATCCCTCCAAAGAATGACCCTTCTCTGTGTAATGGAAGGAGAGGACCAGAAGCGAAGCTCTAATGACTTGAAAACTATTGTGTCCCTGGTAACAGCAAAGCGTTTTCCAGCACTACTGCAGCCACTTGCATGTAGTTCTTTACAACTCCGCAGTCAGCAGTGTGCTGGAGTTACTTCAGTGACCTACTGCTGCTCCAAAGTGCCCTTAGCAGCAAGAAAGCAGACTATTGATTCCAACTGGGGAAGCTGTCTTCTTGCAATTACTGCTCACTTTGCAAAAGGAAAGCTGCCTAGAGTTCTCCTTTCCCTCGCCGGTAACCTCCAGCCTTCATCCCAGATTAAGTCAGCCAGTGCATTGGTTCAGTGGAGCAGGAGCAGCAGCCTTTTAACGGGATAGCGCGGAGACAGAGAGGCAGGCACAGGAGGAGCTGGACCAGAGGGAGGGTGCCTCTGTAAGGCAAAAGCAGAGAAAGTCTGGAGGAGCTGAAAGTGTAGTTGAGCCCTTCCAGAAAGGCAAGAAGAGCGCGCTGCACATTGGTGGGGGCTGAGCTAGGGAGGGCTCGGCAGGGCTTGCAGGGGCGGGGGGTGGGGGGCTGTGCACACCCACCGGAGACCCGGCCAATTCAGGCAGGGCACTGCTGCATGACAAGCATCTGTCACACAACCCGGAGAGGCGAYGGATGGACGGAGCTCAGCCCTTTGCGCCGAGAGCGCCCAGCATCCCGGCCGCGGAGCCGCACCGAGGAGGGCACAGACAGACGGAAGGAGGAGAGGAGCGATCCCTGCCGAGGTAGCATCACTGATGAGCCGGAGCAGCGGCTTCCCAGAGCGAGCCCCGGGTTTAGGTCAGGCTCGCACATTTAATTGAGTCATATATAGCACGTCCTTGTACATAAAGGCACGTTTGCTGCTTCCTCCCATGCCTGAGCGCTGCAGCGAGTCACTATCCAAGAGATCGGGACTAGCAAAGGCTTATGAATGAAAAGAAATGCAGCATAAGTAAATCAATGCAGGCTAACTGACTCGAGCCTATGAATAAATTATTAATTTGTGCTCGTAGAAGAATCCCCTTGATATAGCAAACGTAGAATTACAAGCTCCTCCATGGAGAGAGCAGCATGGGGAGCAGGAGGGATTGGTCCATGTATTTTTGTTGTTGTTGCATTTTAAAATCTACCCCCCCTCCTTTTGCTTTTATTCCTCTCCCTCTGCTTGTTTCTCACCTTCTTCTCCACTGAATGCACAAACTTAAAATAGCAATTGAACTTTAATGTAAATAAGTATGGCAAGACCTGGAGATGATCTGAGCATGGGCTGAGTCATCCTTGCATCATACAATATAGCTCCAGTGTCCGCTCCAGAATTCTAGTTTCTTCCCTCTGAAGTTAGAATTAACACCCCAAAATATTCACTCTGCCTTCGTATACTGTTCTTGTCTTGTTTAACATTTTCTGTCTTGAAGCTAGATATGTAGTACCTGTATTTTTTTTCCATGTTAACATTTCTAAGAGCACTGAACAGTTTGCTTTAAATATCAAAACCTCTATTCAACACCTAGCTGATAAAAGCTTTCTGCTTTCTCAGTAGTAACTAGAAATTTAAAGATAGAAAGACTACCTTAGGGAAACTGTATATAACAGAGTAGCATGGTACACCGCAACTTTCACCACCCACTGGCCATCCCCACCAGGAACAGTAAATAGATCGTATTTCTGTCTGTACAATTACCTTCATATGAAGGCAATAATGAAAGTTTTGTTAAAAGGGACACTTATTTTGTGTATTAATCAACGATTTTGAAAGTCCTATTATCTGTGCTGTTACTGTGGATTTTCTAAGCAGTGTTTTAAATATGCTGCCATGTCACCAGGTGTTCAGCCTACCTACAGGCAGAAATGTAAAAATGCACATGGCTGACTAACCGTATATAACGAATTATGTGCCCCTTTGAACATATTATATAAACAATAGTATCTTTTCAAAACTAGGAATGAAACGGGAATGGTGGACTGCCTCACTACTTGCGCTGTTTAGCTTTTTTACATGCTAAACAATACCAGGAAGRAAATTCATAAGGCTAATTGTGGGACTCAAACTTCGTTTTTACATTAACGCAGATCCTTTTCTGCTTCAAGTCAACACAGTGCACTGGTGACAAGTAACAGCTAGCTTCATTCTTCAAAGAATTACTGGAAGCGCTAGAAACTTTTTGAAAGCACATACAACGTGCCTGTGTTCAACAGGCCTGAGAAATTTGACATGTATTAAAACCATCACCAATTACTGGCAAGAAAAGATTATAAAGTCACTTGTTAAACCTTAACTTTATTTACATTTATTATACATTCAATACCATATCAGATCTACAGTTTATGCATTTGGCATGTATAACTGGACACTCACATTTGTTTAATATAGAAATCCTATTTCTGCTATCGCTAGTCTCAGAAAAAAAAAAATCACTTGAAAAAGAAATTTATACTCGACAGTACAAGCATGGCCACCTCCTTTTGTGTTAACAAACATTTGTATGCATTTACTGTAGAGTGCTTTCAGCATCTTTCATTAATGCACACTGGTTATGTTCATGTAGGTATTTAGTTCCTCTCAATAACTCAGTGAATGGAAAGCAAACCTATACTGTAACAGTGGTTTAACACATACAAACCATACATATAAACCACTAGAAGTGACAACACTTTCTGTCAAGCTATTGTATCCTGGCCTGACTATTCCTGCTATACAGATCACTGCAGTCAAGACACCAGGTTCAAAACTAATGTTACCATTTCCCCCATGTTGTCCTCATGAGGAGGATGCAGAAACTTTCCCTAAGCAGGTTCGCATAAGGACCAAGGAAAATAAATAGAAAAAAGAAGTGGTAAGGTCTGCTGAAAGGTTAGAGTCCTTTATACTGGGGATATAGCAGTGTGCTTCATTATTTGGTACGGCCTTGTGATGTCCTGGAGCAAAGTCAGAAGAAAGCTAAGTTTCAAAGCAGCATAGTAATGAATTTATATTTTGGAAGTAATGTGGCATTTCTATCATGTCCTTATGCTGTTATAGATAACTGCCGAATCTGGAAGAATCTTTAAGTGCTGGTCCCACTAGAAAAATGCACGTACAGATAACTGATCAGAGAAGGAAAATCTTTATGCACTTGGCAAATTAACATTCTAAAAGCAAAGTGCATCTTAGCAGTAAGTACAGGTAAGTTACTTACATGCCAGTGGTCTCAGAAGCAGAGCTCCCCATACAAGTGTATTAAGTTGGATCGTCCTGCCCCCAGCCCCCCATTTTTAAGGGATAGAAATGGCATCTAACCTCCTGCTGTGTCTTTGATGATCAGGTACAACGGCACATTTTAGTATCTTGCAGAAAGTGAAAGAAGCTGTTTTTCCCATGAAAGCAGAAATAAAATTTGGACACGTGAATCATCAAGTGTTGTAATAGAAGGTCACAGGCACAGTCAGAGAAAGTTGATGAATCCCCAAAGCTTTTGCAGTGGACCACATTCAGGAAAATAACTGAGGGATAGGGGGAAAAACAAAAAAAAACAAACAAACAAACCCAAAAATCCCAAACAAACAAACAAAAAAACCAGGTCAAGGGCAAAGGGTAATATGAGTTTAGACACAAAGGCTGAAGTAGAGAACACAGACTAAGGGAAAGTCCTGTACATAAACACATATAGTAACTTTACCTAACAAATTAATCCCATTGTTCTTTCCTCTGTCTACCTCTAGATAAATTTACACTTATAAAAGGGTGCAGGAACAGGGTCACATTTGCATCATCAGAGCACACTTTGAGGTCTTCCAATTAGACACGTATCAAGCCCTAATAAAAATCAAATCRAAAGGCATAGAGAGAAGAGAACATATGGTGCAGGGGAGAAGAGTAGGAGGAAATGATATAATTAACACAAATGTTTATTGTATTTCTTTTTTCGGATGCTTATCTACAATGAGTTCTAAACAGAGAGGAATAAATGCTAAAAAGCCTTGCTGAAGATGCAAGCCACCTCCACTGGAAATTAATTTTTAAAAAAAAAAAAAAAAAAAGGAAATATGTCAGTTTATCTATATTCCACATATATTAGAAGATTCAGATACTGAAAAAATAGACAAGTCCTAACTACACTGCATGATGTGGTGTTAATACTTGCTTTGTAGTATATTCCTCAGCAGTTCTAAATACTGAGATTATAATCCTCAGATGTGTTCTCTACAGGGCATTTTTTTGTTTGAGTCAAGAGATTAAAATGTCCCTTCCCCCCTTTTTCTCTTCTCTGAAATACTTCTCTTAAAAAGTGATCCCTTAAATAAAGGCAGCGGGAGGGGAAAAAAAAGGGAGGAAGTGAAGGGATATAGCCACCTCATGCGATAAACAATTTAATATAAATGTCCTGTACTGAAAATCCTTCCAGCCTTTAACAACTGTATGCAACTTTTCCCTTACTTTTCTGCAAGTATAATGTTTCACATACACTTATACATGGAAAATGAAAACAGGAGAAGTAGAGGGATAACAAAAGTCAACTCAGCTTCACAAAGCACTTTGAGATTGTCAGATGAAAGGCAAAATCTGAACGTTTGAAATTTATTATTTGGAAGCAACCCAATGGTGGAAGGATTCATCAAGTAGTGTTTGCATGCTGTGAGAACACAGGCTTACTTGTTTCAAGTGAGCTGTACATCTGAGAAAGAGCAAGAGACTGCACATTAAACCTATTCTGTAGAGACTTAACATATGTACATGTATTCTTCAAATTTTATGAAGGTCCCATATATATAAATCTAAGTGTTTCATTGGTACGGGAATGCCTAGTTATTGACCAATTCCAGCCCATTTACAACAAAGATTGAGGTCTTCATTGTAACATTACTCACTGGATTAAACGAACACAATTTCACATAATGGGCACAAGCTAGTGACTTGTAGAAATAAAAATACTGCAAAAATTCTAAACCGTGTCAGTATTTTGTATGCAACTTTGTAATATTATCACCTTGTTTGTGTGTACTGTTCAGGTCAAATCAAACACTAATATTTCAGTTCACAAGAATATTAAGGGTATATGCAACCTATGTTTACATATACTCAAAATCAGTTACATGAGAATAAATACAATCTCTAAAGATTTAAAAAAAATACTAACATACAGTCACAATTAATATGTTGTGAGTACAGCATTTTAGGTTACTGTCACGTTATCTTCAGCACACTTCAACACCAAATAAACCTCACAGTTTGCCATAAACCCCCAAGGAATGCATGGTTAATTTAGCTTCTACAAAGCCTATGTTCAGCTGGCTTTAGCATCTCCACAAGGAGTTAAAATGTAAAAGAGCAAAGCATTATCACATCCCAGCCTATGAGAGCTCACGCTGCATGGTAAGCTAGAATGCTTTAAGCTAATGATGTTTATAGCTAACCAAATCCAATTTCAGCAGTCCACTGTAGCTCTAGTCTCTTAGTGCCATTTTACATAAGCTTCATTTATTTTGAATTTTCAACTATTAAGACAAAGTCCGCATTTGGTTTCTTTCGAGTGTCATGCTAGGAAATGAACTCTTCTCTAAGCAAATAAATTACCTTTCTACTCCCAAGGCTAGTGCTAGCTTGTAAATGTTAATGCTTTCAATGCATTCAAGAATACTTGAAAACTGAAGATAGGACTTAAAAATGAGAAACTGTAATTGGACAGAATACTATGGAAACAAAGATAGCATTCTTTCTCTGATGATACAAATGAAGACTAAAGGTCACAATATATTTAAGTGCTCATCTATTACTGTCTATAGACTAGAATGAAACCCCTAGTCGTATCTATAATGGCCTATGAACGTTCACCCAAACCGTGCAAATTCCTCAGAGCCTCTTCAAGGCTTGTCAAAGCCCAAAATACGGACTTCAAAGGTCWGGAAAAGCATTGCTTTTATTTCAGATCTTGGCAGGATTAGTGACACATGAACACTGGGTACCAAAAATGAAGTATTCAAGGGGGGAGAAAGAGGGGAAGTGGTACTGAGCAGACTCTTTCAAAAGAGAGCTCCTTTTGCATCAATAGGTGAAGTGTCATCTATTGACCCATTGTCATCAGTGAGGTTAAATTTCCAACCACTCAGCTGAAAGCAACCTGCAAACTTTAGACTAACATTTAATTATTTTCAAAATACTGTCCTTATTGCAAAGTTGAAAATACAACATAGCTTTTGATCCAAGAAACAGTGCTAGGTCAAGTAATTATGTAAAGCCATTAGGTACTTCAGAGGCCTATAATTCTGTCACACTCTGCATCCTGCTGTCAATCTCTGATTCCTGCATCACAAATATGAATTTTGAGGTGGAAATGTGACTTTTCTGAAGTCTTGAATATCAGATTAAGAAACCGGTAGTTTAGTCAACACAGTGCTGCTTATGAGATGTTACAGAAAATGAATTTTGTATAATTCTATGGCAGCAGTTGCTAACCTGTGTTCTATTTCTGCTCTACCACTTTGGTGAGTCTTGTTTATTTATCATGAACATTGACTGATCCTGAAAATCAAAGTTATCTCAAAAGGCTATTGGAAATAACATATATTAAAAAGTAAGCACATTATGGTAATGAATTCTAGTAAAAAAAACCAAAACAAAACAAACAAAAAAAAAAAMACACCAAACACAACACACAAGAAACATCAACATAAGAAAAAGTCCTGAAGAGTGAGGATATTAGACTGTCTTAAATATCTGATCACAATTGCAGAATAAGACCACCAAGGATTACCAAGGCAAACAGGTTTCAATAAGACTAAAATAATACCAGGAAGCACTAAATACATTTCTTAACTCTTCAGAGTTTAAAATTGATTCAACTTCAAAAAGAGTGTAGGTAATTCATTAACTGTCTTAAGGTCACAATAGCAACCTGATAAAACCTATTTAAGGCTTGCTGCTTTATGCAAATCAAGTTTTGCTTCTTCAGCAGTTACTGTTACTTTGGGTAAGAACCGAATTTAAGATTGCATTATTTTCCACCAACGCAAGTGGCTACTTGTTCTAGTGAACATTAGTTGAAACGTTGCTGCCTATAAACAGATGAAACAATCTATTATTAGGGCTCTCCTATAATACCCTAAGTCAGTGGAAGAAGTGGATTTGGGCATAATGAATAATTCCAGCACCACACAGAATGATACCCTATCACAGAAAAAATACAAGATAATCTCTTACTCTGGGGTTTCAAATTCTGACTTGTGTATAGTGGTCCAATTCTACTTCTATTTTAATAATACAGCTTGACATTACATACCATGGAAAGCTCAGGCTTCACCTGCTGAAGAATAGCAGATTTATTAGGTTGTTGTAGTTTTTTTAAATACATTAAAGCACGATTATGCTTAAAAGATGCAAAGTAAAAGCAAAATTGATACCCATAAATATACTAATAAGTGTTAGGTAAAATATTTGCCAGAGCATGCATTTCTATTTTACAGGCTGTTAATCCATCATAGTGTCACTAGCATTGCAAGAGACACACTCAGACTGCTATGCTCATTACTTTTTAATGTATCACTCCATTTTAAACAATAAGACTAACAAGTTCGGGCGATAATATAGCCATCCTTCAAATGAGTGTAATAAAAAAAAATAAAAAAAATAAAAAAAAACAAAACAAAACAACAAAAAAGAAAACACCACACACACAACAAAAACAACCCCAAAAACCAGAAAAACCACACCACCACACACAAACAAAACAAAAACCCAGAAATGCCAGTTTACACAATGATTCTACTTATACACAACCAATATTAGATAGACTGTAGAAAATATAGAAAAAGAAGCAAAGTTCTGAGCCAAACTTCTTGTTATTGGGTGTTATCCCACCCCAATACCCCAATGTTTTGGGTTACTTTTTTTTTTTTTTTGATTGTTTTTTTGTGTCATGAAAACATTTTTGCTTAATCTTCAATTTGTTAATAAAATGGGGACTAATACACTACATTTAGATAATGGATTCAATACAATATTTGATCAAAGGCCAGTGACACCACCCCTTAACCCAAAGGTGATGTTTTGTTAATAAATAATATATGCCATTTATCAAGGACCTCTCAAATAAGCATAAAAGAAAAAAAAAAGTTTGTGCAGTTCTCAGCCCTCCATCTCTCAAACATTACTAGAAATAACTGTCTCTGTTTTAATGAAGGATGAACTTAACTTTCCCCAAACTGGTATTTTTGTAATTAGCTGAGGGATGCTGGAAAAAAGCAACAGGACATCTTGTCAATGTTTCACAGAAAAGTTTAAGAAAGGTATCAGACCCCAAGGGCTTCTCCTGAGCATTACACAACCCGATACATAATTTGGTCCTTGAAAACTAAGGCTCCCTATTTTTCCTCCAATACATTTATCCCCCCACTATCTTTTCTTCCTGCAAACCCATTGCTATATGTCTCTACTTTCAGTTCTCACCTTTGTTTTTTGCAAGTCCCACTTTTCCAAGCAACAGAATGGTACTGCCCTTTTCCTCACAAAAGCATGTAAAATTCCCTAAACAGTTTTCTGGCTTCTTTGATCCCTAAATTCAATACTCCCATCCTTCTTTATAAATGCAGTAAAGGCTATTTCATCCCACATACCCTTCCAACTCATACAGAGTGCTGCCCATAGTCTTACTGCTGGAGAAGAGAAAGCCATCTAAATCACAGCCTATGCTCAATTCTATCTAAAATTTCCATAAATCCAAACTGCAGAAGCTGCTCAGCTTCCAGAACAGGAGGTGTCAGAAATTCATGAACAGCCTTCCTTATAAGATGCACTGTGCTCATGTGACACTTGCCTAGTAATCAAGTGTTAAAGCTTCAAGCTCATAAGAGTACCTATTATCATCCATCACCGAACACGACCACTGACCCACTCATCAATGCACTGCTAATTCACCTTGGTTTTATTTCTCACCAGGGAATCTCCACCCGAGGTGTCATCTACTTACACTGCTTAAAACTCTCCTCCCAAGCAGCTGTTCTAGGAAACCCCTTACTTTGTTTCAAGCTTTAAGACCTAAAGTCAAATCTTTTTAGTTGCCAAAGAAAAGCAATACTGTGAGCTTTTTGTTGTTAAGGAAAAGAATTAATAATTACCACTGCAAAATTTCAATAGCACTTCTTGTTAAAGGTTTGTGGTAGTAATCAGACATAGAAGATACCTGCATTTCTGGAGATGCTTCATATCTACATATTTTCACTTAATGTGTTAACTAATATACATAACTCAGTGCATTTATATTGCAGATACTTTTGTAATCACACTAATGATTTGATTGTTTATTGCTTCCTAGATTCAGAAAAAGAAAACCTATAAGGAGATTAAAGAAGCACAAGACATCCATGTTCTATACAAGTTCATATAATGGTTGAACATTAGAAATCATTGATAAGTCAGCATTCTTGCTGGTGTGTTTTATCAGGATGCTGCACCATGCCCTGCAAAGCTGGTGCCATTCTCTCACTTCCAGATAACGAGTTTCCAAACTACTCAGTCCCGATGCAAACACTGCACTCCTAAGACAGCTTGCCCCATCCAAACTGTGCTCCCTACATGTAAGAGAGGGAGTAATATTTGGAATTACCAGCTCTCCTATTCTTGCACCTACCCTGCCAAGAAGTGACTAAAACTAAGTTTTAGGAAAGGATAGAAATACAGAGAGAGAGAGCGAGAGAGAGAGAGCACGCTGTCTGTCTATATATCTGTGTACATACACACAGCACTGAGTGTAAGAGATTGGGGAGAATAAAGTTATGCCCAAATGCCTTTTCTGGACATTCACTTGAGTCCAACACAAGTTATTCACATCAATAAAATCATAACTGGAAATTATGGTACTGCATTTGTTACGAAGCTAGTGGACCTACTCTGGTCTCTGTTGCTTAACCAAACTAATTACTCCTAGGCAAGGAAAGGTAGCCATCACACACAGCTGAGAAGCTGCAGATCTCTGAAGACGTAAGTTCTCCAAAACTCAAGTAAACAAAAAGCTTCTAAAAGTTTCCTGAGACAATGTTTAAAGTTATTCTGGATATAATCAGTACATGCCCAGCCTTTAACCTACTGATGCATACAGTCAATACAATCCTTTAGCAAAGCTGAACAACTCTCATACTACCCTGGGTAACATCTGATAGCACAGTTCTGTTGTCAAGGAAAGGCAGCACTCCACAACAGCAAACACTTCAAGCAGCACTCCTTAAAGCAGCAGTTACTGCTTCAAGAATATGTAAGACCAGGGAACTGCAGAAGTTGAAGACAACACATGTCATCTTTCTGGGCATCTTGCCTTAACTGTATTGCCAAAAGAACTGGCGTTTTACATTTTTAAGGATTGTAGATGAAGTGACTAGGGATTTATTTAGAAAAACTAGAGTGTCCTAACTGACCTTATTTAGCACAATTGGCACAATATGCACCACCCAGCATACTGCCAGCCCCATCCTGAGACTGAAATACGGTAGTGCACACACTGTTCAAGAATACAAATTGCCAACAGGGAAAAGTAATAATCTCAAGGCTTGCATCATTTCACAGCCGAGTTGTTTGAAGACATGCTAGCCATTTCATAAAGCAGCTGTGTTATCTGGCTTTTCCTTTCATTCATTTATAGACTTGAGCTGTTTTTCTAAGTCAGTTGAAATTATTTTCCTCATTACAGGTTTTTGTTCAATATGCAAGGAACTTAGCTATAGCAAAAAACCACAAAGGCTTCCATTCTGTATATGTCAATATTTTAGAGACATTGTTAAATTGGACGCCTATTAGGGTTCTCCAGATACGTTACAGTGTTGGCTGGAATTCACCACGACACAACAGAAAGATCTGTCTTTGCAAACTTGTGCAACCTTCCTTTTCACAGAGCTGACTAACATTACTTTGTTGTGCATCTTGGTGTTATGGGACAATGTAAGGAGCAAAGACACTATCCTCTATTTGCAAAACAGAATATCCAACAGTAATGAAAAAGTAAATTTTCACACATTTAGTTTTTAGTGGCCAGAAACAAGGGGCATGCTACATTATCCAAGTAAAAAAGCTTCATGAAAACACTGCAGTCTGAGGACTAAGTGTTGCCAGGTGTTTTTTTATTTGGCTGGGGTTTTTCTGCATGCCAGCATGTAAAACTTAGGCAGAAAGCTGCAATTAAATATGAGAAGATGGGATTTAAAACCATATAGTCAGACAAAAAAAAAAAATTTAAAAAAAATCTCAGATTAACAGGGATATCTTTTTAGTTCTTTAATATTTCATTCTTAATGATCCTTCACCAACAGAAGACCTGTTCATATTTTTCAAACTGGAATGCACTTCTATTATTATATTGAAATATTAGTAGTGGTACAGAGATAACAACAAACATATACACAGATAGGGAAAGAAATACTTGAAATAAACCCTATAAAGTTTAGGATTTCGGAGAAGGCTTCCTATGTTTTAGACATTTTTCTGGTACTACCACAAACAATTGTGCCTTTAGACCTCAATTTCTCCTCTTTTCCATTACATCCTCTTAACCCTCCTTTCTCTTTCCCTTTGTTTAGGGGAGTATGTTTCTCTTCTTTTTTTAAATGTTTGAATAGTCAGGATTGTTCTCTCCAAATCAAGTCAGGCCAAGTTACAATAAAATGTTCTAAGCTGCAGGCTTAGAAGCCCTCCTCCTGATGGCCACTGTTACATTGCTTTAAAAAACAGTATTCTAGTAGGAGAAAAATATTCTGCAAAATCCATTACTACTCCATAAAAGTCTCATACAGAGGTATTTACATAATGAACTGCAATTACTCACATTATATTTATCTAGTGAAGAATGAACCTATTGTGTGCAGTGAAACATATCTGTTCTGCACTAATACGCACACATAGTAAGTTACCTAGTGAAATAACACATCAATCACAGGTTAACACTAAGCCTGCACCCGTATAATGCCATTTCCAGTTCATTAAAGAAAAACAGCTGCAGAATCTGCAGTTGCGCCAGACTGTCAAGGCTCAGCAAGAGGTTAGGAAAAGATGTGCAGTGAGCTTGTGAGTTGTTTGTTGTGGGCAGGGAAACTCTATTGAAAGTGCTGTGACAATGATCATCATAAGCTGTAAAAATTATGCACGCACTGTAAATATGCCTTCACTGGAGCAGAGCCCTCAGCTCCTTGCTAATAGGTACTATGATATATAAATAGCACCACAGTGATAGTTAGAGTAGTGATCCACCAAYGCAGATATTAAAGTCCTGAATCTGAACCCTGCCAGGAGAAATTCTTTTCTTTGCTGACACCACAAACCTGCATACATATTTTAAAATTTAATGAAAACTTGACAGTGAAAAAGTCTGCTCTTCTTACTCAGTTCAAAGTTCACAGGCTAAGTAAGGTTGGGTGAACCTTTTGTTAGTGTGCATGCAACATTCAAAAATGCGTACAAAATCTGCCAGCAAGCTGGACTTTGATTTCTGGATTAGACGGAATTTGATCAATTTTTGCATGCATCTGAACATTGTCAGAGTTAGGTATGCACATTTTTACTCTACCTTGAACTTCCAATAGTACATTCATAAATAAAGTATCATTCACTGGGAAGTACATGCAGATCAGATGCAGTTTCCTCTGTACTGCATCTTTGAGTCTTTCTCCTCAAAAGAAAATATTGGGAGACTATGAAACCCCTTCATTTTACTTGTCAGAATGAGACTGCACTTAATTGCTCTGATACAACAATAATCAAGCCACTCTTAGACTGAAAAGCAAGAATCAGCTATGTTTAGACCTTTTGTAGCATTTCTTAATTCTATCCTTTAGTATTAACAAAGTCCATCATTTAGCACTAATTTTCTTCTAGGATGGTGTTTTAAAATTACATGATCTTTGCATGGTACCTGTGTGGGTGAAGCAGGTCTCCATACATAAAAGACTCTCACGCCTCGTTAGAGTGAGAGTTTCTCTCCGCACATTTCCTTTAACAACTATATTCAACTGCCATTACAGCATTTCACAGCATTAAGGCACAGTCCACTTCCAGAGAGGCATGCTGTGGGATGGAGGAGGGGTAAAGAGGCAGATACAGAAGTTAAGCACATGTTCTAGTCCAAAGCAAAGTGGAGTTCAAACAGCTGTAACCAGGGTTCTTTAAACTTATGCTGTTAGTTCTATGCACATATATATCAGCCAAAACCAAAACTAAAATAGAAAAATATTACTACAGCAACCACCTTTCCCCCTTTCAGTGGTCTTTCCCTTTCCATGCTCCCCACCACCGCTGAGAAGACTCAGTGGGTTAGCTCTCCTCAGCATGTGACATGTTGAGCAGGTCCTTTCTCAACAACAGGGTTCTTGGTTACCTTCTCATCAACAAGGGCAGGAACTCTACTTTCAGCTATGCTTTACCCATCTCTTTTTTCTATGGTTCTGTATCTTCAGCTACCCCAATTTGAGAATTTAAGAGATTGATTAAAATATATTGAGATTACCTTCATAACATCCACTTGAGATTAATAGGAATGTCAGTTTACTGTACCACAGAGCCCATACTGAACTACAATATAAGATTTCAAATTAATGACATATTTCTTCCCCCAACAGTCCTAAATTTTCAGTGTGAGAGTTTATCTTCACAGTAAATTTCTGCATTCTGTAAGTATTGACCAGCAGCAGACATTTAGACAGCAGAGAAGTGGTCAAGCAGAAAAGAGGATGACAGTTGGGAACTGGCAAGCAAAACCCATTCTAATTTTACCTATGGCTTCAAAAAATTGAAATGCAGCAGAATCACCTTCTCAAATCCAGATCTGCAAACACAACAGAAACAGCTTCAAGGTGCTTAAAGGAAATCAAACTAGTCAGTCTTCTCTTCCTTCCCTCAGCCACTCCTCTTTCAGGGATTAAGAGATGGCTTTAAAATTTAACTTATAGATAAGCAATTATATACCGAAATAAAAGTTAATTTTTTCATCTTAATACCTTCAGTTTAAAAAAAATCCATTTTCCTCAAAAAAGAAAGGTAAATTGCAATTCTATATAAGAAAAAAAAAAAAAAATCAAGCTCATATTGCATTTTTTGTCAACAATATTTTTCACTTTCATAATAAGTACTCAAAGAATATTCTAAAGCAAGTTCAACATCCCTGTTAAATAAACTCATCTTCCCACATAGGAAGACCAACACAGTGAGATACTATTGCATTTGACAAAGGGGTTTTTACTGTGCCAGTCAGCAAGAGGTCCTGACTCCGTTTTGTACTTTAAACCACAAGATAAGTATTTCTGAGATAAAGCATAAGAAAAGTCAGGAGTCCACATATTTTTCTGTTACTGTAAATTAGTGAAAAACCTAACATAGAGCAAGAACAATGAAGGACAATAGAAAAGAATTATATTCTACTAGAACAGAATTTTGTCACAGTTGTGGGAAATAGGAGCTAGGATGCTAAAACAACAAATGCACTGCCACACAAGAACAAAGCACAGTGCCTGAAGGCAGGCAAAAGATTAACTGCCCCAACATCCACAAGAGGAATAKAGAGAGAGATCAGTTCTTCCCTTATGAGTAAAGGGAAATACGGTTACTTTGGGATATTTGCAACTAAGTCAGAGTAAAAACACACAGTGAAAAAGAAATAAAATGGATTTGAATAAGGTATATAAACATAAAACTTCTGAAGTATTTTGACAACAGCTATTTGAATCAGATGAGCTAAAGACAAGGGTGCTATGAGGGGAACAGCAAAGTACACATTTAAGAATGACCAATGAAAAGCTTAGTCATAAATAGTAATTAAATACTTTAAAAATCCCACCAAAACCAAGAAGCAGATCTTGTTTCAGCTACTATGTCCTTAACTATAAAGGTGAAGGATATGATCCTGGCCGAGACAAGCAGATGTGAAAGACAAACAGAATCCTCACCCTTAAGGGGGCAGGTCTGTCAGGTATGAGGAGATGCTACTGTAGGAGTAAATTAATGGTGCTAATAGCTCAGCTTTTCTTTTTTTTTTTTTTTTCCTCCTAAAACAGTATTAGTTCTTTCTCAGCAGTTTAGGCTCATGCCTGACATGTTCTAGTCTATCACTATTCTCCCTACCCACCCCCCAAACTATGCCTTTAGTGGAAGCTAATGTGAAAAGCAGACTTCCAGTAACTTAGACCTTTCAAAGTGTTCCCTTATTCTGCACAGCCTCGTTCAGACCCACTCAATTACTGTTTGTCTACAGGTTGATACAATGTACTTCTAGGACTTGACTATTTTGGTTGTTTACATCCCATTGAACCGTGCAAGCAGAGAAACTCAAACACAAGGTTTAAAACAAAAATGATCCACTGCTAAATACATCCCAAAAAACAGAAACGGGGGAAAAAAAAAAGGTGCAACTGCACCATGTCTTACAGTGCTATTGGCAGGCATGCCTGCCATCAATCAGTAAAGTTAGGACTACTCCCAGTAAAAAAATTACAATTTTTTATTACCCCTGTGATCCTGATCACCAGGGACACGTACACGAGTGCTCTGCAACAGAGAAAGAAAACGAAATGTTGGGTCATGAAAATGAAACCGAGTTTAACTGCACTGTGTCACATACAAAGTCCAAGAGTTTACATACAAGTTTTCATGCTTATAGACACACAAAGTAAGTTTTTATGAGACAGTAAGATACAATAAACAATTCCTTACAGTTTTATAAAATCTGTAAGTCTGCTGGCTAACAATGCATGGAACTAGTACACAACAGCGAGAACAAGGACTAAGTTGTTTTTTGTTGGGGTTTTTTGTTTGTTTGTTTTTAACAACTAGAATTACACTTTAAGAACTGGACTACAGCTAGAATGAAATTACTGCAYACTAGAATAAGAGTTGGAACTAATTCATTACTACAGATCTAAAATAACACTAGGACAAAACATGTGAAATGTTATTCATTGAATGGATACAGAACTTCATATAAAAACTTTGCATAAAACGAAACTGCAGGCAGATATGTACTCTCAGCATCAGCAGGTGGCATTAGCAGAGCATATTTAACATGTTTCTTCTTAGCTGAAGCCTTAGGCTACTTCAAAAAAAATTGGCAACTTTGCGTTAATTAAATTGTAAAGTGGCAAACAGTGATACTAGTAATAGTTATATGCCTGCAGGAGGCGAATCAAATGTGTCAGTCTCTAAGGAACAGGCTGGTAAACCCTCAGATTGAGAAAAGCTTATTACTTATTAGTGGGAAATACACAGTACTTTCTAGTTCTGACAGCTGAGTCCCTTTAGGAGGAAATTATTCTAGAATGAGACTATAGAAAACACAGAATAACCTACCAGTTAAATGTTAAATATGTGAAGCAGGATGCTAGAAGGAGTAACAGTGCCAGATCAATGCAGAGATAGTTAGAGTAAATGTATTATTGCTTAAGCAGGAGTTCACAGTATCAATAAAAAGGAAATATTAGTTAAAACTTGCAAGGCTTTGAACCCACCAACTGAAAAGATCTTTACTCCTGAAAAACTTGCCATTACAAGGTACCAATCCAAGCAAAATAGCACACTAAAGAAGTTATCTGATTCTTTTCACGGATTTCAGCTTTTTTGTGCCCCATGATTACTGAGATATTAGTACAGCCACTCTGGACTTGCCTAGAAAGACAACTTGTTCTTTCCTCACATTACCTGTCTTTTATTTCAAATTCTTTCAAGACTGAAGACTTAAAAGAGAAAGAAAATGCATGCTTTGTAGTAGATGTTTTCACACCTATTGTGGGAGCGGATTAGAAAAAGGAAATGCTATACAATGTATATGCAAGTAGGACAATGCTGTCAAAGAAACAGTGTAATCCCATCTATGCACATACATCTTCAAGAAAGCACCCATCCTACTGCACAGTAGATCTAATACTGCATCAAGAGAAACAGCAGTATGCAGTCCCTCAGGGAGTCACCACAGCCTTGTCCCTGACCACTGCCCACCCATCGGGGGGTGGGAAAGGAAACAAACAAACAAAAAAAAGGAAGGAAAC